>JAFMOC010000007.1:0-472500 GCA_019802505.1 Corydoras sp. C115
GCTTTTTACATGTTTTCTGTGAATGTGGTGTGTTTTTGTGCATTTCTCACGTTTTTGTCCGTTTGTCATGAATTTCGCACGTTTTCTGTACATTTTACAGGTTTACTGTTCATTTAGTGTGTTTTTTTAGTCGTATTTAACGCTTATTTTTTGTATTTCATGCTTTTTACATGTTTTCTGTGAATGTTGTGTGTTTTTGTGCATTTCCCTACGTTTTTGTCCGTTTTTCATACATTTTGCACGTTTTCTGTACATTTTACAGGTTTCCTGTTCATTTAGTGTTTTTTATACGTTTTTATTTCTTATTTTGTGTATTTCATGCTTTTTACATGTTTTCTGTGAATGTTGTGTGTTTTTGTGCATTTTCCATGTTTTTGTCTGTTTTTCATACATTTTGCGCGTTTTCTGTACATTTTACAGGTTTCCTGTTCATTTAGTGTGTTTTTTTAGTCGTATTTAACGCTTATTTTTTGTATTTCATGCTTTTTACATGTTTTCTGTGAATGTTGTGTGTTTTTGTGCATTTCCCACGTTTTTGTCCGTTTTTCATAAATTTTGCACGTTTTCTGTAAATTTTACAGGTTTCCTGTTCATTTAGTGTGTTTTTTTAGTCGTATTTAACGCTTATTTTTTGTATTTCATGCTTTTTACATGTTTTCTGTGAATGTTGTGTTTTTTTGTGCATTTCATGTTTTTGTCTGTTTTTCATGAATTTTGCACGTTTTCTGTTACATTTTACAGGTTTCCTGTTCTTTTAGTGTGTTTTTTAGACGTTTTTCACGCTTATTTTGTGTATTTCATGCTTTTTACATGTTGTGTGTTTTTGTGCATTTCCCACGTTTTTGTCCGTTTTTCGTGAATTTTGCACGTTTTCTTACATTTTACAGGTTTCCTGTTCTAGTGTGTTTTTTAGAGTTTTTTCACGCTTATTTTGTGTATTTCATGCTTTTTACATGTTGTCTGTGAATGTTGTGTGTTTTTGTGCATTTCACATGTTTTTGTCCATTTTTCATGAATTTTGCACGTTTTCTGTACATTTTACAGGTTTCCTGTTCATTTAGTGTGTTTTTTAGAGGTTTTTCACGCTTATTTTGTGTATTTCATGCTTTTTACATGTTGTCTGTGAATGTTGTGTGTTTTTGTGCATTTCCCACGTTTTTGTCTGTTTTTCAAAAATTTTGCACGTTTTCTGTACATTTTACAGGTTTCCTGTTCATTTAGTGTGTTTTTTAGACGTTTTTCATGCTTATTTTGTGTATTTCATGCTTTTTACATGTTGTCTGTGAATGTTGTGTGTTTTTGTGCATTTCCCACGTTTTTGTCCATTTTTCATAAATTTTGCACGTTTTCTGTACATTTTACAGGTTTCCTGTTCATTTAATGTTTTTTTAGACGTTTTTCACGCTTATTTTGTGTATTTCATGCTTTTTACATGTTGTCTGTGAATGTTGTGTGTTTTTGTGCATTTCCCACGTTTTTGTCCGTTTTTTCAAATTTTGTACGTTTTCTGTACATTTTACAGGTTTCCTGTTCATTTAGTGTGTTTTTTTAGACGTTTTTCACGCTTATTTTGTGTATTTCATGCTTTTTACATGTTTTCTGTGAATGTTGTGTGTTTTTGTGCATTTCCCACGTTTTTGTCCGTTTTTCATGAATTTTGCACGTTTTCTGTACATTTTACAGGTTTCCTGTTCATTTAGTGTGTTTTTTTAGTCGTATTTAACGCTTTTTTTTTTTGTATTTCATGCTTTTTACATGTTTTCTGTGAATGTTGTGTGTTTTTGTGCATTTCCCACGTTTTTGTCCGTTTTTCATACATTTTGCACGTTTTCTGTACATTTTACAGGTTTCCTGTTCATTTAGTGTGTTTTTTTAGACGTTTTTCACGCTTATTTTGTGTATTTCATGCTTTTTACATGTTGTCTGTGAATGTTGTGTGTTTTTTGTGCATTTCCCACGTTTTTGTCCGTTTTTCATAATTTTGCACGTTTTCTGTACATTTTACAGGTTTCCTGTTCATTTAGTGTGTTTTTTTTTAGACGTTTTTCATGCTTATTTTGTGTATTTCATGCTTTTTACATGTTTTCTGTGAATGTTGTGTGTTTTTGTGCATTTCCCACGTTTTTGTCCGTTTTTCATAATTTTGCACGTTTTCTGTACATTTTACAGGTTTCCTGTTCATTTAGTGTGTTTTTTTTAGACGTTTTCACGCTTATTTTGTGTATTTCATGCTTTTTACATGTTTTCTGTGAATGTTGTGTGTTTTTGTGCATTTCCCTACGTTTTTGTCCGTTTTTCATACATTTTGCACGTTTTCTGTACATTTTACAGGTTTCCTGTTCTTTTAGTGTGTTTTTTTAGACGTTTTTCACGCTTATTTTGTGTATTTCATGCTTTTTACATGTTGTCTGTGAATGTTGTGTGTTTTTGTGCATTTCCCACGTTTTTGTCCGTTTTTCATGAATTTTGCACGTTTTCTGTACATTTTACAGGTTTCCTGTTCATTTAGTGTGTTTTTTTAGACGTTTTTCACGCTTATTTTGTGTATTTCATGCTTTTTACATGTTTTCTGTGAATGTTGTGTGTTTTTGTGCATTTCCCACGTTTTTGTCCATTTTTCATGAATTTTGCACGTTTTCTGTACATTTTACAGGTTTCCTGTTCATTTAGTGGTGTTTTTTTACACGTTTTTTTTATTTTTTTGTATTTCATGCTTTTTACATGTTTTCTGTGTGTGTTTTTTATTTCCCACGTTTTTGTCCGTTTTTCATAATTTTGCACGTTTTCTGTACATTTTACAGGTTTCCTGTTCATGTGTTTTTTTAGACGTTTTTCATGCTTATTTTGTGTATTTCATGCTTTTTACATGTTTTCTGTGAATGTTGTGTGTTTTTGTGCATTTCCCACGTTTTTGTCCGTTTTTCATAAATTTTGCACGTTTTCTGTACATTTTACAGGTTTCCTGTTCATTTAATGTTTTTTAGACGTTTTTTCATGCTTATTTTGTGTATTTCATGCTTTTTACATGTTTTCTGTGAATGTTGTGTGTTTTTGTGCATTTCCCACGTTTTTGTCCGTTTTTCATACATTTTGCACGTTTTCTGTACATTTTACAGGTTTCCTGTTCATTTAGTGTGTTTTTTTAGACGTTTTTCACGCTTATTTTGTGTATTTCATGCTTTTTACATGTTTTCTGTGAATGTTGTGTGTTTTTGTGCATTTCCCACGTTTTTGTCCGTTTTTCATGAATTTTGCACGTTTTCTGTACATTTTACAGGTTTCCTGTTCATTTAGTGTGTTTTTTTAGACGTTTTTAACGCTTATTTTGTGTGTTTTTCATGCTTTTTACATTTTTTCTGTGAATGTTTGTGTGTTTTTGTGCATTTCCCACGTTTTTGTCCGTTTTTCATAATTTTGCACGTTTTCTGTACATTTTACAGGTTTCCTGTTCATTTAGTGTGTTTTTTTAGACGTTTTTCATGCTTATTTTGTGTATTTCATGCTTTTTACATGTTGTCTGTGAATGTTGTGTGTTTTTGTGCATTTCCCACGTTTTTGTCCGTTTTTCATAATTTTGCACGTTTTCTGTACATTTTACAGGTTTCCTGTTCATTTAGTGTGTTTTTTAGACGTTTTTCACGCTTATTTTGTGTATTTCATGCTTTTTACATGTTGTCTGTGAATGTTGTGTGTTTTTGTGCATTTCCCACGTTTTTGTCCATTTTTCATGAATTTTGCACGTTTTCTGTACATTTTACAGGTTTCCTGTTCATTTTGTGTGTTTTTTAGACGTTTTTCACGCTTATTTTGTGTATTTCATGCTTTTTACATGTTTTCTGTGAATTTTGTGTGTTTTTGTGCATTTCCCACGTTTTTGTCCGTTTTTCAAAAATTTTGCACGTTTTCTGTACATTTTACAGGTTTCCTGTTCATTTAGTGTGTTTTTTTAGACGTTTTTCATGCTTATTTTGTGTATTTCATGCTTTTTACATGTTGTCTGTGAATGTTGTGTGTTTTTGTGCATTTCCCACGTTTTTGTGTCCGTTTTTCATAATTTTGCACGTTTTCTGTACATTTTACAGGTTTCCTGTTCATTTAGTGTGTTTTTTAGTTTTTTTTTCACGCTTATTTTGTGTATTTCATGCTTTTTACATGTTTTCTGTGAATGTTGTGTGTTTTTGTGCATTTCCCACGTTTTTATCTGTTTGTCATAAATTTTGCACGTTTTCTGTACATTTTACAGGTTTCCTGTTCATTTAGTGTTTTTTAGACGTTTTTCACGCTTATTTTGTGTATTTCATGCTTTTTACATGTTGTCTGTGAATTTTGTGTGTTTTTGTGCATTTCCCACGTTTTTGTCCGTTTTTCAAAAATTTTGCACGTTTTCTGTACATTTTACAGGTTTCCTGTTCATTTAGTGTGTTTTTTAGACGTTTTTCACGCTTATTTTGTGTATTTCATGCTTTTTACATGTTGTCTGTGAATGTTGTGTGTTTTTGTGCATTTTCCTACGTTTTTGTCCATTTTTCATAAATTTTGCACGTTTTCTGTACATTTTACAGGTTTCCTGTTCATTTAGTGTGTTTTTTAGACGTTTTTTCACGCTTATTTTGTGTATTTCATGCTTTTTACATGTTTTCTGTGAATGTTGTGTGTTTTTGTGCATTTTCCACGTTTTTGTCCGTTTTTCATACATTTTGCACGTTTTCTGTACATTTTACAGGTTTCCTGTTCATTTAGTGTGTTTTTTAGACGTTTTTCACGCTTATTTTGTGTATTTCATGCTTTTTACATGTTTTCTGTGAATGTTGTGTGTTTTTGTGCATTTCCCTACGTTTTTGTCCGTTTTTCATACATTTTGCACGTTTTCTGTACATTTTACAGGTTTCCTTGTTCATTTAGTGTTTTTTCTATGTTTTTCACGCTTATTTTGTTTATTTCATGATTTTTACATGTTTTCTGTGAATGTTGTGTGTTTTTGTGCATTTCCCTACGTTTTTGTCCGTTTTTCACACATTTTGTACGTTGTCTGTACATTTAGTAGTGTTTTTTTAGACGTTTTTCACGCTTATTTTGTGTATTTCATGCTTTTTACATGTTTTCTGTGAATGTTGTGTGTTTTTGTGCATTTCCCACGTTTTTGTCCGTTTTTTCTTATATTCTTTAGAAATTTTTTTACATGGCAATTCTTCAATTTGATTTGCAGCTGGGGAGTTTTGTTACTAAAGGTACATCATTGGTTTATTATTGATAAATCTATCTTTGTAAATATCTTCAGTTTATTGCATTTAAACTTAAAAAAAATATAGATTACAGAAACTTTACTTCGGCTGGGAGATATCGGGGGGCAACTTAGCACCAAAGCAGCTCTAAAGGCTGCACGGATGGACATCGCCTGTGTGTTGCTTGACAGTCAAGGTGAGTTTGATACAAATTTTATTTCAAATATAATTTAATTAATCCATCAGAATATTTAACATATATAGCCCACTCTGGACATATATTTTCTTAATGTTTTACAACAAGTCCCACTTTAGTCAAATGTGCAATTTTTAAAATCTGTAAATATGGAAAAAAAATATCTAGAAAGGAAAAAAGTTCCGAAATGCAAAATTGTTAGATATATTTACTGTTGCAACTATTTACTACTATTCATTAGATATTCTTAATGCTTTTAAAAGTTTTGTAAATCATAGTAAAAAATGTTGACTGTCCACTATTTAAAAAAAAAAAAACACTGCCAGAAAGTTTAATATTTTACAGCATATAATAGAGAATATGAACAAATCTGTTTATAATGTTACATAGAACTGACCTTGGAACATTAAGTCCAATATACATGTTTTTTAATTTACTAGTTATATTTTTTAGGGAATGCAGAAGACTATTGCACTGTCTGCAACATGTTGGAAGGTGATGTTGATAACAGTATGATTGATATGGTAAATATTTAAAAACAATCAGTCAAAACATTAAGAGCGTATATGCAAATAGTTAAAGTTTTAAATTCCATTTTGTTTATTTTCAGGTGCAATGTGATCAGTGCTGTCGTTGGGCACATTTTGAATGCGTGTCATTCAAAACTAAAGACCTAAACTACATCTTTGGGTGTTTAAAGGCTTTTTGAATGCTAAATTAATTAAATGTGGAATATTAAAGCTTTGAGTAAAAGTCTCCGAACATGACTTAATTAAAGCTATAAAATCATCCTACCTGCTGTATTAAAGGTAACGGTCTCTTAACATGATGTAACTGAAGCTATAAAATCATCCTACCTGCTGTATTAAAGATAAAAGTCTCTGAACATGATGTAACTGAAGCTATAAAATCATCCTACCCGCTGTATTAACGGTAAAAGTCTCCGAACATGACTTAATTGGAGCTATAAAATCATCATACCCGCTGTATTAAAGGTAACGGTCTCTTAACATGACGTAACTAAAGCTATAAAATCATCCTACCCACTGTATTAAAGGTAACGGTCTCTTAACATGACGTAACTGAAGCTATAAAATCATCCTATCTGCTGTATTAAAGATAAAAGTTTCCGAACATGACGTAATTGCAGCTATAAAATCATCCTACCCGCTGTCTTAAAGGTAACAGTCTGTTTACATGACTTAATTAAAGCTATAAAATAATCCAACCCGCTGTATTAAAGGTAACAGTCTGTTTACATGACTTAATTAAAGCTATAAAATAATCCAACCCGCTGTATTAAAGGTAAAAGTCTCCGAACATGACTTAATTAAAGCTAAAAAATCATCCTATCTGCTGTATTAAAGGTAAAGGTCTCTTAACATGACGTAACTAAAGCTATAAAATCATCCTACCCACTGTATTAAAGGTAACAGTCTGTTAAGATGAGTTAATTAAAGCTATAAAAATCATCCTACCTACCATTTTGTTTATTTTCAGGTGCAATGTGATCAGTGCTGTCGTTGGGCACATTTTGAATGCGTGTCATTCAAAACTAAAGACCTAAACTACATCTTTGGGTGTTTAAAGGCTTTTTGAATGCTAAATTAATTAAATGTGGAATATTAAAGCTTTGAGTAAAAGTCTCCGAACATGACTTAATTAAAGCTATAAAATCATCCTACCTGCTGTATTAAAGGTAACGGTCTCTTAACATGATGTAACTGAAGCTATAAAATCATCCTACCTGCTGTATTAAAGATAAAAGTCTCTGAACATGATGTAACTGAAGCTATAAAATCATCCTACCCGCTGTATTAACGGTAAAAGTCTCCGAACATGACTTAATTGGAGCTATAAAATCATCATACCCGCTGTATTAAAGGTAACGGTCTCTTAACATGACGTAACTAAAGCTATAAAATCATCCTACCCACTGTATTAAAGGTAACGGTCTCTTAACATGACGTAACTGAAGCTATAAAATCATCCTATCTGCTGTATTAAAGATAAAAGTTTCCGAACATGACGTAATTGCAGCTATAAAATCATCCTACCCGCTGTCTTAAAGGTAACAGTCTGTTTACATGACTTAATTAAAGCTATAAAATAATCCAACCCGCTGTATTAAAGGTAACAGTCTGTTTACATGACTTAATTAAAGCTATAAAATAATCCAACCCGCTGTATTAAAGGTAAAAGTCTCCGAACATGACTTAATTAAAGCTAAAAAATCATCCTATCTGCTGTATTAAAGGTAAAGGTCTCTTAACATGACGTAACTAAAGCTATAAAATCATCCTACCCACTGTATTAAAGGTAACAGTCTGTTAAGATGAGTTAATTAAAGCTATAAAAATCATCCTACCTGCTGTATTAAAGGTAACAGTCTGTTAACATGACTTAATTAAAGCTATAAAATCATCCTACCCGCTGTATTAAAGGTTTAAATATCTTATTATCGGGTGATTTCAACTAAATTACAAAACCGCATTATTTTTCCAACCTGAAAAGGGGATTTAACTACAGATATGCGCTATGCTGCTATGTCACATGTCACGTACGATAGGAAATTTTTTTAAGGTAGGACAAATTTTCAGAACACCGGCTATATTGGATGATTTACTCGGGTAAATCAACTGACCGGTAATTTTGACAAAATATAAAGGTTGTAGTGTGTTCTCGATTCCGTAGTGATTTATAAAATGCAATTAAAATTATTTTAGGTCTTTGATTGAAAGTGGGAGGCGGAGCAAAAAGCGAATGTCTGCCGACTGTCTAATATCAAACTAACTTTACCGACGTACCTACAACACAGAAGTCTGTCTTGTTTGTTGTGATACGTCATTGTTAAAGATATAAGTCATTGTTATCAATGACAAATTAAAAAACTTGATTTATTTCGATTTTACCTTTTCTTCTCAGTTGTTTCTCCGAGAATCATAATATATCATAAAATAATTTATTCATTCATTATCTCCCGCCAATCCATCGCTGGACACACACTCACTCACACAGACACTCTCTATTTGGGGCAATTTTTGAGAATTCAATTGAGTTGATCCATGTTTTTGGTCTGTGGGAGGAAACCGGAGAACACTGAGGAAACCCACGCAGACACGGGGAGAACATGGAAACTCCACCCAGATGGGGATTCGAACCGGGAATCCCTAGAGCTGAGAGGCGAACGTGCTAACCACTAAGCCACCGTGCCCCAAAAATAATTTAATTATTCATTCATTCATCATCTCCCGCTTTATCCTCTATTAGGGTCGCAGTGGGGTTCCCCATGCCCATCCAGGGGAGAACATCTCAGGCGCTGGGCAGATAGACCCAGGACAGGGCGCCAATCCATCGCTGGGCACACACTCACTCACAGACACACTCTATATGGGGCAATTTTGGAGAATTCAATTGACTTGATCCATGTTTTTGGACTGTGGGAGGAAACCGGAGAACCCGGAGGAAACCTACGCAGACATGGGGAGAACATGGATTCGAACCACTAAGCCACCATGCCGCCTAATTGAATTATATTTAATTAAACTATTATATATTTAATATTATATATCCATCCAACCATACATCATCTTCAGCTTTATCCTCTACTAGGGTCGCGGGGGTGGGGGGTGGGGAAGGGTTCCTCATGCCCATTCTCGGGCGCTGGGCAGACACACCCAGGACAGGGCACCAATCTATCGCTGGGCACTCACACAGACACAAACACACTCTATATGGGTTAATTTGAAGAATTCAGTTCACCTTGATCCATATTTTTGGACTGTGGGAGGAAACCAGAGAACCCGGAGAAAACCCATACGGACACTGGGAGGACATGGAAACTCCACACAGATGATGATTCAAACCGGGAATCCCTAGAGAAATCTAAATAAATAACTCCCGTCTTACCACAATAATTGTCTACATCAAGAAATTAGTTTTAATATAGATGGATGGATAGATACTTTATTGATCCTAAAAGGAAATTCCAGACAACCTGCAGCTGTTCCATACACAAATTAAATGAATTCACAATAATAAAGGTATATCAATCAATATAGAGTAGCATTATGAAATAAAGGATATAGCAGCATATTAAGTAAAAGAAAGTAAGTAATTAAGTAAAAAGAAAAAGTGTCAAAAAGTGAAGGTAAGTGTTGTGGTGCTGTCACACCTGTCCCCTCTGTTGCTGTCTCTCCCGCACTTCCCACTAATTTGTCTGAGGATTTTATTAGTTCTACTTACCGTCTCATTTCCTTTCATCCGTTCTCCTCTCTCCTATTTAAGTCCCATATCGGCTTCTGTTCTTTGCTTTTGTTCATGGCACTCACTGTTGTGTTTTGTTCTCGTCCCTAATTGGATTTCTGCTACTCGATTTCGGACTCCTGCTTTCCGTGCTTTCTGTTTTTTACCTTTTGTCTTTTTGTTGGAGGTAATCTTTGGTTAATAAACAGTTATCACAATAATTGCAACAAAAAGCAGTGGGAAAATGGAAAATCAACTATTTATATAATAACTATGTACACATATTGTAATTCAAATACATTTTGTACATTGTACATTCAAATACATTCAGTGTTTGCTCAGTGCTTGCTACAAGAAACTTGACAGTGTTTCTTCTGACACAAATGAGCCACATTTGCTTTATGTGAGTTTGCAGTGGATGTGGTGGTAAATAATCAGATGACAGAGGAACAGTTAAAGTAAAAAATTAATAAGATTTGCAAATCGAGAAACCAGACAAACAACCTAATGGAAGTTGTTGTAAGCTTCTGAGCTCACGACTGCTTAGCCTCAGTATTCATACGAAAAATACAGCCAATAGAAAAATAGATAATACAGTTCTGTCCAATAATAATGTAAGGAAAACATATGCTTGAAAAAAAAACACAGTTAGAGGAAGCTATACCATATACAGTATGGGCTTCACAACCCGTTCGCATCCGGATAGGGGATGTTTGAGGCTTTGACCCTGAACCTTTCTTACCCCGCTCCCAATGCACCTGCTTTTATGAAATAACATCCTCCCAACACATTCCATCCCATCATATCAAACTTCTCTTTCCCTCCAAGGTTAAGTAGAGAAGTTTTGTAAATGTCACCAAATTGGATTAATATAATAGATGATGAATTTCCACTACACACCCCCCTTTGTTACATTTCAAAACATGGATTAATAAAATAAGGATTAAAGGTATCATGAGCCTAAATGTAACATCCATTGTTACATGTAAAACTTTGTGCAGCAACTTTATAGATTAAGCACTCAGAAAAACATTTAAACACAAATTTAATCACAGTAAATAAGATTATTTGTTTGTAATAATTCCACATCCTGGTATTCTAGTAGTAAGTTGTCATAAGAAGTTGGTATTGAACACGACAGGTTATCATCTAAGACATATTGACAGCAGGACAATTTTATTTTTGGGCAGGGGCTCTCTTGCAATGAGAAATGTGAATCCAAGTGTCCCTCTCAGCGATTTTACAGCAGTGTGGGTTGTCAGGAAGACCTGGAATGGTCCTTGCCAATGATCAGCTTTCCTTCACTCGCCTGTGCACATCAGATAAAAGAGAACAAAGTGTTGCACAATACCTTTGCATGTGATCATATTCTGTAGTAAGTGTGTCCTTTTTCGTGGTACACCCTATGTTGGGTGGTCTGCCGAAAAGTATTTCAAAGGGAGACAATTTGGTTCTGCTAGACACTTTCTGTCTCAAATGCATACACACCAAAGGGAGGGCTTCTAACCAATTTAGCCTTGTTTCTGACATGGTTTTTTGACAATTTTGATGGAACTCTCTCCATCGAGCCTGCACTTTGTGGGTTATAGGCACAGTGTTTGTGCAGGGGCATGCCAACTACTTGTCTAATATTGTCTAGAACCTTACTTACAAATGCAGGTCCACTGACAGAGGAAATTTTCCTCGGAATGCCAAATCTGGGGATAATTTCGCATAATAGGCTACAGTCAATGAGTCCTGTTTAGATGTAGAGTAAGTCTCCACTCACTTGGAGAACATGATCACAAGCACTTATTTATTTTTTTTGGCGTGGCATTAATTCAATAAAGTCTATTTGTAGGTGATCAAACTGCTTACCAGGTTCTGGATGCCCATGCATGTGTTTAAAAGGAACCGCCTGTTTTGCATTTGATTTTAAGCAGGTAAGACACTTCTTTGTGAAAATTTGGGCACACGTGGTGAAACCAACAGTAAACCAATTTCGATTTAATGCTCCTATCACACCCCCTTCAAACAATGGTCTACCCCATGGGCCATTTTCGCAAAATATGGGAAACAGGAGGAGGGTAAACATGGTTTACCATCTGGGCCTGTTGAAATGGTACCATTAAAGGCACAACTGGCTGCGCCATTGTTTAACGTCCCTGGCTTAACGGGAGTGTTGAATATCAGGGAGTGTTGACTGTTATGCTAGGTGGTTCCAAAATTAAAGCCTGGACACAAGGAGCATGCACAGAGGGTTGTAGAGAGGCTGCTTTAGCAGCAGCGTCAGCAAGGGTGTTACCCTTTGCTTCTGTAGTGCTAGGACGCTTTTGTGCCTGGACATGAAATCACATGCAATCGACCTGAAATCACAGTGGCACACATAGTAACAACAGTAAAACCCAGTTCGTGTGGTTCCAGTGGAATCCTTGTGACTGGAACCGTCTACAAAAAGAACAAAATCAGGATTTGTTAACGTGAGGTCATCACGTGGTGTGCAAACAAGATCCAGAACATGCAGACAGTCGTGGGGATCACCATCTTCCTCTGTGTGCAAGGGGGTGGCAGGGTTGAGTTTGGCATCTCAATTAGTATGATATGATATTTTAACCATCTGACAGCAATGAGATGTGATATTTGTTTTTCATTTAGGATCATTGAAACTGCTTGTGGAACTGGAGAATTTTGCAGAGCAACATTTTACTTACAAAAGGCGGTTGATTTTGGTGTCATGCATTCTGTACTTAGTGACTTTCCGTTTTCACTAAGGGCATTGTTAGGATCTTTTGATTTTGAAAAAGGCAGAAAGAACGAGCTGATGCAAAATGGTCGCCTCAACTCATTTATTGAGGACAAAGAGAATACTTCATGGACACCTCCAGTAACTCACGCTGGCCAGCGGTCTTCCTCCTCAGCGTTCTGATGCTGTCTCCCTCCCATCTGAGTGAAAGTGCCCCCCTTGTGTTTACCTCGGGGTATATGCGTTACGTCTAGATCCCGCCCCTTAACTGCTTTAAGCCAATCACAAACTACCGCCCTAGGTTTTAAATCAGCCAATCCCAGCCCAGTAACTCCTAGTGGCGGGAAATTCAAGGTCCTTTGTTTATCTTTCGGCCATATTGGAATTCTCATAATGTATAAGGAATTTCAAATTCCTGACAATCCCCCCTATGGGAGCACCTACATGCTCCCATAAATAAATTTTAAATTAAAAGCCATAAATTCTAAGCCAAACGTTACACATTACTATTTCTAAAAATTTTGCATGTTATCACAACTCAATTAACCCAAATCCAAACGCAACTAACTTCCAATACGACTTTCACAAGTTCACACAACTGAATGCTGAGGAGGCAGAGCGCTAATTAAACTACCCACCTCTAACTAAAACCCTTCTTGAAGGTGCCCAACACATTACATGGCCTTATAGGCTGAAAACACAATTCTAAAACAAACATCTACACAACATGACACAGACAAGGTAATACATGACACTAAACCAACACGCGAACATAACCAAGCATAACTAAGAATACAAACAGATGACACTGACGAGGTATACATATTCGAGGACAAGACAAGGCATACATAATTGCAAACGGACTGTGCTAAATGAGGGGCGGGGCTACCCCTGGAGGCACCGCCCCTCCATGACCAACCATAACAAATGGTGTGTTACTGTCTCTTAGTTTTCTAGCTTTAGACAAGGTAAATGCTGATGTCAAGGAAGCTACTACTCCATTTGAGGTGTTAATGATCAAAGGGTGACATTACAATGTGGGCTCTACAGCTTTTGCTAACGCAGCTAGATGTTTAGTGCATTGTGGTTGTCCTCGTACCACAGGATCCAATTTTGAGCTATGAAATTGCAAATTTTTTATTTTATTTTTTTCACAACTACTCCCCCCTTTCTGGAAAAGAACAGC
The DNA here is from genome assembly GCA_019802505.1 of Corydoras sp. C115. Lineage (NCBI taxonomy): Eukaryota > Metazoa > Chordata > Actinopteri > Siluriformes > Callichthyidae > Corydoras > Corydoras sp. C115. Next base: position 13,572 of record JAFMOC010000007.1, read on the forward strand.
ATTAACAATGCCTTCTTTTACAGAAACATCTAGGTAAAAGGGTTTTGTGTAACCAGGGGACTGAAGGTTTTCAGCGTGTGCTAAACTTTGTTTAACCTCAGTAAAATATTGCTCTAATTTTGGGTCCCATTGTTTATATGGCAAACTACAAATTTCCACATCAACTAACTGCCCTTCACATGCGTTCCCTACCTGCTATCCCCATTACATTTCTGTTGCTTCCAGCCATAAGTCACCACACTTTCTAAAAGATTCACCATGTCTATATCTACTCTTATCAGCTCTCTTAAGAGCTGGCAAGGATGTTAAACTATAAGTTACTGGGTATATCCTTAAGTAGATCCCATACATCCTCTTTTATGCTAAAAATGGTGTTTTCTGTCTTTCCTTTTAACCCTATTCCGCTATTTCAATCAATATTCACCTCATTTTACCTTCTAATCTAGCTATTACCCCTACTTCACCCAAACAGAGCATCTTACCTGCTGTCAGTTAATGGTGGCAATTTAGTCAGATATGCCCTCTTTATGGCTTCATGGCTGGTAAACCTTTCGCCCAATCTGTATACGAATTGCATGCTATTGACCATTTCTCCCCTACTGTCCAGTGTACATGTATTATTATTAACCAAGGTGCTGTAATATGTTAACTAATTGCCTTCAACAGCTTTACCCCGTCCAACATGGAGTTCAAGTCCACACTTGCAGTACCTTAATTGATATAATTTATCAGTCAAGCTTCTACCTTCTCAGGCGGACTGAAAACTATATCAATGGTAACTTTCAATTGTGTCCTTCTGATAAACTCCTCTATCCCAAATATACTACTCAACTCTAGGTTCTAGCAACCAAATATATTACCATGTGGGGTCGTAGCATGAGTATCAATCACATGGCTCTATATTAGAGCTGAGGATTCATATAATTATGTAGTTTAATGACTATTCTATACCACTTACCAAAATATCTGATCCAGTTTACAAATGTCGTCACATTTGTCTGAATCAGCAGTAATATAGGCCTAATATATTATCTGGGATCCCAACATTAAAATACCTAAAAATAATAAAAAATAAACCTCATTTCTGGTTACATAATTATTGCTGGCATGCACTTCCTCTGACACACATAGCACAAAGTATTAAGTGTGTGGAGGAGAGGTGTCACTCCAAACCCTATAAACCCAACGCTCAATGTAAAATTGTGTCCAGTGTGTTGTGATGACGAATCTGGCTGCTGAACCACTGAAGCACCTGTGTGAGAAATTAAAACATGGCATGACTTCATTTTGAAATTTAAATACGCTCAATACAAAGGCTTTTAATATTTTATGGAAAAACAGCAATTTTAATTACAAAGATGTGCTGCTACAAATAATCATTTAATCACTTAAATCAAATCAAAACAGTCGTTATCTTAAAGGTGGTATTTTCTGATGTTTGATTATTGGTACAAGAGCTGAACTCAGAGCCATATGCAAAAACTTTTGGAAGGAAAGATGGTGGTAACCAGAAGTAAGATTTGGCCCAGGCACTGCTGCATTAACAAATCACTGTTAAACACCTGTACCATCACCCTGCAGCTTTAATGTGACCTGTACAATCTAGAGTAATTATTAAACCTGTTTGTTTTACAAATGATCTACACATGTGACTGTTATTGTACAAGAGTAAAGAACAGCTAGTGGGGTGAAACCCAGGGATAAGTTATGGGTCATTTATATAAAAAACAAATCTTATCATTAACTGAAAATTCACTAAAACTAGTTTTACTTTTAATTTTACTAAAGCACTTAATTTTATAATAATTCACTTAACACTTGTACAAGTTTCACTATTTGGTTTTAGTTATACATGTACAGAAGTGTGAACTGCAAACTTAAATTTATATTTTCATTATTATATTATTGTTATATTTACTTTTTCTCACTTATACATGGTGGATGGCAAAGTAAGAATTACATTGCCCCAAGAAAAACATTTCTATATGTGCATATGACAATGAGCTTTGAGTTCTTGTAATTAAAACACCACGACCTAAGAAATTAGTTGGACAATTTGGAGAATATAGAAAGTAATGGATTAATTGCACTGTGTTCCCTGAAGCAGTGGCCCAGTGTTAATTAAAAAATCAAATTGTTCACCACCTGCACCACTGGTAACAATTGGTGCTTGGATAATTTCTCAACCTGTGAAGGACTCATGACTAATTTGGAAGGTGAGTTGGAGGTATTTCATTAAAACCTTACTGGTTGGGCACAGACTGTCTACTGGGATATGGCCCAGTGATCTATTGGCGCCATCTACTGGTGTACCCTGTAATGACACCCAACACAGGTAACTTAAGGTGAGTGAAGGGCTGCAAGCATTGCATTGACCATATGCTATGTGGGAGGAGCTATACGTGAGGTTGTGGCGGCCATTTTAAATCCTTTGTTCCAACTCAACTCTACCATGCTGCCAAAATATTAGCCTTTGGCTAGGTGTGTGCTAGTTGTCCTGAAGTAAGTCAGCCATTTTAATTAAGTTAATTTGGGTTGTATAACACACAAGCAGAACACAACTATTACTTACCGAGCTAAACACTTACTTACCAGCTAAATTACTTACCACAAAATGAACTCTTCCCAGCCATTTCTCAAATAAAACATCAAGCACAAAACAGAACTTTACCTTTTGAGCTGATTTCAACCCCCAGCGTGCACACACGTGTTGCTGCTCCACACAAGACAAGACAAACACACGACAAACACACATACAAGGTTCCCTGATATTTGCACCGGAGAAATTTTGAATTTAGCAACAATTTGGAAATTTACCCTGCTAATCAGGCACGACGGGACCCTCGGCCTCTCTCTCAATCGTTCTGATCAATAATCAGTTATTTCCCCAACCATTGGATACGAAAACAGTCGCCTACCCCGTTGGGGAACGTCCCGATACTTTATTTTATAATTACTGGTCTGAAACCCTGTTTCACGACTCCAGTTATTCCTAAAAAAGCGCCTAGAACCCTCTATTTATAAAACGCTTACTACCCCGAATGTAGATATGGGCCCTCTCACCAACTTTACCACACATTCGTACGTTCTCATATACCGGTTCTATCCCAAAACAAAAACGCTTTATTCACCCAAATGTGAGGCATGGGCCCTCTTCACCAACTTTGCCACACTTTTCACACGTTCCTCTTAAATATAACTCAAACTACATTTTTATACTCGAGCATAAACTTCGGTGCCGATATCAGGAATGGTACCAAATAAATCTACCTTCCAGTGTCCATGAAGAATTCTGATTACTGTAACAATTTATAACACTTACGGCCCCGGCATTCACACATACTCATTAAAACTAAATATTGAATGCAGCTAAATATGCAGTAAATCTGCTTACCTTCGGCGCGCCAATAATGAGTATACATGAAATCAGGAGTCCAGGTCCAGTACCAAAATTATTATTGTTCTTCTGCCTATTTTCAAAACCATCCTCGTGCTACCATTTGTTAGGATCTTTTGATTTTGAAAAAGGCAGAAAGAACGAGCTGATGCAAAATGGTCGCCTCAACTCATTTATTGAGGACAAAGAGAATACTTCATGGACACCTCCAGTAACTCACGCTGGCCAGCGGTCTTCCTCCTCAGCGTTCTGATGCTGTCTCCCTCCCGTCTGAGTGAAAGTGCCCCCCTTGTGTTTACCTCGGGGTGTATGCGTTACGTCTAGATCCCGCCCCTTAACTGCTTTAAGCCAATCACAAACTACCGCCCTAGGTTTTAAATCAGCCAATCCCAGCCCAGTAACTCCTAGTGGCGGGAAATCCAAGGTCCTTTGTTTATCTTTCGGCCATATTGGAATTCACATAATGTATAAGGAATTTAAAATTCCTGACAGCATGACCTAAATAAACCACAGTAGGCTGTACAAACTGAATCTTGTCTCTTGACACCTTGTGAAAATTCTGAGCCAAGAAATGAAGTAAAGCCAACATGTCAGATATACATGTATTCTGATCAGGAGGACAAACCAACAGATCATCAACATATTGTAGTAATGCACTCCTGTAGTAATGTTTCCTGGAAAAACAAAATTGGAGAGGTTATTTTTCATTGCTGCATTGAAAAACGATGGTGATTCAGCATAATCCTGTAGAACACGTGTGAAAGTTTTCCCATGAAAAATAGCGTTAACAGAAAACCATTAGAAATCATTAACAGAAAACCATTTAGTTCCCTCTGGAACTTGTGTGAGTATCGTGTGAGGGTCTGTAACCTCAGGTGCACAGAGGTGTATGGCTTGATTTACTGCTTGCAAGTCTTTTACAAAACGCCCCTTTTGGGGAGCCCCTGGGGCACAGGCCTTTTTCACAGGCCAAATAGGAGATCTGCATGGAGAGTCAGGACACTCGACAATAATGCCTCTCTCTAGAAAAACTATTAAACACCGGTGTAATTCCATGAATTGCTTTTTTAAAAAATTTATTTATTGAATATTGAGTAACATATTCGAAAATCAACTTTTGGTTTTCTAATTTGGAATAATATAACTAATTTGGGATAATAACTAATTCGGGAGCTCCATTCATAAGGCCAACATAATATTTTCCTTGGCCCATAGCCATGGTTCAACAGAGTCCTATGGACATGGGTCAAGTGCATGCATGGTCATGACCAGGTTTGGTAACATACAGACGTCTGAAGTTGCAGTGAACAAACGCAAAATCTGCAACCTGTGTACCTTTTAGATGAGAACAATATTCCCATTCATCGCAAGAAGTGGGTTTCCACTCAGATTGAATTTGACAGTCAGAGATAAATGCGGAAATATCTCTCCGCTGAGCACGTGACGGTTTTGCAATTGAGATATGCGGTATGATGCCATAAAAATGTTTTTTTAGCTGAGGAGGTGTCAGAATTACAGACCATCCCACCCACTTTGTCCCCACATAACAGTACTGAAGTAATAATTTGGTTATGGAGTCAGCTTGAAACTTGGACAAATGTCCACTTCACTGGATTAATCTAGGACACCAGCAGTGCAGTGGATGTTATCTAAATTCTGCACATTTATTACTACAAATCCAAAACCTGCCCTTAATAAAGATAACAAGTACACCCAGAAAGACAGGGGTTCTAAATGCCATTCCAAATCATACGCAAAATTTAGAACCGAAACTTCAATTCCCCTGTCCAAACAAACCAGTGAAATGCCAAACTTACACCTTCAATCTCTAGCTAGAAGCTTAACAGGACAGCATCAATAGAAAAGGAAAAGTGAAACAGAAAGATAATGCCTCAGTGCTGCGTTCCATCATAGGAATGCACCTGCTCCTACTATAACAGCAGTTTTACCAAAAAGGTTCTTTAAGACTGAAAGTCCTGCACCACTATTAACTAGAAAAGTAACAAGTTGACCTCTAACCATAACATCTACAGTTGGCATAGTCATAGTTGGCATAGTTTTAATTTTAGCATAGATAAATTTAGAACAGTCTTACCAGTTAGGGTGTCTATGTGTTGTGTGTTGGAGATTTCCTGTTTGTTTCACGCGGTCTCCTCCACCTCAAATTGTAAATCTTTTGGTCTTCTCCAAGACAGTGGGCAGCAATATAGTCCTTTTTCGTTACAGGTGTAACATATGTATGTGGAATAGTCCCTTCTGTCACTTTGGTTGAAACCTCTTCAACCAAATGTGAGTCCATTAGGGGGCGTCCTGCAGGACCGCCTTGTCAGGTTCCATACAGTATTAGTCAGCAGAGCCATGGATGAAGATCTCCAGGAAGCCAGTCACACCTCAAAAGAAACAGACAAGGAAGGCAGTTAAAGCTAATAATAAAGCACGGCATTTAATTAATAAGTAATTAATTGACACAGTGCAGCATGTGACTCCGGCATCACTGACTAGAGCAGCATAACTAAAAGAGGCAGATACTGCAGACTCTACATAGTTGAGATGGTGCCCCAGAACAGCATCATTTCAGCGCCACACCCCCCCCCCATTAATGATGAGGTGGGTGAAGAGGTGAAACGACAGCATACACTGATCAGAGATTACCCCCCCAACACAGCCAAGTCTGAGATCTACATCATTATCTACAGGGGATTAATTAAACGCCAGATTAAATAAATGTGTTTTTAACTTATTTTTAAAGATTAATAGTGATTCAGAATCACAAACAGTAACTGGAAGGCTATTCCAAAGTTGAGGAGCCTTGTGGGAGAACGCTCTTCCACCAGCAGTAATTTTATTTATTCTAGGAGCTAAGAGTAGACCAGCACCTTGAGATCGGAGCTCACGTGTTGGCTTGTATGATTGAATCAGCTCACTCAGATACTGTGGAGCCTGGTTATGTAAAATTTTATATGTTATTAATAAAATTTTGTACTCGATACGAAACTTAACTGGTAGCCAGTGCAAGTTTGATAACACAGGACTGATATGATCAAACTTTCGTGTTTTAGTTAAAACTCTAGCTGCAGCATTCTGCACAAGTTGTAATTTATGTAATGATTTATTAGAACATCCTGTCAGAAGTGAATTACAATAATCTAACCTTGAGGTAATACATTTTTCTGAATTAGTTTTTCTGCATCTTGGAGGGAGAGGATGTTTCGTAGCTTCGAAATGTTACGAAGGTGAAAAAATGCAATTCTAGTAATATTGCTAATGTGCTTTGTAAAGGAGAGATCTGAATCAATAATGACACCGAGATTATTTACAGATGAGCTGGGTCTAATTAAAGAGTTATCAAGGTTTAACATAGTGTTAGAAGCTTTATTAATTTTGTCCTTGGATCCAACTATCAGAAACTCTGTTTTATCAGAATTTAGCTGTAGGAAGTTTTTTGACATCCATATTTGAATATCTTGGATGCAGTCCTCGAGCTTAGTGACTGAACAACCATCATTAGGGTTAGCTGAAACATATAACTGTGTATCATCTGCGTATGAGTGGAAACTGATTCCATTTTTATGAATAATTGATCCCAATGGAAGCATACAGTATATAATGCAAATAGGAGTGGGCCCAGAACTGACCCTTGTGGGACGCCATATTTAACTTTAGCAAGATCAGAATATTGGTTGTTAACACAGGTGAATTGATATCGATCGGTCAGGTAGGATTTAAACCACTGGAGTGCAGATCCTGTAACACCCACAATGTTTTCTAATCTATCAACTAAGATGTTATGGTCTATAGTGTCAAAGGCTGAACTAAGATCTAATAATACAAGAAAAGAGATTTGGTTATTATCCAAGGACATTAATAAGTCATTAACGACTTTAATTAAGGCTGTCTCAGTGCTATGATGAGACCTAAAACCTGACTGAAAAACTTCATGAACATTATTAGCTAGAAGATGGCGATTCAGCTGGTTGAACACTATTTTTTCTAGGATTTTAGAGACAAAAGGAAGGTTTGATATTGGTCTATAGTTGGACAGTATTAGAGGATCTAAATTAGGTTTTTCAAGTAATGGTTTAATGACTGCACACTTCAGATTTTTGGGGACATAACCTATTTTAAGTGATGAATTTATAATGTTTATAAAAGGCTCTGTAATATTTGGTAGGAGGTCTTTAAGCAGGTTTGTAGGTATTGGGTCTAACATACAGGATGTTGTCTTTGATTGTGTAATTAATGAGACAAGCTCTTTTTTAGATATGGGGTTAAAGGTATTTAACTCTTGTACTATATTATTTTCTCTACCACTAGATTTTTCAGAAATCATTGAGGGTTGATTGGTTACGCTATACAATGCATTAGATGATTTAAGTCTTATGTTTTCAATTTTGTCACTAAAGAAATTCATGAAATCATTGCTGCTGAACTGTGAGTGAATCTGTGATTCTGATTCAGTAGCACTTCGAGTTAATTTGGCAAAGGTACTAAAGAGGAATCTTTGGTTGTTTTTGTTGTTCTCTATTAATTCAGAATAATATTTAGTCTTCGCTGCATTGAGTGCATGTTTGTACTTAGTCATACTGTCCTTCCATGCAACCCTAAATACCTCTAATTTAGTTTGTCTCCATTTAGGCTCCATGGTTCTAGTGGCTTGTTTTAGGGCGCGTGTTTGATCATTAAACCATGGAACGAGTCTTTTATCTTTAATCCTTTTTAGTTTAAGTGGAGCGACACTGTCTAAGGTTGCAGAAAACACGTGTTTAAGGTATTCCGCTGTGTTTTCAAGTTCATCGGGTCCTGATGCTGGTTTAATGTTTAATTCGGGTAAATGTTGTAGGAATGACACAGCAGTAGAGGGAATGATTGTACGCTTCATGTCATATTGCGTTTTAATGACTGGATCAATATCAATTTCTAAATCGTAGGTTATCAAATAGTGATCGGAGATGACCTCACATAGTGGAACAATAGTTAAATTATTAATGTTAATACCATGTGATAAAACTAAGTCTAATGTATGTTTACAGCGATGTGTTATACCAACTACACTTTGAGTAATGCCCATGGAATCTAGGATGGAGTCAAAGGCTAATTTAAAACCCGCTGTTTATGGCGTGCAGTTGTTCAAGGTCATACATATAGTCAGTTACAGATTGTTCATCTCTCTGTTTACACATAGAGAGTTTTCCCAGATCAAGACAGACTGGAAAAGCAGTCTCAATACACGTCTACAGTACTTGCACAGTTAGTTGATACTGCGAGCCTGCATTTGGCTCATATATGAGATCTCCAGTAAGCGGGAGATTTTCCTGAACTTCAGTCCTTTTCAGTTTCAATTTATATGCACATGCACGTGCCAGTTCATTCACAGATGGTTTCCAGCCTGTCACAAATAATCTGAGAGACACCACAAATTTTTCCTTCCCCCTTCTGAGATAAGTGGCAGGTCCTCACAAGCGTTCTTTGTCATCCATAGTCCATGGTCTGAAAACCAATGTTGGTCCTTCTGGTCCCATCACCTGGATACTGGGCATTTTCACTTTCTTTTTCTTTTGTCATGTTGAGCAACAGGCAGGAGGTTTCTCATCCTCTCCAATGTACTCCCAGTCCTCATCAGGGTCATCTTCAGTATCCTCTTTCTTTTTCTGGGGTTTTGGTCCGAACTTTTGTTTCAGGCAAACAGCAGGAGGTGCGCTGGATCGTGGATCTTTGGCTGGGTTGTACGGGGTGGATGTGCTTGGCCTTCTGGAGGTTGTGCAGGTGGAGGAGGAGGCGACGTGAAACATCCAGGGACTCCATCTGTAAATTTAAAAACTGACCACAGGTTACTTATTTCACTACAGTGTTTTTGTTTTTACATGCCTAAATCTTTTGATTGTCAAACTCTTTTTGCGCTGTCTGTCTCCATTTTCCATAAGCATGTCAGTTTGGCTGCCATGGAAAATGTTCAGGTTTCAGTTTTAGCTTTTTTCTTTAATCATTTCAGCTTTATCAAACTTTATGCTACTATTTTTGCAGTTATTTATTAAAAATTACTAACTCTTCTATATTTAAGGTTCCCTTGGGCGGGAAGTAACAATATTTTACCCATTTACCAATTTGGATCTATCAGGGTGTTCCTTAATTATTATATCTATGATCGGTCCCCAGGAATAACATCACAGTGAACTGCTGGCTCTAGGAAAACCAACACTTGTGCTTTAGAAATTTCTGACCCATTGGTGACTTCCGAAAATATCGATACGCATCTAATTTACAGCTTAAAATTTATTATTGGCATACACAGTCCAATAGGCAAATGCAAAACACTCTGAAACGTTCTAGTGCACTATTACGTCTATACACACAGTTAAGACGTTTTACTGTTGGCATACATAGTCCAACAGTACATGTATCTAATTTTTTACTCACCGTTAGTCTGTCACATGTCCACCTTAGGTTCTTTTGAAACAGTGATTCCACCGTGAGAAGGAAGAAGTCCTCCACTCCTAAATCAGGAGATGAGACGCAGTGGTGGCCAGTCCCATTTGCTCTCTTGGAGGCTTCTCTTCTTCCTAGTCAGTGGAATCCTGTTCGTGACACCAAATTGTGGTGGTAAATAATCAAATCATAATCAAATGACAGAGGAACAGTTAAAATAAAAAATTATTTAATAAGATTTGCAAATAAGAGAAACCAGACAAACAACCTAATGGAGGTTGTTGTAAACTTCTGAGCTCACGAGTGCTCAGCCTCAGTATTCACACGAAAAACACAGCCAATAGAGAAATAGATAATACAGTTCTGTCCAATAATAATGTAAGAAAAACATATGCTTGAAAAAAAAAACACAGTTAGCGGAAGCTATACCATATATGGGCTTCACAACCCATTCGCATCCGGATAGGGGAGGTTTGAGGCTTCGACCCTTAACTTTTCTTACCCCGCTCACAATGCACCTTCTTTTATGAAATAACATCCTCCCAACACATTCCATCCCATCATATCAAACTTCTCTTTCCCTCCAAGGTTAAGTAGAGAAGTTTTGTAAATGTCACACTAACACCAAAATGGATTAATATAATACACAATGAATTTCCACTACAGTGGGCACTCTGATAATGGATCTGTGCTTGGATTTATAAAATTTTACAGTTGAGAAGATTTTTTCACACACATATCTACTTTTTTCCCCAAGTCAACTTTTCTTTTAATTTTTTGAAAGTGACATTTTTGCTAACAAAATGTTTTTGCTGGGAATGGTGAGCACATGCGTAGCGTAGTGTCACATCCACCTTACCTTCTGTACCTGCTATTCCCTTTCCTGCCACTGGTGGTGCTCAGAGTTCTTCTCCAGAATTCTTATTAGTACTTCCTGTTTATCTCTCTATTAAGCTGTTCTGTTGGGTTGGCTGTTTGCGTCTGATCTTCGGTAATGTGCTTCTCTGCTACCTTGTGTTCTATGAGTTACCTCTCTGGAGACTTCGGTTTCCCGAGTGTCAGCGATCATCTTCATCATGGCGTTACACCATCAGTACGTTTACTGGGGTTTGAGTGCTGTTTTCAATAAACCAGTGACTGTTATACTGTTCATCAACTTTGGCTTCGTTTCTGAGTACAACCCGTTACACGTAGAGACGTGCAGCTTATGAGTGGGTTGGGCTTACACAGCATTGCCTGGCACTAATCACTAGGCAACGCAGCGTAAGCACAAAATTAAAGACAACACACAGACAAACACAAACACCACATTACAAATTAAGATAAAATTAAAAAATTAACATAATAATGCATAAATAATTAAATTAAATTGCGGGCCAGATTATTAATTATTATTATTATTATTATTATTATTATTATTATTTTAATGCTTATTTTGTTAACCCGTGAGGGGCCGTATAAGACTGCATTGCGGGCCGGATGTGGCACTTTGGATTCCCCTGCTCTACATACTTGCTCTGGCTGTCTGTAATCACCACCATGCGTACCGCGATTAATTTTACCCATATCTGCTCGTTCTCAGCGTTTGTAGCCCTCTATTTAACCGCTAATCTTCACAACCCACTCACACCTTTTGCCTCCTTTTCTACAGCATCAACTCTCTTTAGCATTACAGACAACTAATGTTTACGCCTGTCCTTGCCCAACGGCGGGGCAGTATCAATCAAGAGCCCCGCACCACACCACTCATTAAACATTTTCTCAACTTTCTTTATCACCTTCTCACGTTTTTCCACAGGATTAGTTAGTTTTACTCTCTCTAACACCTCTTTTTTTACTTCACCAGTAGTCAACTTCCCCATTTTAATCAACACACAAGCTCTCACACACACGCCCGAACAACCGCCTCTATACAACCTCTCTCTCGTGCGAGCAATATCCCACAAATGCAGCTGCTTTATTGCTGTATGCTGAATTTTACTTACTCTTTATTTCACTTACACCCGTGGTCAAACTTGATTTACCGCCCTCTGGGACTTGAACCCACCAGGACTGAGCAATTTAATTTACGGGTCTTTTGGGACTTGAACCCAATCACCTTGACCAATTTACTTGATTTACCGCCCTCTGGGACATTGACCCACCAGGACTGAGCAATTTAAGTTAATTTACGGGTCTTTTGGGACTTGAACCCAATCATCTTGACCAATTTACATTTACCTAAACACTGTGAATTTACAACAAATTTACAAGTGTTCAATACCCGTATTGTGCTCTGCAGATAGGACTTGAACCCCCTGGGAGCAGCTCAATTCGTCAAGACAGGTCAGTCCGCGACTGGACACGCACAGGGACCTTCCCCGTTCGCCTCAGTAATGCAACTACAGGATTCTCACAATCCCTTGGTCATGACCTTATACTGTATAACTTTCATTAAAACCCAGCATTCAACAATTTTTCAAAACACAATTATAATCCATACATATAAAACCACAAAGCCATGGAAGAACACAACACACTTCAATTTATACACTCAAATTCAATTAACAATTCCAATTGTCTTAATTTAATTCACATTCCAACTCATCCTTAAACACCACTCACAGCTAAATATATTGTTTTTCAGCTAAATATAGGAACAAGGGTCCTTTCTTACCTTATTGGCTGGCCTGTGAGTACCACGTAAGCTCTATCGTTGGAATCAACCATTTATTCAATAGGACACGATTATCTGCACTGCAATCAACGACCTTCAACCATCTCCTGCTACCAATTGTTAGGAAATCCATATTTTCTCACTGAACCTTTTCTGAAGGTATCAAAAACCACAGTACAGTTGATTTCAGAGTTATTCGAATCAAGCGGTTTAATTATGACACCCCTAGTGTAAGAGCATGTGTATTTTTTATTTTTTGCAATAAATCTCAAATGCAACATTTAGCATTTTGATTTTAAATTGCATGTAAAATTCTAATGACACAGCATGATGTAAAACCTTTGAAAACAAATTAAATTTTAACTTCACAAACACAATAAAGCTGAAGACTTAAATAAACATGAAGCCAGAGACACAAAGTCCTTTAATGACGTTAAACAGAAAAAAAAACTACATACAAATACACAAAATATGATAGTGTGACACTATAAAAAAGAATAAGAGATACTACAGTCACAATGCTATACAAAAGTATACACAATTCCATATTAATTATGTTACCTATAAAACTAGCCCCTGGCACCACTGGGAGCTTGGTTTCCCTCTTTCTCTATATTTAAAAAAAATATTATTTCTTAAATAATGCGTCAGTTGCTTATTTTAATGATATGCATAATAATATTAATTGCATTCCCAATATCACTAATTTACATAAATTTTCTACCTGTACCTCTTATTGTACCTATTTTCCTGTATGATGTAACCAACTCTAAATTAATGCTGTAATAATTATGGCTCACTTTAATCCAACCCTTCCTCTCACTAGAGTTTAATATAGCTTTTAGGGGTGCCAATCTATGTGTCTGGCGATTCGATCCGATTCCAATTTTTGAGGTTCAATTTTCGATTCAGAAACGATTTTCGATTCAGATTCAATTTACAGATTCACCATGGTGCATTAGCCTTTAATCAAAACTAAAATACAGACTTAAAACTTAACCTTAAAAAATAAAATACATACTTAAGTCTTTTTAACTATATTGCTACAACATTCCCTACATTTTTAAAACTTAACTTTAAATATTAAATATATTTTTCAACTTTTCAACTTCTTTTATCTCAGGCTGATGTCATGACAAATGGGCTCGAACATTTGTCATATTTCCAAAGTACCTCAATTTCATTTTACACTCATTGTAAACAGTTGCTCTCATGTCGAGCTCTCTCTCTTCCTGGATTTAAAAGCCAAACACTGGCTTTTAACGACGATGGGCAGGTCAAATCGCGCTCTCCCCCTGCTCCATGCTTCCCGCTAGCATGAACTAGCATGCTAGCGAACTACAACGGGAGTTGTTTAACAAGCTTGCTGTATGGTGACTGAGTGGATCTGTAATGCGATACGCAGTACGCTCGGGAGGGGGCGCCAAAAATAAAACTTAAACACATTTTTAAAAAATTCGATTCTTGAACATTTTGAATCGATCCCGAATCGCCTGGACTACGAATCGCGATTCATTGAAGAATCTATTTTTTTCAGCACCCCTTATAGCTTTTCACCCTGCAAGTATCATTTAGATTCCCCTCACTGTAATTCCATATGTACACTTAACCCATAAATATACAGTATATCCAGCTATTTATCTCCATTTCCCCTTTAAAATCTTATTTCATGCTTAGTTACGCAATGATACTAGAGTTACCCCCTAACATAAGTGGAAAGGTGACCAGTGTTAACAGAGCGACAGTCAATTTAAACAGCCATTGTGCTTTCTGGCATAAAATAGAGACAATCTGAAGTACATTAATAACACTGAAAACTGGTTATATTACTGAAAAACAGCCATATTAAAATATTTAATGTAGTTTTAAAGTTTCATCAGATCTTTAGGCAGATTTAACATAGCGTCATCAAAATGCCCAGGTTAACAGTGCTATTGTTAACTAATAAATGTGACTGCAGTCGCAACAAGTCAAAACAGTAAATAAAAAAAATATATTCCAATAATCATTTAGGCTGTACTTTAATCTAATTCTTTTAGAATTTGCATTTTCTCCCATCTCAAATTATTTATTTTGCCCAAACTTTGTTACGTAAACATAAATGCAGTTACAAGTAAGTGTTAATGATAATAAAGACCAATTTGACCAATTAAAAAAAGGTGCACATATACACCTACCTGTACCTCTTATTGTACCTATTTTCGTATGATGTAACCAACTCTAAATTAATGCTGTATTAATTATGGCTCACTTTAATCCAACCCTTCCTCTCACTAGAGTTTAATATAGCTTTTAGGGGTGCCAATCTATGTGTCTGGCGATTCGATCCGATTCCAATTTTTGAGGTTCAATTTTCGATTCAGAAACGATTTTCGATTCAGATTCAATTTACAGATTCACCATGGTGCATTAGCCTTTAATCAAAACTAAAATACAGACTTAAAACTTAACCTTAAAAAAATAAAATACATACTTAAGTCTTTTTAACTATATTGCTACAACATTCCCTACATTTTTAAAACTTAACTTTAAATATTAAATATATTTTTCAACTTTTCAACTTCTTTTATCTCAGGCTGATGTCATGACAAATGGGCTCGAACATTTGTCATATTTCCAAAGTACCTCAATTTCATTTTACACTCATTGTAAACAGTTGCTCTCATGTCGAGCTCTCTCTCTTCCTGGATTTAAAAGCCAAACACTGGCTTTTAACGACGATGGGCAGGTCAAATCGCGCTCTCCCCCTGCTCCATGCTTCCCGCTAGCATGAACTAGCATGCTAGCGAACTACAACGGGAGTTGTTTAACAAGCTTGCTGTATGGTGACTGAGTGGATCTGTAATGCGATACGCAGTACGCTCGGGAGGGGGCGCCAAAAATAAAACTTAAACACATTTTTAAAAAATTCGATTCTTGAACATTTTGAATCGATCCCGAATCGCCTGGACTACGAATCGCGATTCATTGAAGAATCTATTTTTTTCAGCACCCCTTATAGCTTTTCACCCTGCAAGTATCATTTAGATTCCCCTCACTGTAATTCCATATGTACACTTAACCCATAAATATACAGTATATCCAGCTATTTATCTCCATTTCCCCTTTAAAATCTTATTTCATGCTTAGTTACGCAATGATACTAGAGTTACCCCCTAACATAAGTGGAAAGGTGACCAGTGTTAACAGAGCGACAGTCAATTTAAACAGCCATTGTGCTTTCTGGCATAAAATAGAGACAATCTGAAGTACATTAATAACACTGAAAACTGGTTATATTACTGAAAAACAGCCATATTAAAATATTTAATGTAGTTTTAAAGTTTCATCAGATCTTTAGGCAGATTTAACATAGCGTCATCAAAATGCCCAGGTTAACAGTGCTATTGTTAACTAGAAAATGTGACTGCAGTCGCAACAAGTCAAAACAGTAAATAAAAAAAATATATTCCAATAACCATTTAGGCTGTACTTTAATCTAATTCTTTTAGAATTTGCATTTTCTCCCATCTCAAATTATTTATTTTGCCCAAACTTTGTTACGTAAACATAAATGCAGTTACAAGTAAGTGTTAATGATAATAAAGACCAATTTGACCAATTAAAAAAAGGTGCACATATACAGCTTAACCTTTCACTGTATGAGTGCAAACTAGCTTGCTTCTTCATTGCTAGTTTATCTAGAACCCGAATTATATAGTTTTTACTAGCCAGATTTAAAACAGCCAAAAGAGACAGAAAATAAAATGCAGCATTAAAAAAAATGACACTGTAGCAACAAGCGAGACGTTCTGCCAAATTAGCTCTTAAATGTTGTTAATAAAATGTGTTTATATGTTTATATTGTTTATATGTTTAAATATAAAATATTATCCACTTCTCCTTATGACATCTTGGCTCCTACGCATTTTGGGTATTTTACGGTTCCGTTAAGGGTCACAGTATTGCATCATTTGCTCCGAAGTGAAGGAAAAGTCTTGAAACTCTTCCTGATTGATTTGTGGGAGCACAAAATCCTCGATTGGAGTGAGGACAGCATCCTCGTGTGTAAAATCAGGATCAAAATTGTTTACATCCATTGCATTTTTCTGGTAAAACACAAAGTAAGATATTGTTGAGTAGTAACCCAGTCATTTACATTTAGTCATTTAGCAGATGCTTTTATCAATCGTGACTTACAAATGAGAACAGCACAAGTCAGTAGTTAAGGAAAAAACAGCCACACTGTAGAATTTTCAAACATGATCATTATTCTATCCTGCACCCCCCCCCCTTTTCTTACATCAGGTGTTTTTGAAAGAGGTGCATTTTCAGTAGTTTCTTAAAGATGGCAATTTAATCCACCTTACGGGCAGAGTTGGAAATATCGTTTCACCCTTTTCACAGTGGTGAACACAACAGAGTGAGAATTAGCACCACCTTTATAAGGTGGAATCACCAGGCGACATTCATTGAGGGTAAGAGTGAGTAGATCAAGAAATGGTCCTGTAAGCCGGAGTCAAGAGTCGGTGCTTTGTACTGAATGCAAGCAGCTACAGGGAGCCAATAGAGAGAAAATGAGTAGTGGAGTGACAGGAGTTCGCTTGGGCTGGTTGAACACACGTCACCATGCAGAGTTTTGAATTAGTTGTGAAGGCCTGATGTGCAAGCTGGGAGACCAGAAAGTATTAATTAAGCCGGGATAGGATGAGGGTTTGAACTAACAACTGTGTAGCATGTTCAGTCAAGAAAGGTCTGATCTTCCTTATGTTTTAAAAAAAGGAATCTGCAGGAACGGGCAGTTTTGTTGACATGATCAGAGAGTTTAATATGTGAGTCAATTGTGATAGTGGAGCCAACAATTTAGAGGGTCAGGTTGTAATGAATTGAGGGTTATGCTGGGATTATGAGAAGCTCTGTTTTTGCTAAATTTAGTTTGAGATGATGGGCCTTCATCCAAACGGATATTTCCGTGAGGCAGACAAATATTTGATTTGAGATTGTGGTGTCTTCAGGGGCAAAAGACAAATGAAGCTGAGTGTCATCAGCATAGCAGTAGGAACACCAGTGAGTACTTGATGAGAGTTAGAAATCTCCCCATTCCATGACACTTTGAAGGTCCTTCCTGTTAGATAGGAATGGACTTACATAGTTTCCCATTGTTAAATACGGACACCTGACCATCACATCTGTACATGGCTGTACTACAGTGTTGCTGTTGCCCGGCCGCTCAAGGAGGATGTGAGTCTTTGTCCCCAGTGAGTCTTGGTCATCCCAAGATTTCTTCCTTAAAATAACAACACAACAGGGAGTTTTTTCAACAAATATGTTTCTTACGGAACCAATCCTTTGTTATCCTGGCTGTGTGCTTTGGGATATTGTCATGTTGGAAGACCCAGCCATCTTCAATGCTGGAACTGAGGGAAGGAGGTTGTTCCCCAAAATCTCACAATACATCGCCCCGGTCATCCATTCCTTAATACAGTGCAGTCGTCCTGTCCCATTTGCAGAAAAACACCCCCAAAACATGATGCTTCCACCCCCCGGGATGGTACTCATCATTCTTCATCCTCCAACCACGGAGAGTAGAATAAAATCCAAAAAGTTCTATTTTGGTGTCATCTGACCGCAGAACTTTCTCCCATGACTCATCTGGATCATTCAAATGGTCATGAGCAAACTTAAGATGGACCTGGACGTGTGCTGATTTAAGCAAGGGAAATTTCTGTGCCATGCATGACTTTAAACTATGACGTCTTAGTGTATTACTCACAGTAAACAGTGGTGCCAGCTCTCTTAAGGTCTAAGTAGGGCTGGGCTGATTCCTCACCTTTCTTAGAATCATTGATATGCTTTTGACAGTCATGTTTAGCTTCTTCCATTTTCTAATAATTGCTCCAACAGTTGATCTTTTTTTCACTAAGTTGCTTGGCAATTGCCCCGTAGCCATGTCCAGCCTTGTGGAGTGGACAATTTTGTCTCTGGTGTCTTGGACAGATCTTTGGTCTTAGCCATGCTAGTAGTTGGAGTCTGATTGTGTGGGCTGGACAGGTGTCTTTATGGAGCTAAATGTATTATCTTATATTACGACAAAGTATTTTCAGATTTTTTAAGGGGTAAAAAGTTTAAATAAATTTTAATTGTGAAAATCAAATAATCTTACGATATGGGGCTTAAATGGCGGTTCAAGCTCTCTGCAGTTCAGTTTGTCCCAGTCGATAGGTTTGAAGAAATTGTGCGCAGTAACAGCCTTTTCTCCGCCATCCGTCACCACGCAACCCAGACGCTTGGATGGGTTCTTTATCAGAAACTGTAGGCAAAATATGATACAGTGAAAAAAACCTTTAATGACGACTCAAAATCTAGTGTCAACTAAAATGGATTTTTTTAAACATTAGAAATGTTTTAAATAAGTAAACAAAAAATTAAGGAAAAAAAACTTAATTTATATAGTCTTTACCATTTATTTACATAATAGAAAAACAAAATCAAACTTCTAATGTTTTTACATAACAACCTGATTGTATTTTGGTAATATTTTGCTAACATTAACATATTTTAATTTGATGCTCGCAACACACTCTTAAAATTAATTCTAGCCTAACCTATTTCTGTTATACTTTATTATTATTGTTATCATTATTTTTCTTGTCATTATTGCTGTTTTAGTAAATTATTTTGGATATTTTTGTAAAAATAAAATGTTGAGATAAATAATTTTAGTAGACCTGTGCTGTGCTTTAGAAATAAAAGAAAATTTTAAATAAATAAATAAAAATACATGATTTTGAAAAGATTTATTAGTTTCTTGTTCAATAATTATAAATTAATTTTTAATCACTTTATAAAACTGCTGGGGCAGAATGCTTCCTGAAAATGATTGTGGCAAAAATAAAGTGGCAAAAATGCCCTGAGCACATTGAATTATTATGAATTATTTTTAGATCGCTCAGGTAGTCAAGGTCATTAAAGGGGGCAGTCTTTCATAAAGACTCCCTTAACGTCTATTGGATGAGAATCTTAGTATAATCTCAGTGGAAGGCAATCAGGGCCTTCAATTGCTTCTCTGAAGGCCTAAAAATATCTGAATCACAGAGTGATGATGTTAATTAATTATGATGCTAAATAATTCAAAATGGTCTGTCTGCTTCAGACAGTATTTCATTTTTAGAGCATTTAACCAATCAAATTTCAGCATTATTGATTGGCAGGTTTTAAATATTTCTGCCTATGCCTTCATGTCTATGAATTTAGTTTGCCCCAGTAGCAATAAATAAGTCTAGAGCAACCTCTGTTGCTTTAACTATTCAGATTTTGAGTTCTCCATAATGCATGCCTTCTAGAAGGCCTTCAGTATGTCAGCATATGCACGCCTCTGACTCAAGAGTCCTTTTGATGAGCAGACATTTTCTCTAAACCTGATTGGATAAATATTAAGTTTAATAATATCTGGTTCCTTAACTACCTTTCCTTTATTTATTTATTTTACTTATTTATAATAAAAAGTAATTAGTTTCTGGGCAGCACAGAAACTGAGCCTGTGTCTTAGTGGTTAGAACATTCGCCTCTCAGAGCTGGGGATCCAGGTTCGAATCCCAAACTGGGTTGAGTTTCTATGTTCTTTCTTTGTTCATGTGGGTTTCTTCTGGATTCTCCAGTTTCCTTCCACAGTCCAAAAACATATCTTCAACGTAAATTGAATGCTCTACATTGCCCCATATAGTGTGCATTTGTGTGTGTGTTTGTGTGAATGAGCGTGTGCCCCATGAGAGATTGGCGCGAGTATCTGCCCAGTGCCCGAAAAGTTCTCCCCTGGATGGGCGTTAGGAACACCCCCCATGACCCTAGTGGAGAATTAAGAATGAATTCATTAAAAATGAACAATTCGTTTCTTAACTGCTACACCCAACTCTTCTTATAATGTGCTACACCCAACTCTAATCATCATTAAGTGGTGGGAGAGTGACATGCAATACTGCAGATATCAAAGAATACATTACTAGTGTATACATGTGTGAGACTCACTGATTTTAGTATGTCTACAGCCTCAGAGCTCAACCAAGAAGCATAAACAATCTCATCAGTTAGGATAGACTCAAATAAATCATCCTCATTTTCTGCTTCGAAGGGGGCGTGGCCTGATAGCATCTCATACAGTAGAACACCCAGAGCCCACCAATCAACCGATGGCCCATATAGCATCTCCTTCAGAATCTGCACACACAAAAACACACATAGACATACCATCAATAATAATCAAACGTAATGTACTGTATAGTAGTAGTGTACAGGTATTAGGTATATATATATATATATATATAAAACAAACAACAATACAAAATCCACCACAGTGACTATGCCCATTATTATACATCCTAACATAAACATCTGACTTTCATATTTACACTTGCCAAGCAATTTTATTAGCAACACTTATCATAAGAAAACATCTAACGGCAACTTTGAATGAAACCTGTTATTACTGTGTATTCTGAGGTTATGGTTGTGGTCATTGGAAGTACACAAGTCTTTGTCAACTAAAACCTGTCTGTCCATGCTCTATTCACCATGCTTGTAAGGATGTTTATATTTACTCCAATATAATTGTGCTTAGACTGCTGTACTTTAAAACCCTGAGACAACAACTGTTCTTAAACGAATTAAATCAGATCACAGTCAAAATGTGCTCACGTGGACCAATTCATTAAAAAACAAATGTTACAAAAAAAAAAATGCTAACCCAACATTCTATTTCATCATCATTGCAATTTAAACATGGTTAAGAGATTTGTGCAGGCCACAGGTGTCACTTAATAAAAAAAAACTAATGGAGGGTTGAATTAACATTTGGGCTTTACTAAAACCACACTAAATAAATATGTATGTCTACATACTTTTCATTCATTCATTATCTCCCACTTTATCCTCTGTTAGGGTCGCGGTGGGGTTCCCCATGCCCATCCAGGGGAGAACGTCTCGGGCGCTGGGCAGATAGACCCAGGACAGGGCGCCAATCCTTCGCTGGGCACACACTCACTCACACAGACACTCTCTACTTGGGGCAATTTTTGAGAATTCAATTGACCTTGATCCATGTTTTTGGACTGTGGGAGGAAACCGGAGAACCCGGAGGAATCTCACGCAGACACGGGGAGAACATGGAAACTCCACCCAGATGGGGATTCGAACCGGGAATCCCTAGCGCTGAGAGGCGAACGTGCTAACCACTAAGCCACCGTGCCGCCCCTACATACTTTTGTCTCTTTAAAATATTTTCAAGATATTATGGCAAAGCCAAAGAAAGTGTGGGGGTGAAGCTCATTATGCCGGAAATGTTGTGGTGTGGCAGGATTGCTGTGAGGCAGACCCGTCACTGATGATTATGGTTGATTAATACACATGACGCCGATCCGTTTAATGAGTGTCAATTAGGGCGGCAACTAACGATTATTTTGATAATCGATTAATCGCCTGATTATTTTTTCGATTAATCGATGAATCGGATTAAAAAAAAATAAAATTCCATGTCTTTGCATTTACATTTAATCATTTAAAAGATGCTTTTATCCAAAGCGACTTACAAATGAGAACATTACAAGTCAGTAGTTATGAAGAAGACCAGCTACGCTGTAGAATTATTCTATAGTATAGTATTATATATAGTACTGTATGCTTTGCATGCTGTGCACAAGGCTTCCCTTTTGTCTCGACCCAGTCTGAAAGTGGGGGGGGGGACTCGCTTTTGTAAACAGACACTTGCGCTTCGGCATGTTGCTTGTGGACTGACATGCAGTGCCGTGCGCAGTGTCCCAGTGCCGGAACATTTAATGACCCAATGAAGATCATTTAAAAACCAGGACATTTCACTTTAAAAAAACCCGGGACAGGACATGAAATATGGACATGTCGCGGGAAATACGGACGTATTCGTATAACGGACGTTAAGACATGTTCTCCATTATGTATCATCACCGTGGTGCTCCGTGCAGCTCAATTCATTTTCACAGAGCACATGTTATATGTTCTTTATTTGTGTGCAGTGTGAAGGTCCTGCAGTTTTGATTTAAACAGAAGCTTTTTCTGCGTTGTCTGTGTTTCATTTCTACGATTTATCGACTTGTTTTGCAGACTCCGCCTCGTTCTGTTCAACCCACTATTATTGTCCAGCATTATTGAAGCACTGCAGGTGACGTAAGCGGTTATGACATTGCAAGTAATGCGGAAATAGTGCAACCCAACGAATCGATAATGGAAATTCATTATCGACACTTTGGATAATCGATTTTTTATTGATTTTATTGATTTGTTGTTGCAGCCCTAGTTGTTGTTGCAGTCAATCCTTTCAATACCAGGAACATCAGAAGACACAGGGAGAGAGACTGAGCAGGAGCTAGAATAATGGTGAACGTGGCCTGTTTATAGAGAGTGCATGCTGTAAAATCCCAGTATGGATTAATGTAAGCGTGTCGTGTCAGCAATAAAGCCTGTTTATTGGTGCAAACTCTTGTCTCTGGTCCTCATTACTTTCACGTCTCGCTACAGGCAAATTAAGCTGGCAGCTCAGCTCTCACTGCAGGTGGCAGTTACAGAGGCGGAGTGGGTGGAGCTTATTTTTATAAACTACGATCCCAGTTTGAAGGCTGCATCGAGTGCCCCTGGTGTTTCTACGGTGGCTGGCAGATAGGGGAAAATCACTAACCCTAACCCTACAAAATGTGCAATAAAATGAAAACAAATTTTTCAGGGATTTTAAACTCAAAATAGACAATTAAAATGCCCCGAAATACACAGGCAGTGTTATGAGTTGAAAACAGGACACAAAGATGCAGATGAACAAAAAGGGTTTTCTTTATTAAGTAGAAAAATCAAAGGTCAAAGAATGAAAAAGAGTCTGCGAAGAGCGGACTCGGAACCGCGCTAAGAATGTAACTGAAAAGTTATTCAAACCTAAAGGGGTGGATTAGAACCCCAGGCTATCAATCCCTAATCCTGAGGGCTACTGCTGCACCACTGGGGAATTAATGCAGGTTGAGCCAACCAGGCTCCACAACTTAAGAGCAGGACGCAAATGCAGTTTCTCCACTCAAGAGGTGGACCTGCTTCCTGCTCTGCGCCTACAAACTTAGAGGAAGAGGGGAAGGGGGAAAGACAGCAATTAGACAAAAGGAAAAACACAATTTGTTATTTTTTAATCACCTGGTCTCGAACCCGGGTCTGCTGAGTCAGATCTGAGCACTTAGCAGGATTACCACTGAAGGGAGCACCATAAAGGCTAAGATGCAGGCTTGGGTCCTATACGACACACTGCTGGTTGGTAGGCCTTAATCTACAGAGGTCCCAGCAACTCCTAGGGTAAAATACTTTTCCTGCTTAATAGAGAGCTGAAATACCCCCCGTCTTCTAACAGTACCACGGCTGACTCCTCTAAATGGGCCAGGTCGTACCCACTAACCCTACAATTGCAAGTGTGAACCATACGGTGGCAAAATCCAGGCTGCCGCACTTACCAGCCACAGAGAAGCTCTTTAAATAGGGAAGTGCAGCTGGTGCACGTTAGCCCTGATTAGGATCTCCAGGATAAAAGACCCACACACAAATGCTCTGTAACTTCAACGTCACCTGGTGCCAGAGCTCCGTGCGTGGGATGATCCAGAGACCCTAACAGAACTCCCCCCTCTAGGGACAGCCCCTGAGGTCCCAAAGCCCAATCTCTGGTTTCGTCGGAAATGAGGCAATGAATGTGTCGGGCAGGAACCCAGCACTGTTCCTCTGGTCCATAACCCTCCCAGTCTACCAAATACTGTGTGCTACCCTGAACCTTCCGGACATCCAGGATGCGGCGCACAGTAAAGGCAGGGGCACCATCCATCATGCGTGGTGCGGGAGGGAAGTTGGCACGTGTATCTGCCCCGCAGGAAAATGGCCTCAGCTGAGACACGTGAAATGTTGGGTGGACTCGTAACCGAGCCGGTAAATCCAACCTATAGGAGACCGGATTAATTCTCCGGGAGATTTTAAAAGGACCTTTCCCATAGCCCCGCGGAACGGGAGGTCCCTAGTACTAACTAGGACCCTTTGTCCTAGTCTAAAAATGGGTGCGGTTTTTGGATAACCAAACTGGGCTTCAAAAGGGGACATGCCTAGGGCTGAAAGTTGCCATGTGTTATGTGCAAATTCTGCCTAAAAGAGTTTATCTGCCCAGGAAGTGGGGTTGCCTGCAGTGAGGCAACGCAGAATGGTGCTTACATCCTGAATAAGCCTTTCCGATGACCCATTGGATTTGGGATGATACCCGGAGGATAGACTTGCCAGCACCCAAGAGCTGACAAAATGACCTCCAGACTTGGCTCACGAACTGTGGACCTAGGTCAGATACCAAGTCCACCGGAAGCCCATGGATAGCCACCACTCGTTCGAGGATGTTCGAGGCAGTATCCTTAGCTGTGGGCAGTTTGGTTAGGGGTATAAGTGCACAGGCGGTCGATGGAGAAGCGGTCGATGACCAAATGGTGGTAAAGCCTCTAGACCTGGGAAGGCCAGTAACAAAGTCCAGAGCCAGATGGGACCATGGTCTGGAAGGAACTGGCAGAGGGTGCAACAATCCCTTGGGACATTCCCGAGTGTGCTTATTCTTAGCCCAAATGGCACATGCCTGGACAATGTCCCTGACCTCTTTCTCCATGCCTGGCCACCAGAACCTCTGCTGAATAAATTTGTATGTCCTCATGGCCCCAGGGTGAGATGTTATGAAGGACTCATGAGCCCATTTAACCACTCGACGCCGGTCCGTCAGGGGTATATACTGTCGGTTAGGGGGACAACCGTCTGGGACTGGCTCCTGACTAGCTGCCTCTTACACCATCTTGGTGATATCCCATGTGATTGGGGCAACAAACATGGGAGAGAGCAGAATCATTTCTGGGTCTCCAGCTTGACTGGGTGGGTCCCACTGATGGGAGAGAGCGTCTGGCTTGCCGTTTTTTGAGCCAGGTCGGTAGGTGTGAACTGGAACCTCTCAAAAAACAAAGCCCAGCGGGCTTGCCGGGAGTTCATCCGCGTGCCTTGCTTGATGAACGAGAGGTTTTTGGGGTCTCTCCAGACCAGGAAGGGACATTTGGCCCCTCCAGCCAATGACGCCACTCCTCAAGTGCTAGCTTGACCGCTAGCAGTTCCTTATCACGTTCTGCTGGCGATAAGCGGTGGGAAAAGAACGCACAAGGATGGAGCCTCTTGTCTGGGCCTGTCCGTTGGGACAGAACGGCTCCAACCCCAACATCAGAGGCATCTCCCTCAACAATGAAGGATTCCTCCGGGTATGGCAGCTGAAGAACAGGGGCTGAAGTAAGGCACCTCTTTAGGGTCTCAAAGGCTCTTTGAGACTCCTCAGACCATCGGAAAGGTTACTTGCCTGTCAAGGCCGTATGGCGACATGGAAGGTGCTCTTCTCTAGCTTGAGAAAGAGTTGGAGGAGCAGCTGGAGGAGGAGTTGGAGGAGCAGCTGAAGGACCCTTCTAACATGCTTAACATGTTCTTCAAGGGAGGAACTAAACACCAAGATCTAGATAGACAAATGTGTATCGGTCCAGAGTCTCCCGAAGGGCCTCATTGATAAACCTCTGAAAGACTGCTGGGGCATTAGAAAAACCAAATGGCATCACTAAATACTCGTAGTGGCCAGGCAGGGCTACTAAGGAGTGGCTCCATAAGAAGAAGCACTTCTGCAACTTGGTCAAGAACTACAGGAAAGTTCTTACCTCTGTAATTGCAAACAAAGGTTTCTGAACCAAATAATCAGTTCTGTTTTTCTATTGAAGCAAGTACTTATGTCATGCCATACAATGTGATTTTCTGGATTTTTAGATTGTTTCTCACAGTTGAAGTGTACTTATAAATATTACAGAAAACTTGCAAAATCGTCAGTGTATGAAATACTTATTTTCTACTGTATATATTTTATATTGTTTTATGTTGTATATAAGTTACAGAAGAAACACTTACCTACTACACCCATTTAGTTCAGCTCAAAGATGCAGGTTTATTATTATTTACAAAAAGCTTTTAAAAGAGCTTTAAAAATGCATGACAATAATCGAGGTGTAAGGCCAAGGTGTTACAGGGAGCAGCTACAGGTAAATAGAGAAGCCAACATTCACTAAAAATGGATGCCTACATCACAAAAAATTACTTAATAACTTTATTACGACCCAGGGGTGACCCAGCATGTATGTGTGTATGTATACTATATGTGTGCATGTTGCTACACACAAGGGAAAAGTCATTTTTCTCGGAACATGCCCGTTGTTGTGCTTCCGGGTTTACTCAGTTAATTTTGTGGCACATTGTGAGCAATGTGATTAATTACTGATGAGTTGGAAAGATTGTGTTATTGTTATTTGAATGAGTTGTTGGTGTCAGTGCTGAGAAGTCCATGATTTGAGGACTAGAGTTATTTTATGTAATTTTTTGTCTTTTGTTCTGTTCTGCATTTTATGAAGGTTAGGAATTGTGTTTGTTTTCTTCGTTTGCTTGTTCAAATGTTGCTATTTATTTATATATATAGCTTTTTACAGTACATTGTCACAAAGCAGCTTTACAGCGTTATAAGCCTGAACCCACAAAGATAAAGAGCAAGCCGAAGCAACAGCAACAAAGAAAAACTCCATGTTATCCATGTTTTTTTTTGGAGGAAACCTTCGGAGGACCAATGACTCATCCTCCTTGAGTGGCCGGGCAGAATGTGTAGTGATCAAGATTACGTAATCAATGAAGGGATAAAATATAAAGATTTATATGCAAAAGTACTTCATGTTCAAGGGGATGAGCGCATTAGACAATGAGATGGGGCAATCTAGTCGGCGGTTGCTAAAGGCCTAGGTCAGGGGTGCCCACACTTTTCTGGCCCGAGATCTTTTCCATTGGACAGGTCATCGAGATCTACCGGGGTCAATCTCTATTTTTTTGGCTTTTATATTGAAACCTGTTTACACACATCATGTTAGTATTGTTGAATCTGTTAGAATTGCTCTTTTATTAAACACACTCCAGTATATAACATGGAGAAAACCTGATTTTAGTACACCCAAACACACAGCATACAGCACAAATGTAAAACAATCACTGTAACCCACATTTCCCCAAACAGAACATCCATCCATCCATCCATCCGTTATCTTCCGGGAGAACACTTTATCCTCTATCAGGGTAAACCCACCCCGGTTTCCCCCCCCCTCAAATGACTCAATTGAAAACTCAACTCAATTGACCTTGATCCATGTTTTTGGACTGTGGGAAGAAACCGGAGAACCCAGAGGAAACCCACGTAGACATGGGGAGAACATGGAAACTCCACCCAGATTGGGATTCGAGCTGGGAATCCCTAGTACTGAGAGGAGAACATCCTAACCACTAAGCCATTGTGCTGCCCCCAAACAGAACATGAACATTAATAAAAGCAAATGCATTTTGAGTTTGACATTGACCTGACACCCCTTCGCGATCGACCGGTCGATCACGATCGCTGTATTGAGCACCCCTGGGCTAGGTATTTCATGAACCTACCTTATGGTAATGCGCTACTTGTCGGTATCCCAGCTTCCACAATCAGACCTCTTCAACTTATTCAAAACTCTGCAGCCCGACTTGTGTTTAACCAGCCCAAGCGAACTCATGTCACTCCATTACTCACTCCATTGGCTTTCTGTAGCTGCTCTCATTCAGTACAAGTCACTGACTCTGGCATACAGAACCATTTCTGGATCTGCCCCCTCCTACCTTCACTCTATCTTTTCAAAATACACTCCGACTCGTTCACTTCGCTCCAGTGATGATTGCCGCCTGGCGATTCCACCTCACCGAGGAACTAATTCTCACTCCGTGGCGTTCACCACTGCAAAATGGTGGAATGATCTTCCCAACCCTGTCCGTAAGGCAGAATCACTAAACAGTTTTAACTACTGAAGACGCATCTCTTTAACAAATACTTGTTGTAGTAAAAAAAAAAAAAAAAAAAAAAGGAGGGGGAGGGGCCGCAGCATCAAATAACAATCAGGTTTGATGAATTTACAGTATAGTTGGTTTTCTCCATGGCTTCTGACTTGTGGTGTTCTCATTTGTAAGTCGCTTTGGATAAAAGCGTCTGCTAAATGACTAAATGTAAATGTAAATGTAGAGACATCTGGCGTCTGGCGGATAAAGCTCAAGGGCGCCGAGCAGTATCGAGCTCCCATAGATAAGGGAAGGAACGGCGTGTTCACCCCCCCATAGAACTCTTCGACAAGTTGATTTAGAATAAGCAGAACGAGGGATGGTTTTTAGAATATATAGAGTCAGAAACTGAACTTCGGGGCTCTGTTTTGGTGAAACTGGTGTGGTGCTGAGATCAGAGTCGGATCACGATCTTTGGCTTGTCTTGGAAGAACACACTGCTTTAACTTATGCTTTTTTTGTCATTAATAAACGAATAACTCTGAAATCAACTGTACTGTGGTTTTTGACACCTTCAGAAAAGGTTCATCGAGGAAATTGAGATTTCCTAACATCAACAATTGGAAAAAATGTATATGTGCAGTGAGGCCATCTTGCAACTCCACCAGTCCAACAGAACTTCAATCCAGAAATTGTCAAAGCCGCAGTGCTCAGGCATGCCTTGGATGAAGAAATTGGCGGCACCTGGTTTAGTTTAGTTTAGTTTAGTTATACTATTCCTAGAGTAATTAGTTTGGTTTTGGGTTGTTATTTTCGTTGGTTTATTTCACATGGTTCTATCTCAGGTACACTACCACATGCTATTGAAAATAAAAATTCAACCATGATTATTGCAACTAGGGCTGCAACAACGAATCGATAAAATCGATAAAAATCGATTATCCAAAGTATCGATAATGAATTTCCATTATCGATTCGTTGGGTCGCGCGATTTTCGCGTTACTCGCAATGGCGTAACCGCCTACGTCACCTGCAGCTCTTCAATAACGCTGGAAAATAATAGCGGGTTGAACAGAACGAGGCGGAGTCTGCAAAACAAGTTGATAAATTGCACAAATGAAACACAGCCAACGCAGAAAAAAGCTCCGGTTCAATTCCAAACTGCGGGAGCTTCACCTTTACACAAATAAAGAACGTGGAACATGCAGCTCTGCGAACATGAACGCAGCAGCACGGTGATGATACACCACCTGAAACTAAACATGCTGGAGCCACCGATAAGGATGAAGCTCAACAGCAGATAAATCACAACAACATCCCGAGATTCTTTAGTTTTGAAGTAAATCAATGTCACCCTATGAGACCGGCAGAGTAGCTTCATGCTGTGTTTGGTTGTTAACTGGATAATAACAGCGATAGAGAACGTGTCTTAACGTCCGTGTCTTAACGTCCATTATACGAATACGTCCGTATTTCCCGGGACATGTCCGTATGTCACGTCCTGTCCCGGGCGTTTTAAAGTGAGGACATGTCCTGGTTTTTAGGGGATCAATAGCAGCACACCACACGGGAGCGGGGGATTGACGCGCACACGCGCACAGTGTAAAAGTACGCACCGAAGCGCAAGAGTCTGTTTATAAAAGAGCCCCCCCCCCTTTCAGACCCCCCCCTTTTTTTGTTAACTGGCTAATTTGTTAATAAATTTTTTCAATAACTGACAGTTTTAGTTCATTTGTTAATTAATTTCTTTCCAATAGGCTACAGAACAGACAATATTTAGTTCATTACTGAAGGTAACTGAGTATCATGTGTTATTTGGAGTTGACTTTTGTTGTTAAGTAAGGGATATTTAGATGATACATTATTTCTTTCATTGTGCTTTTCATTAATTACAGGAAATGTTAACTTAAACATTTTGAATAAAATTACTATATATAATACTATACTATAGAATAATTTTACTGAAAAACATACATCTTTGGATAAAAGCGTCTGCTAAATGAATAAATGTAAATGTAAAGACATGGAAAAAATTTTTTAATTTATCCGATTCATCGATGAATCGAAAAAATAATCGACCGATTAATCGATTATCAAAATAATCATTAGTTGCAGCCCTAATTGCAACCATGTTCTAGTGTGTGAATTGAGGGCAACCGGGAGAACACAAACAGCAGTTTTTATGTTACTACATGACCTAGACCGGGTCACAACAAATACCAATCTGGGCAATTACTGAGTGGCTCTTAGGAGACACAGCACACTAAAAGTAAACACACTATAGTGGAAGAGCCAAATCCATTTCAAAGAACAATAGCTCTATTCTGGCTTAGAGAGCCACAGTTGGAGAGTTGAATGTACAAAACCAGAGTGGCTAAACAACAAGTTTACGAATGGAATGTACTGGAATACCCCACAGGGGAAAAACATACACTCCACAAACAGGTTTTCTATTTAAATATGTATTATTTATATATTTACCTATGAAAATGTATCAGAAGAAAATGCAGCTTAATTGCTGAATTAAAATAAAATATTGTGTATAGCTGCTGTCATCTTCAAAACCTGCTTTTTAAAAATTCTGTAAAATGCAGCTTTTCTGGAGTGTTCATGGTCTACAACAGTATCTACTAGTGGTGTAAATATTAATCGGCAAACAGCCAGCGAATCGATACATCCGATAAGACTATCGATTGATGTGTTTATATTGCTGCTTTTCCATTCACCTATTTTTAAGATCTGCTCCGATGTAAACGTAATATCTACTTATAAGCTGCAGGTGGCGCTACCTCATTATTGTTTTTTAACTTCTTATACCTCACAAGAGGGAGAAGAGCATTGCTTACATAGGGAACACACAGTGCGAGGATAGAGTGTGATGTTTTGGGCAATGTTTAACTGTGAAATCTTTGGTCCAGCCATCCATGTGAATCTTACATTGACACACATCACCTACCTAAGCATTGTTGCAGACCATGTACACCAGGGGTGTAACGGTACGAAAAATTCATGGATTGGTACAACCTGTTACATAATGTATATTTAAAATATTGTCCTAAGTTTTAATCATCATTCTTAAAAATGATAATCATTTGAAAAATTACCATCTTGGTTACCTGCAGCAAAAGAGGTCAATACCTTCTGTGGCCATAATATTACTGTTGATATTGGATAATGTCACTTACCTCCGGCGCAATATAATCTGGGGTTCCACAAAAGGTTCCTGTAGTTGATCCTTCAAACATCCCCTCTTTACACATGCCAAAATCAGCCAGTTTACAGTGTCCATCTCTGTCTAACAGTACATTATCGAGTTTTAAATCCCTGCACAAATGCATGCGCACACACACACACACACACACACACACACACACACACACACACACACACCATTGGTAAACAACACATTTACAAGGGAATATAAGGGTTGTAGTCAATAATGACTTTTTCTATTTTGTTTATTTGTTTTGTGTGTACGGTGTGTGTGTGTGTGTGTGTGTGGGGGGGGTGTTTGTGTGTGTTAGAGAGAGAGAAATAGAGAGAAAGGGAGAAATAGACCTGTATATGATACCCTTGCCATGCAGGAAGATAAGGGCGCTGCTAATTTCGGCTGCATAAAAACGAGCCCGGTTCTCTTCAAATTTCCTTGACTTCTGGATGTGAAACATAAGATCACCTCCATTCACAAACTCCATCACAAAGAACAGACGATCCTGGAATTACAAGTGGGGAAAAAAGTGTTCTTAATTCATGCTTATTTAACATTTCAAAAAGTCATCATACAAATGTGTCTAAGCAGCTCAATGAATGTTAAAGTAAAACAACATGGGTGGCACGATAGATTGGAGATTGGTGTATCTGCCCAGCACCCTGAAACTTTCTCCCCTGGATGGGCATGGGAAACCCCCTCCTCCGCAACCCTAGTAGAGGATTTAGTGAAGATAATGAATGAATAAATGAGATTAAAAACAACATGTATGGTTATTGGATAAGATTTAGGTTTGGACCATGATTATAATTAGGACAGAAGTCTAAGTCACCTCAGCAAATTAAAAAAATAATAAAATGGGTATTTTTTTTAATAATGGCTACTATTAAACGATTTGTATTAAATTTCAGTAGTAAATTTCTCAAAAAGAGTAAGAGTAAGCAAGAGAGCGAGAGCGAGACAGAGCTGCAATTCAGCTGCACCAAATACACTGAGATCAGAGACCGATACTACAGCAAACTCACACACATCATCCCCAACTTCACCTCCCTTACACCCACTGAAAAACTGCCCCACCTACTGGGGGAAAACAGGGAGAGCTGTTTACTGGCAGCACTGTACAGTACACACACACCTGTCACCAGGAGAGGGACAGAGAGCACAGATGAGTTCCAGAAAGCAACCAACAACCACGAAATTCAATCACTTTTAGACACCTTTCTGGACACCACATACACCCACAGTGAAGAAGGAGTTAATCAGGCTACCCAAAATCTCAACTATATCTTTAAAAGATCAGCAAAAAAAGCTAAACTAGAAACCTAAAACCAGATCAAATACTCAAAATGTAAACGATGAAAAATGTTCGATAAAGACGGTCAAAATATAGGAAAACAACTTAGAAAAGGGCGGCACGGTGGCTTAGTGGTTAGCACGTTCACCTCTCAGCACTAGGGATTCCCGGTTCGAATCCCCATCTGGGTTGAGTTTCCATGTTCTCCCCGTGTCCGCGTGGGTTTCCTCCACCTTCTCCGGTTTCCTCCCACAGTCCAAAAACATGGATCAAGTCAATTGAGTTCTCCAAATTGCCCCATGTAGAGTGTGTTTGTGTGTTTGTGAACCCCCCCGTGATCCTAATATAGGATAAAGCGAAAGATAATGAATGAATGAATGAATGAATGAATAAACATAGAAAACTAGCCAACCAAAAAACAAAAAAGCACAACACGCAACTGACAATAATCGAGGAATCCATCAACACACACCAGTTCTGGAAAAATTGAAACAAACTAAAGAAAAGAAAAAAAGAACAATTAGCAATCCAAGATGGAGAAATCTGGACTGAGCATTTCCAATCTTTGTACAAATAACGAAGAATCAAATTCAAACCCAAAACAAAAACTAATCAGCTATAAACTAATAGAGCTGGAAAAAAAACAACAAAGACCTGCAGAACACTTTAGACTACTTAATTACTAATCGGGAACTCCAAACTAAAATTAACCACCTAAAACCAAACAAAGCCCCGGGACTCAATGGGATCCTCAAACAAACACTCCAGCAATAAAATCCACCTGGCCATATTAAAACTATATAACCTGGTTCTGAGTGTAGGTACCTTCCCTGAAATATGGAATCAAGGTTTAATAACTCCGATATATAAATATGGAGATAAATTCGTCCCTAATAATTACCGGAGCATCTGTGTGAACAGTAATCTGGGGAAGTTATTCTGTAGCATAATTAACTCACTGCTACTAAACCTCCTTATGGAACACAATGTCCTGAGTAAAAGTCAAATTGGTTTTCTACCAAATTACCGCACAACAGATCACATTTACACCCTACACACCCTTATAGACAAATATGTGACACAATACAACATCAAAATATTTGCTTGTTTCATTGATTTAAAAAAAGCATTCGATTCAATCTCGCATGAATAAAATGTTAAATGTTAAATAAAATGGCATCAATAAAATGTTGGAAAGTAGTGTAGGTGGTAAATCATATGATCTGATTAAATCTATGTACACAGGAAACATGTGCGGAATAAGAATTGGCAATAAAAGGACAGGCTTTTTCTCTCAGAAGCGGGGAGTGTGACAGGACTGCTGTTTAAGCCCCACATTATTTAACATCTACATTAACGAACTCGCCTCTATCTTAGAGAGTTCTCCAGCACCTGGTCTCACTCTCCACCACTCAGAGGTGAAACTCCTGCTGTATGCAGACGACCTGGTCCTGCTGTCTCCCACCGCTCAGGGTCTGCAACAGAACCTGGACCTGCTGCAGAAGTACTGTCAGACCTGGGCCCTGACAGTTAACCTAAAGAAAACTAAAATCCTAACCTTCCAAAAAAGTTCCAGCTCTAAGGGAATAAACCACACATTCACATTAGGAACACAACGACAGACCGACACCGACACAGACACCGACAGACCTGGCTGCCCCGAGAGAAGAGGATGGGATAAAACTGAGACAGAGCTGCACTTCCTCACCAAATGTAACAAATATACAGAGATCAGAGACCAATACTACATCAAATTTACACACATCATGCCCAAATTCACCTCCCTTACCCACACCAAAAAACTGCCCCACCTACTGGAGGAACACAGGGAGAGCTGTGTACTGGCAGCACTGTATGCATACACCTGTCACCAGGAGAGGGACAGAGAGTGACCAAATCAGCCCACATACACACATACACACACACACACAAACTTCTACTTTTATTTAAATATATATGTATATTACACTATTTCTTTGTGTTTGTATATTATGTAAAAAAAAAAAATTATCCTTGTTTTTTTATTTTTTTATTTTGTACTCCGGCTTTGTGCAATACAAATGCAACATTTGTCATGCAAATAAAGCTTTTAAATTGAAATTGAGTGACCAAATCTGCCAACACACACATACTCACACTCAAACACACTCAAACACACACACACACACACACACACACACACACACACACACATTCACAAGCTTAATATATATATTGAATTGAGGGTGGCACGGTGGCTTAGTGGTTAGCACGTTTGTCTCTCAGCACTAGGGATTCCCAGTTCAAAGCCCCATCTGTGTGGAGTTTCCATGTTCTCCCCGTGTCCGCGTGGGTTTCCTCCGGGTTCTCAGGTTTCCTCCCACAGTCCAAAAACATGGATCGATTGAGTTCTCAAAATTGCCCCATATAGAGTGTGTTTGTGTGATGGAGTGTGTGCCCAGCGGTAGATTGGCGCCCTGTCCTGGGTGTATCTGCCCAGCGCCCGAGATGTTCTCCCCTGGATGGGCATGGGGAACCCCACCTCGACCCTAATAGAGGATAAAGCGGAAGATAAGGAATGAATGAATGAAAATTGAATTGAATTGAGAGAGAGAGGGAGAGAGAGCGTGCGAGAGAGGGAGAAAGCGGAAAAGTGTGTTGTGCTGCCATCTACTGGCACCACAGCTATATTAAACTGTTAGTTTACATCTGCGAAGGCTGTACAGAACATGCACACATGTACACACACAGACACACACACGCGTGATACAAAGACACTTTATGAAAATAAGCATGTTTTATTCTTACCGAGTTCTGAAAGCAGCAGTAGAGATGTGTGAGGTACGGGTGTGTGTGGCCAAGAGCCAAAACTCGTTTTTCAGTCATTGTGCATTCAACATCATCGTCCTGCAGAATCACGTCCTTTTTTAAAACCTTCACCGCGAATACATGCTCAGAATTGTTCAGCTGAGTCAGCATCACCTTAACCAAATCATCCACACATGCACACATGAAATGCAAAAAAAAAAGCATTTTTACGAGTGGCCTTATCCTAATATCAATAGGACAATAAACCTAATATCAGACTGGGTCTAATCAGAAATCATTAAGTACATATATATTAATGAATCACAGGTTTTAAAAGGGGTATAATGGTAATCAAAATTCACGGTTCGGTTCACATCGTGGTATGGACAAGGGGCGGGGTTTTTCATTGTCAATTGTGGATACAGGGCACATTTTTGAGACAGGTCCTCTTGTCTAAAATCATATCAATGTGAGGTCTCACTACTCTACGTCTTTCGATTAATTGACAAAAATTACTTGATTAACTTCAAAATCTAGCAAAATGAAAGTTTGAATATAGGATGAAATCTGGCAGTGCAGTAAGTAGCAATGTAACAAACCTTTTTCAAACCTCAGATTACTATTAGTGCTGAGTTTTGTATATTTTGTCCTAACTCTTAAAAATATGCAAGTAAGTGGGCTGCTATGGAAAAATACATGGGAGACTCAATAATTCAAGTATAATATAAAGCAAATTAGAATGATGGTGGAATGTTTTCAAATGAGTCTTGCTTGTACTTAAAAATGTATCTGTTTTTTTTTCTCAAATAGTGTACTTAAAATTATCAAATCACCAGGTAACTAGTTGATTCTTGGTGTAAAAAAACAGCCTTGACTGACTCCACTTTGAGGCACATATGACATGACATTTTATGGACTATATATGCTGAATATAGATTTTTTGTTGACTATATACAAGTGCGGACATTTAAATTGATCTGAATACAATATTAAAACATGAGCAGTATTAAGAAAAGTCAAATGTTTCTACACAGGATAACAAAGAAACTCCAGGAATGTACTACTAGACTTCTGGTTTTGCCATGGTATGAAGTAGTCAGTATTTTGGTTGTCTCCGCTGACCACCCCTCAGCGAAAACCCCAAGGGCTCATGCAGCTTTTAATGAGGTCTGTAAACAGCTTAAAATAAGCCAGTTAAACAGTAAAAAGTTTCTACACATCTGAAATGTTTAAAAGCAGACATCGTATTTTTACAGGAAACTCACATGGATAACTCTGACCACCCGAAATTAAACTTTCCATGGGTTTCTGAGGTTTTCCATTCCAGAGACAATTCTAGGTCTAGAGGGGTGGCAATACTGATTAAAAATGGGACTCAACTTAGTATTGAAAAAATTTCTGATATAACAAGTAGATATACTTGTGCCAAGTTCTGTACATCAACACTTCTGTACATTTAGTAAATATTTATGCCCCTAATTTATAAGATAAGATTTACTGTCAGAGGTAATACAGCATTTTATTTACAAGATGGAATCCTTTGCTTGCTTACTTTAACATGCTTCCATTCATGCCTGCTGGTTAATACCCTCAATGTGTCATGTTTCTCTGTTTATGTTTGTCTTTGTATTGTTTGGGTTTAGTTAAAAAGAAAAATTTAAAAAATGAGGAATATGTTTCCTTCTTTTCCACAATTGTTGTACCTGAATGTATGCACAATGTTGTATGGGGTTTCTTGTTTATTGTATTAGTTATTACTTCTCAATAAAAAAATGCACTA
Source organism: Corydoras sp. C115 (assembly GCA_019802505.1). NCBI lineage: Eukaryota > Metazoa > Chordata > Actinopteri > Siluriformes > Callichthyidae > Corydoras > Corydoras sp. C115. The sequence continues at coordinate 51,020 of JAFMOC010000007.1, forward strand.
GTAATAAAACTCATTAAATGTTCTAAAAGTCTTAAAATAATATGCTAAGATAAGAAAACAAACGAGTAAACCGAACCTACATCGCTATCGTATTGCTGTGCAGACGTCCCAGCGTGGATGTTTAACAGTGTGGATTTAAATGCTTGTGCATAGTACTGTTGTGAAAAGCCATCTCCACTTTGAAAATTTTACAGAGCACCATGCTGTGTGAAGTGCTCCCACACTTTAAATGCACACAGTTGATTTTTAGCTGCTGCACTCAATAAATTAATCTTTTCGGTAGGGCATTTTGTTGATGCGTCGACACAAGTTGTGCAACGTATTTTCGTAATTGATTACGTCGACAGAGTCTATGCATTGCCCCAGCCCTAATTAATATGAGACTGGATTGGGGATTCTTCATACTGTGGGTACAGTATGTTTTATTTATTTATTTTTTTTTTTAAGAAATGGATCTGAGACACAGAAAACTGTACTGAAACACTGTACTGAAAAAACTGTACTGAAACTAGAAATGACTTCATCAGAAAATGTAGAAGAGTAAAATCACAATAATATTTACATTATTGTCTGATTATGATGCAGGTTAGTACAGGGGCCCAGCGAGGACAAAGTGTTATTATTTTTCTTAAGTTATTGAACCGAGATAAAAATCTTGGTTCTAAATCTTAGTACAATTACAAGTAAGGGCAATTTTGTAATAAATGTTTTTCATGGTTCGAAGTTTTTTAATTGTCAAATACATTTTACAAACACTTCTGTAATAAATGTCCCTATGCATTTTAATCAGTGTGTTACAGTAACAACCGGAGCATTGGCAGGGTGGTCCCTTCAAAACTCCTGACACGGGGGACCTTTTTTAAAAAATGGCAGATGTAGTTTCTGTGCAGCACTGTCTCTCCAGTATGCAAATCAGATCTAATGGCAGGTGAGACCCTGTCCACCCAATCATTAGCTTTAGGAAACAGTGGAGCAGCAATTTACCCTAAAACTGTCATAAAACACTTATGCAACTTTTTAAATAAATATAACCTTAAATGTTATAAAGCTGACCCATATATGTCAGGTGTATTGACAGAACTTTCCCTCTCCAGTCGCTCAAAAATAAATCTTTAATCACAAGAAAACTAAATTAGTTATCTTGTGATAACAACTTATGAAAACCCAGAGAGGACACGTGTATTATTTTTTTATGTTAGAGATTTCTAAGTAAACCATTGTCCAAAGCTTCAAAGGCCAGCACAAACTCCTCACCTTGCCAAAGCTTCCTTTGCCGAGAACTTGCAGGAAGGCAAAGTCCTCAATATGTAGAATACGTCCCTTTTCTTTTTTTGGAGACATGTTTTCTTTTACACTGCTACGGTGCCCAGAAGACTCCACTGTGGACTGAACCAACAGAATATGAAACTTTTAAGTGAGTTATTTGTTATTTGTGAGTTATATATTGATACAAACAGTATTCAGAATTAGGTTTGAGGAATATATTGATGCTAGATGTAAATCTAAAATGCATTTTAGATTTACATTTACATTTAGCAGACACTTTTTATCCAAAGCAACTTAAAAATGAGAGAATAACACAGCTCAGTATTTAAAGAAAAAACAGCTACACTGTAGTATAATCAAACCTGATCATTATCCAATCTGGATTTTTTTTATATAGCAAGTGTTTGTGGAAGAGATGTGTTTTGAGATGTTTCTTAAAGATGCTAAGTGACTGAGCCTTATGGACAGAGTTGGGAAGATCATTCAACCAGCTACGATGAATGAGCAAAAATTAGCACCAAAGTGAGGTTGAGACACCAGACGACATTCATCACTAGATCGCAGTGAACAAATTGGAGTTGTATTTTGGAAATATAGATTGAAGGTAAGATGGGACAGATCCAGAGATTTTCCTGTAGGCCAGAGTCAGTGCCTTGAACTGAATGCAAGCAGATACAGGGAGCCCATGGAGAGAGAGGAGTAATGGAGTGACAAGAGTTTGCTTGGGCTAGTTGAACACAAGTCAGGCTGCAGAGTTTTGCATCAGTTGTAGAGTCCTGATTTTGCAAGCTGGGAGACCAGCAAGCAATAAATTAGACAATAGTCATGAGGTATAGAATACGATGAGGTAGGGTTGCCACCCATCCTGTAAATTATGGAATTGTCCCTCATTTGGCAATTTTTTTTTTTACCAAAATGGGAAGCGATTTGTTCAGTATTTTCAATAAATATGTCTGACTTCAAATAAATCAACAATAAATTTAACTAACCGGATACTGTGGGCGCTGTTGCCAATTAAGACCTAAAATCACATACACTTACAAATTCATTACACTCTCCCATGGAGGACTGTGATTCTTTTTAAAAAATGCACAGATGCTGCTCATAAAACTTGCGCTTTTTAAAAAAAATTGCTATGCTATTTCGCAGCGTCTGAAAAGAGAACTAAAGCACTAAAGCAAACTATAAAATGTAAAACACAGTACCTGCATCAAAACCACCACAGAGCAACAAAAAATTGGGTTATGGATAAAACTAAGCATTGCATTGACACTAATGTAGTAGGTGGTGCTAAAGACTGATCCTGCTCTGATGGCCCACTGCCCATTAAGAGAATTAAAAATGACACATTATATACACCATACATATATAGTGAGAGAGAAAGTGAAAAAGCGCAAATTAAAGTTGACTTGATAAAGAGAATAAGGGTGTACATACCATTAAATTGTGTTTTATGGTCCCACCAGGCTGGAGCCCCATTTCTGCTAATCTGTTGGCAAGCTCTACATTGTTCACGCCACAGTTCGGTGCTACGTTTCCCTTACAACGGATATGAATGTTCATCTTGCAAACTAAAAAAATAAACTTTGTGTTGATCAATACAGTATATAAAAATATTTATGACACTTTATAAATGCAAAAACTGGTCTAAAGTTTAATGATTTATTTGCAGTTGACGACATTTCACCAGCAATCGTAGATGACTAAAAGTAAGTGGACATCTCACAATCACATCCACTACAGCCATTTTCAAAACAATGGCTTATTACTTAACACAGCTTAAACATAGTTTTAATTCTAAAAAAAAAATCAGCCATTGATATAACCTATATACATGAACTGCGAGTCTGAGTGTGTGTGTGTGTGTGTGTGTGTGTGTGTGTGTGTGTGAGTGTGTGCATATGCTTACTACTACAGTGCAGCCCCTGCTTGACGAGGCCCCATAGCAAAGATCCACAGTGATCACAAAATGTAGGGACTTTATAGTTGTGCACACTGAACTTATGGGGAACATTTATACTAAAGCCCTGATTAGTTGTCTGCAAAGAGAAACATGAAAGAATTAAATCTTAAAATCACAGATTTATAAGCTGTGTTTGAAATGGCTAACTCACTAAAATGCTAAAAAAATCAATACCTCATTTACATATCATTACATAAACAAGAACATAATTAAATACGCTAAAATAAGCTAAATATTACTAACAGCAATAAAAGTTTTACTAAAATTCAAACCAACCGATATCTTTAATTGTACTAAATCGTGCACTTTTTCTGAAAATTCACACTATTAACTAACAAAGACTCTTTATGGCACATGGCATTGTGATATACACACAGGCCATTTTATTAGGTACACCTTTTCAATTCTACACTCACTGTCTGTTTTCTCAGTTACACTGGTCATATACAATGGACTTTGTAGTTCTACATATTCTGTAGGCCATATGTTCCTCTACATACTTTGGTAGTCCCTATGTTCTCTTATGATCAGGTCCCCCACATAGCATGTGTTTTTAGGGTGGTGGATGATGGTACGAGTGTATCAGACACCTGTATGTTTGGATTGATGTACTGCTCTCAGTCCAGCAGCATTGTATTGCATTGTGGGACATTTATTCTATTTGTTCTAAGTGAACAGCTTGTTCTCGCAATAAACATTCCAAATTATATTTATATATATATATATATATATATATATATATATATATATATATATATATATATATATATATATATATATATTGATAATATTATAATATATATTGATAATATTATATAATATTATATATATATAATGTAAGGTCAAACTCTGGACAATTCTTTTACAAGCCAATGTTCTCTCTCACTTGCTTTAAAATGGTGGCTCTCAAACTGTGGTACATATACCACTGGTGGTACGCAAAGTAGCAAAAGGTGCTACACTAGATAATGCTATGGATATACAATATATTATTTCCTAATATATTTTATAAACTGTGAACTGTAATTTGTCAACTAGATGGCAAAAATTAATCATGGATCAGCGTTTATTTTAATAAAACAGACTATATTACGTTGTGGAAGTCAATAACGTCAGTTATTAACGAGTTGGCCTGCAATAAACGCATTTATGAATCGGACCTTGTTTTTTTATCATAGTGTGTTTGTAACCGTTTTATAAAAGCAATAAGGCAATCAGGGTTGTGTATTATTGTGAATTAATCACAGGAAAGATGTGGTAAACATAAGTGGTACTCGAAAGTTTTGGTTTGAAAAAGGATGGTACTTGGTCTGAAAAGTATGAGAACCTCTGGTCTAATATGTCTGTGCTTTGCTGCAAGAGAAAGTAAATAAATATTATTTTAGATATGTCATGTATGTGTACAGCCTCTCTGTGTACTTATCTTGTCTTACCTGTTCATTGGAGGATTTCTTCATCCGGGGACACACCGTGACAACCAGCTGATGGCATCGTTTGTGAACGACACAGGTACAAACTGGTGACAAAACATAAATAAATGTACAGACAGATTTTATGATTTTCATTCTCAGACAGGGAACAATTTTATCTGGCATCAGGTAATTTGCTATTCCAATGTGATTATAAAGTTGTCTTATATGTTTTCCACTTCTGAAAAAAATACATTACCCTGTAGTGATGAACATTAGTGTTAGTTTCACGTTGAAAATCTGAAAATCATATTATTTAAACTAGTTCTAAAAAAAGAGGTAAAAAATAAACAAGTCAAACTATTAATACGTGGTGGTTAGTACGTTTGTGCTGGGGATCCAGGTTTGAATCCCATTCTGGGTGGTGTTTCCATGTTCCATGTTCCATGTTCTCCCTGTGTCGACATGGGTTCTCTGGTTTCCTCCCACAGTCCAAAAACATGGAGTCAAGATAAATAGAATGCTCTAAATTTCCCTGTGTGAGTGTCTGTGTGAGTGTGCCCAGCAATGGAATGAATAAATTAATGAACTACAATTGATCATTTGTTTATTAAAATTCCGTTCATCATGTTTCCATTAGTGGTCACTGCTGCACAATGCCAACAAATCTACCTGCACTGCTCCAGTCTGTTGCAATTAACCCAAAATCCTCCCACATGATTGAAAGCAGTGTATGTAATCTCTGTGTATTGTTTCCACTCGCGGTCCATGCCATCCATGTCCACACTGAAGCATATTGATTAACTGGAAACCTAGTAAACTAAACCAATATAAAATACAACCCTATGAATATACATTTGGAACATGTAAAACAATGTAAAACAAAGGTTAAATTTAATTAAAAGTTTTCCATACAAATACATACATAACAGACAATAAAATAATTTGACCTTAGTTTGATATGGATTACAGAAGGAACATATTGAACTAATGCTCAATAGTTTTTTTGTCAATGCATCTTCTATGCGTCACTGGTAATTATGGAAAAAAAAGGAACTAACTGAATCTGACTTGTGCACAGTTAGGTTAACAGTTTTAAAAACAGAAATAAATCAATATGTGGCTATGATGCATCAGATGCAGAAACAATAGGTCAAAAGTATTAAAATAAAGGAAAGTAGAAAAAGTATGCGTGTGTGTGTGTGTGTGTGTGTGTGTGTGTGTGTGTGTGTGTGTGTGTGTGTGTGTGTCTGTGTGTGTGTGTCCTACCTTGACACTGGTAACCCTGTTTTCCAAATACACCCCTAAAACCAAAAAGAGAGAAAAATAAAAAGAGAGAAAGAGTGAGAAAGAGACCAGGTTTTGAATTACAGATTGAAACATTATTGCTACAATAATTATATTTAAAGTGCAATATTTGTTTATATATAAGGTGCAATATTTGTTTATTTATTGATTTTTACAAATTAATTTTTAAGCTCTGTTAGATTGCATGCACTTTATTAAAAAGGAAAAAGTGTGCTATCTAAAAGGTCATTTGGTAAGATAAAGGTCATTTGGGGTGCAGGGGCCACTTCTTGGGACCTTTTCATCAGCCATATTTTATGGAGTGGTCTGTTGTGACAGCAGCATCACAAATGCAGACAGAAACAGACTGGACAAACTAATTAGGAAGTCCTTTAGAACCATTGCAGGATGGTTGGATATAGGAGGTTGCTAAACAATCTAGTAATTCGTATGGACAAAGAATCCCACCCCATGTATTAGACTCTAGCGGCACTGTGCAGCACCTTCAGTGATGGGTCATCCAAGTGTGCTAAGGAGTGTTACCGGCAGGTGCCTCAATCCAATCATCATATGTGCAAACTTTGTAAAAGACAACAGATTGCACAGCAACAGTGTTTTCTTCTGTTATATTATATTTCATGTACATAATTGTGAATTTTAGTTTGTGGGGGTTCTCCATGCCCATCCAAGGGAGAACATATTAGGCACTGGGTAGATACACCCATGACATGGTGCCAATCTATTGCTGGGCACACTCACTCGCACACATGAACAAACAACCACACTATATGGGGCAATTTAGAACATTCTATTTACCTTGAATCCATGTTCTTGGCTCAAGTGGAAACCGGAGAACACGGAAAAAAACCCATGCATACTCGGGAAACTCCACTCAGATTGGGATTCAAACCTGGATCCCCAACAATGAGAGGCGAGTGTGCTAAGCACTAAGCCACCGTGCCACCCTCTATTATAATTGTTCTTTTTTAATTACTTCTCTTAATAGATACTCCCAATTACTGTAACTTTGCTGCTGAGAATGTGAAGCGCCAAATTGTGGGACCAATAAAGATATATCTTATCTTATTTAACACACAATCATTCAGGCATGCTTGTTCACACATGTACTCTAACAGCACAATCTACTGCCTGGTCAAATAGTTGGTTTCACCTATTCAACTATTCTGTTGGTTTTGTAAAACTATTCTGTTATTAACCATTCTGTTAAAAATAAAAAGGCAATGCCTCATTTGTGACTGAGAAATATTCCTCAACTTAAACTTAATAGTAATTTAACAGTGTGTGACATGGTGGCTCAGTGGTTAGAATGTTCACCTCTCAGTGATGGGGATCCAGGTTCAAATCCCAATATGAATGGAGTTTCCATGTTTTCATCATGTCTGCATGGGTTTTTTCTTGGTTCTCCATCCTCCCACAGTCCAAAAACATGCATTCAAGGTAAATTGAATGCTTTAAATTTCCCCATATAATGTGTGTTTGTGTGTCTGTATGTAACGGGTGCCTAGGGCACCCGTTCCTCGACCGTTGTGTGTGGGTGTTTTTGGTTTCTGTGTTTATGTGCCTGTGTTTAGTTAATTAGCTGTCTTGTGTAGGTCTTTTTAGTTAATTAGCTTCGCGTGTTCGTTGGGTGGTTGTGTGCACGTGGTGTGATATGTCAGGGTATTTAGTTCCGGGGTTTTAGGTCTTCCGTGCGCGTCTTTGTGGGTTTTATGTCACTTTGTCCTTTTTTCCTGTATGTTTGGTGTTTTTGCACCTTGAATAAATATTCCTGTATTTGTTCTACCTGCGTGCCTGGCTCCCTTCTGCGCGTTAGAGCGCCGCGGCTCTGCGCTATATTTGCGCAGCCGCGTTTAAATCCCAGGTGGGCATCGTGACAGAAAAGACGCGCCAACGTTTTGGGAGTCCAGAGCCCAGGTAGGCTATTTTTAAATTTTTCTTTGGGGGGGCCGTATAGCCTCGTACTCGCGGCGCGCTCCGCCGTTTCCGCGAGTGCGTTGTTATGCGGAGCCCGCCCTCCCGGAGCCGGGGGAACGGCTCAAACAGCGTCATGGCGGAGTGGAGCGACTCCGATGAGGAAGGGTTGTGGAGGGTTGGTTTTGAGGCGCTCTGCGCAGAGGAAAATCTGGACATTGTCCAGATTTCCGATGACGAGGCGGGCGAACCTTACCTGTATGGGCACATTCTGCCCGTACACACCCTCCGCAACACTGAGGAGTTCTGGACGGAGGGTCCAGTCCGGTTTGTTAAACCCCCGGTGGCGAGACACAGACGCAGAGCGCGGCGACGGCGTGGGCTGAAGCCGTAGCGGGCGCACAGCGCAGCCGCGGAGCGCGAAGCGTGGACTGCGGGGCAGTCACGTGACGCGACCGCGCCGGTCCGTGCCGCGTCTGGGTCGCGCTGCGAGGGGGCGGTACCGGAGCCGCCGCCTGAGTGCGCGAATGTGTTGTGTCCCCCGTCCTCCTATGTGTCGTCTGACCAGTCTGTCGTCCCCATGTCCGACATGTTTGTCTCATTGTGTTTGGGCGTTGCGGTGGGGGTTTATATGTTTTGTGTTCAGGATGGAGTGCCGGAGATGGAGTGCCGGAGGTGCCGGCCGAGGTCATGCCAGCGCGCGTGCCCGCCGAGGTTCTGCCTGCATGCGTGCCCGCCGAGGTCCGCGCAGCCTGCGTGCCCGCCGAGGTCCGCGCAGCCTGCGTGCCCGCCGAGGTCCTCCCAGCCTGCGTGCCCGCCAAGGTCCGCGCAGCCTGCGTGCCCGCCAAGGTCCTCCCAGCCTGCGTGCCCGCCGAGGTCCGCGCAGCCTGCGTGCCCGCCGAGGTCCGCGCAGCCTGCGTGCCCGCCGAGGTCCGCGCAGCCTGCGTGCCCGCCGAGGTCCGCGCAGCCTGCGTGCCCGCCGAGGTCCGCCCAGCCTGCGTGCCCGCCGAGGTCCGCCCAGCCTACGTGCCCGCCGAGGTCCAGCCAGCGCGCGTGCCCGCCGAGGTCCAGCCAGCGCGCGAGCCCATCCCGCGGCCCAGGGGCGTCACGCCGCCCATCCCGCGGCCCAGGGGCGTCACGCCGCCCATCCCGCGGCCCAGGGGCGTCACGCCGCCCATCCCGCGGCCCAGGGGCGTCACGCCGCCCATCCCGCGGCCCCGGGGCGTCACGCCGCCCATCCCGCGGCCCAGGGGCGTCACGCCGCCCATCCCGCGGCCCAGGGGCGTCACGCCGCCCATCCCGCGGCCGAGGTGCGTCACGCCGCCCATCCCGCGGCCCAGGGGTCCGAGCGTCGTCCAGCCCGAGGTCGAGGGTCCGCGCGCCGTCCAGCCCGCCGTCAGGGGGCGTCCGCCTCGCCACGCCTCACGCCCCGCCGCCAGGGGGCGTCCGCCTCGCCACGCCGCCAGGGGGCGTCCGCCTCGCCACGCCGCACGCCCCGCCGCCAGGGGGCGTCCGCCTCGCCACGCCGCCAGGGGGCGTCCACCTCGCCACGCCGCTCGCCCCGCCGCCAGGGGCCGCCCGCCTCGCCACGCCGCCAGGGGGCGTCCGCCTCGCCACGCCGCCAGGGGGCGTCCTCCGGACCACGCCGCCCGTGAGCGTCCACCTGACCCTGCAGCAAGAGGGCGGGGTCCATTCCTCGCCCAACGTGGGCGGCCACCGGACCACGCAGTAGGAGGGCGTGGCCCAGTCCTGATCCGCCACGGGCGGCCACCTGACCTCGCAGCCGGAGGCCGTCCGCAGCTCCGCGTCCGTAGAAGGCACCTTCCACACCGCGCCCGCAGAGGGCGTCCACCCCGACACAGGACCCAAGGACGTGTCACACGCCTCCCCCGCAGAGGGCGTCCACCGGAGGGCGCCTATCGAGCCCGACTTAGGAGGGGCGGACGACCCCTCCCACCCCCCCAGGACTGTTTTTTGGGATTGTCTTGGTCGCGTCCCCACGTTACGCGACCGTAAGGGCAGGGGTAGTGTAACGGGTGCCTAGGGCACCCGTTCCTCGACCGTTGTGTGTGGGTGTTTTTGGTTTCTGTGTTTATGTGCCTGTGTTTAGTTAATTAGCTGTCTTGTGTAGGTCTTTTTAGTTAATTAGTTTCGCGGGTTCGTTGGGTGGTTGTGTGCACGTGGTGTGATATGTCAGGGTATTTAGTTCCGGGGTTTTAGGTCTTCCGTGCGCGTCTTTGTGGGTTTTATGTCACTTTGTCCTTTTTTCCTGTATGTTTGGTGTTTTTGCACCTTGAATAAATATTCCTGTATTTGTTCTACCTGCGTGCCTGGCTCCCTTCTGCGCGTTAGAGCGCCGCGGCTCTGCGCTATATTTGCGCAGCCGCGTTTAAATCCCAGGTGGGCATCGTGACACTGTACGAGTGTGTGCCCAGTGATGGTTTGGCACACTCTCCTGGGTGTATGTGTCCAGCAACTGAAGCATTCTCCCGTTGATGGGCACAGGGAACCCCCCCCGCAAACATAGTAGAGGATTAAGCAGAAGATAATATATAATAAACAAATAATTAAACCAGTAACATAATTTTTTTGCTTAATTTGTGACTTGGTATAAAGGTGTATTTGTGTGTTTGAGGAGGAAACCCACGCGGACACAGGGAGAACATGGAAACTCCACCCAGATGGGGATTCGAACCGGGAAATAGAATTTATTATGAGATACATTATATATCTGATATATAATTTAGGTGATAAAATCAATGTTAAGTATATACCATATAAAATCTTTGCAGTGGAAACAAAAGGTGGGCTGCTTCAGGAACGTGGACATAAATTTGTGTCCATTGACCTGATGGACTCGTCGTCTTACAGCCCGCTGCCTTTTCCTGCAAAACTCTTTATATGTGGGTGGAGTCACTGTTTCGTCTAAATCAGAAAAAAAGAACATCAAAAGTTCCAAAAAAGTAAACAAAATTCACAGTTAAATTAATAGTTTCACCATGCTGTAAAAAATGCTGTAAAGTAATGAAAAACACACTACAGTGAGTATGAAGAGTAGGAAATGCGCAAAAGTAGTGTAACCTGAGAGAGCAGCATATAGAATTTAATCTGATAAAAGAGCATCTACGTGAAAATGTCTAACATTTTTAAAAAGTGCGGGTTTTTTGAGCAGCACAGGTGTTTGGAGAAGTCGAAATCTTTTTGGGGAAAATTAGCTTGTCATTAGTTTACATTTGTGTATGTCAAACCAGAAGGTAAAAACAGGCGAACAAAAAGGTGCTATAATAAACACAACAATACTCTTTACATCCCTAATTAATAATAAAACTTTTACATTTTAAAAAAACATCACTGTTGCTTTCAGATTTTGTTGGCTTTCAATTAACCTTTTAATGAATTTCTACTTAATACATATTTTATTTATACAATTTGTTCTAATTACTTATAATTTAAATACTGTATAACTATATATATATGTCAACCCCCCCTTACCGGCCCGTGGGTCGTCAACGGAATATTGAATGGGCACACTGATTGCCCTGTCCCGGGGCTCCACCTCTCCTGGGGATTGTTTAAGACTTGGGCTGTCGCGGGACACGCGTGTTGGTACGTCTCCGATTGGGTCTTTGGCCGGCTTGTGATTGATGCTTTGCCCCACGTTAACTTTACCTCTATCCTTCATCTCAGTGACCTGGGCCTCCTATCCAGCGCTATGGACGTTTCAGTAGCACCAGAGCACCTACACCAGGGCTGATGGATCCCGGACCTGCGGTCTCCGCCCCTTCCTTTTGTTTGCTGCCTGCCGCGCTTTTTTGTTCTGGCGGGACTGCTAGGTGCCACTCGGGACCGCAGTGCCCATCCCGCGGCTTCTTCTGTTTATTCTGCTCCAGAGGTGTGCGAGGTGCAAAGTTGGCCATTGTCTCTTTAAAACTGGTGCTTACCTTGAACCCGACCCGTCTCGCCTCCGACCATCAACATCATGGCAATATAACTATCTATTTATAATACTTTTAACTGCCCTGAATCTAAAATATAAAAGACAACAGAGCATAAAAGTAAACAGAGCGCAGTATGTAAGTACATTAAGTGAGAGATAGCAGAATAGTTGTAACAGGTGCCTAGGGCTGTTCCTTATTTTGTTTAATTAGCTTTTGTTTTTGCAGTCGGCATTTAAGTTAATTAACTCATTTTGTTCATTGGTTTGTTTTGTGCACGTGGTCAGTTGTTTTGAGTATTTAGTTTCCGTGTTCCCCTTCCTCCGTGCACGTTGTTGTTTTTGTTGTCAGCTTGCCTTTCTTGTACCTCTTTGTGTTTTGGGTGTTCCATCACCTTTAAATAAATTTTTCTGCTACCTGGTGTGCCTGGCTCCCTTCAGCACGTTAAGGCACTTCGGCTCTGCGCTTCCGCTGCGCAGCTGTTCTGATCGAGGTAGGCGAGCGTGACAATAGTGTTGTAGAGTAGTGCAAAGTGAGAAAGAATGTGTTGATATAAAGAGAAAGGTGGCAAAGAAAGAGAAAATTAAAAAGGTCTGACGAAGATGCATGAAGCAAAGAGGAGCAGAATAAATTAAGAGACTGTAGTAGAGTAGAAGTGAGGTGTGCAAGAGAAAAGTTATCTAGGAGTAAGTAAGCACTAAAAGGTGAGAAAGAAATAGAAAATGTAAGAAAGAGAAAGTATGAGAAAGAAAAAGTGTGTTGGAGAAAGATAGACAAGGAGAAAGAGTAAGAGACCCATTTAGTATTTGGTTATTTCATTAACATTGTGGCCAGCACTGCAAACCGCATCTGTGTGAAGGAAGTACATTTCAATGCATCATGTAAATTTATGTGTTAAAGGGTGCTGGTGTGTGTGTTTATGTGCAGTTTTACACAAATCCCTTGTTCAACTGACTTAAAATAAAATGGGTAAACACATTATTAATGTTTAATGCATAGTTACTATTCACAAAGATTAACATATTAAGCATAAAAATGTAAAACACAGCATGTGATTTCAAGAAATACAACACACATTTGTGTAAATGAAGATATGTGTTTGTGTGCATGCAACTATTGCATCAGTGTGTGCAACTGTTCTGTGTGTAGGTGTTGCTTCTTAGAAACATTTATACTCCCTCCCCCCCATACCCACAAGACAAAGTGAGAGAGACCAAAAGAGATAAAGACAGAGCAAGAGGGTGAGAGATATGCAGATACGCTTGGACACCCATTTTGTCTTTGACACATTTTTTTAAATAAACAAATGTTTAGTTTGTAGTCTGTAACCAACAGTATGAAGACAATATCCTGTTGTTATTTTTCATATTACAACTCTCTTGCATTATTACCATCTGCAGATAAATGACAATTAATTTAATTTTGTTGGTTAACTTTTAGGACTAAATTTTCACACATGCTAAATGAAACAGGTTAATCATATGTTTGTGGTTAATAAACCAGCAGCTGAAGGTCCCCGGCTGAAATGCTCTTGGGCAAGGCACCAAACCCCAATGCCTCCTGGGCACCATATCCAAGGCTGTCCACTGTGCCAAGTAGATGTGCTCCTTTTACTTAGTGTGTGTCACTTCAAGGATGGGTTAAATGTGTAGGAAATTCCTTTGCATGTAAGCACAGTAGGCAAAATAGATCACTTTAAATGATTCTGATCAGGATTACCTGGTTGCAAAACTAAATAAATGAATAAATGAATTAATATTACCACATAATAGTGTATACAATAAAATGAGTAGTTCCAGTTCTTAAATCTGAATGGCTGAGCCATTTGTCCAGCCGTGACATTATTGACAATAATGCAAATCTCTGATCACTTCACAATTCTATCAATGTGTGATAAACAATACATTATTAATGTTTTTAGAAACTGCATTTTAGAAATTGCTTTTTGATTGTAATTTGATTGTTAGAGAAACCAGTTTATAAATTATTTTGCTTTCAATAAAGACAATCAAATAAAAAGTTTTTTTCTTAAATTATAGTGTGTAACCTTTTAAAAACCAATACTCGAGTTTGTGTATTATTGTGAGTAAATCACAGGAAAGAAGTGTAACTTGACTCTGCTACGTGTTGTGCCTAATAACGCCTCTTTTCTGTGATTTATTCACAATGATGCACGCCCTCTTGTGCCTTAATATGTATAACCTATACTGTCTGGCCAAAAACAAAAAAAAGGTTGCCACCTGAATGTAACTTAAACAGGTATGAGCCTCCTATTGGATAATTACTGCATGGGCTTTATGGTATAAACATATAACAAATATAAAAATATGTACATGTATACACATATATGTATAGGTTAACATGAGCACATGGATCACACTTTAGGATTACAAAAAAACACTTTTTTAAGAAATCTACAAAGATTTAAATTAGGAAACTCTCAACAATGATTCATTAAAGTGAATTCATTGCTTTTTCTACTAACATTAGTACAATACTAGAAGGAAGGTTCGAAGGTTATTTCAACATTGGAATAGCCTTCTAGTTACTGTTTGCGATTCAGAATCACCACCAATCTTTAAAAGTAGATTAAAAATAAATTTATTAAATTTAGCATTTAATTAATTCCCTGTAGATAAAGGTGTAGATCTCAGGTTTGGCGGTGTTGGGTTGGTGATCTGTAAAAGTCTGTGTTAACATTTCTTGCTCTTTGGTGGTTTAAAGGCTTATGACACTGTAAAGCTGCTTTGTGACAATGTACTATTGTAAAAAGCGTGATATAAATAAATTACGTGAAAAATATTTAAAGAAAATCAGTGCGGCACACCGTTCTATCTAAATATAAGTATGCACTTTTTGGTTCTTCAGAAAGCAAGCTAAAACAATCTGTTTACAAGAATGTAAAGTGTGCAAGTATTTTGAACAAAGAGCCAACAATGTGGCAGTCTGTAAGCCAGGCGTGCCCACACTTTTCTGGCCGAGATCTACTTTTCCACTGGACAGGTTATCGAGATCTACCAAGGTTAATCTTTTCAGGCTTTTATATTGAAACCTGTTTACACACATCATGTTAGTATTGTCAAATCAGCATAGAAAAAATTGCTTCAGATTGCCATTTTCACAGATATTGCTCTTTTATTAAACACATTCCAGCAAATAGCATGACATTGGAACGTCTTTGGTGGGCGGCACGGTGGCTTAGTGGTTAGCATATTCGCCTCTCAGCGCTAGGGATTCCCGGTGGAGTTTCCATGTTCTCCCAGTGTCCGTATGGGATTTCTCCAGGTTTTGCGGTTTCCCCCCACAGTCCAAAAACATGGATGCAGGTTAATTGAATTCTCCAAATTGCCCCATATAGAGTGTGTTTGTGTATGTGTGAGTGAGTATGTGCCCAGCGATAGATTGGCGCCCTGTCCTGGGTGTATCTGCCCAGTGCCCGAAAAGTTCTTCCCTGGATGGGCATGGGGAACCCGACCCCCCTTCCCACGTGACCCTAGTAGAGGATAACGTGGAAGATAATGTATGGATGGATGGATGGAACTTCTTTGGAAGTGCAATGGCTACTTGGCAAATCAAGCAAAGGCATTTTGAGTTTGATATTGTAAAAAAATGTTCATCCTCTCACTCTAAATGAAAGTGGTATTTTAATTATTTTGGAGCAAAATCCTTCACTCATCTTGCCAGTCAAATAAAGTGCTAGAGCACAAACAGAAACTATCTAATGTAGATGCACATCTATAAAACCATTTATATACAGTCAACACTGGAGCTCAACGTAGATGTGTCCTGTTCTTACTGCTTATTTCCCTGTACTTCAATGACCCAACTGTTAAACGCCTTAAATTTGCAGACGATGCAACAGTCTCGGCAGGAGGTTGGAACGATTGGTGCTTTTGTGCAAAAAGAAAAATCTGGACCTCAACATGCTCAAAACAGTGGAGATGACAGTGGACTTCAGTAGACAACACCTTACTACTGCTACCCCTCACTATAACCATCAGCTGTGATGACCTATAAGTTCTTGGGAACTACTATCCCTTGAGGCCTGGAACTTGAGTTCAACATTAGCTCCATCCTGAAAAATGCCCAAGAGAAGATTTACTTTCTGCGGAAACTGAGGAATTATGGTTTGCCACAGAAGCAGTAAAAAAATTTATTAAAAAAAATCACAACCTGGACACAATTTATTTCAGCTCCTTCCCTCCAGCAGACAATACAGAACAGTGTACACAAAAACTACCTTCTCATGCTATCACAATAAAGTGAGAAAGTTTTTATTTTTCTAAAACTATTTTGCCTACTATGCTAACACACAGAGAAATTTGTCATCCACATTCAACCTATTCGTGCAGTGAAACACACACATATACACTAGGGCTGCAACTAACGATTATTTTGATAATCTATTAATCGGTCGATTATTATTTTTTTATTAATCGATGAATCGGATAAATTAAAAAAAATCCCCATGTCTTTACATTTACAATTAGTCATTTAGCAGATGCTTTTATCCAAAGCGACTTACAAATGAGAACATCACAAGTCAGTAGTTATGAAGAAAACCAACTACATTGTAGAATTATTAAGCAGGTCAATAAATGTCAGTATGAGTTTAAGGGATCCAATTAGCCCAAAGAGCAATTAAACACAAATCTCAAACACACACTGACACAATATGTAGCATATTGTGAAAAAAAATACTAAATTACACAAATTTGAGTCACTCTAATATGTTACCTAATTCCCCTCTAAATGCAACTAATTCAACCTCACTCCCATAGTGTGCAGTGTCTTCACTCATATTTTATCAAATAATTAAAACGTGAAGCTTGATCATTTATTAGCACCATTGTGTACAAGTTGTATGTGTTTATAAAAGCAGATCTAAACACTTATTAAGCTAATTTAGGGTGACCATATTTTCATTTGGGAAAGCCAGGATACCTTGGAGCCGGGGGTGGGGGAGTTTTTCAGTAAAATTATTCTATAGTATAGTATTATATATAGTAATTTTATTCAAAATGTTTAAGTTAACATTTCCTGTAATTAATGAAAAGCACAATAAAAGAAAGAGTGTATCATCTAAACATCCCTCACTTAACAACAAAAGTCAACTTCAAATAACACATGATACTCAGCTGCCCTCAGTAATGAAATATTGTCTGTTCTGTAGCCTATTGGAAAAAAATAAATGAACAAAAACTAATTAACAATCAGCTATTGAAAAAAAATAATTAACAAATTAGCCAATTAACAAAAAAATACCTCTTGTGTGAAATGTCAATTGGACACTGAGACAAATGTGCCTGCTTTGCACACCGTGCACAAGGCTTCCCATTTGTCTCGCCCCGGTGTGAAAGCGGGGAAACTCTTTTGCAGATCGTCATACAGTTGCGCTTCGACATGTTGCTTGCATACTGACATGCAGCGCCGTGCGCAGTACCCTAGTACCTGCACATTTAATGGTCCAATGAAGGTCAATTAAAAACCAGGACATTTCCTCACTTTTAAAAAAAAAAAAAAAACAGGACGCCCGGGATAGGACGTTACATACGGACATGTCCCGGGATATACGGACTAATTCATATGACGGACGTTAAGACACGATCTCTATCACTGTCATTATCCAGTTTACAACCAAAAGCATCATGAAGCGTGCTCTGCCGGTTTAGTAGTGTTACGTTGCACCGTTATGTTGATTCACTTCAAAACTAAAGAAACTCGGGACTTTGTAGTGATTTACTCTGCTGTTGAGCTTCATCCTCATCGGTGACTCCAACATGTTGAGTTTCAGGTGGTGGATCATCACCGTGGTGCTGCGTGTAGCTCATATTCGCAGAGCTCGCATGTTCAACGTTCTTTATTTGTGTACAGCGTGAAGTTCCCGCAGTTTTGATTTAAACGGAAGCTTTTTCTGCGTTGGCTGTGTTTCATTTCTATGATTTCATTTCTCCGCCTCATTCTGTTCAACCCGTTATTTTTTTCCAGCGTTATTGAAGTGCTGCAGGTAACGTAACGGTTACGACATCGCGCGTAACGCGGAAAACGCGCGACCCAACAAATCGATAATGGAAATTCATTATCGCCACTTCTCATAATCGATTTTTAGTGATTTTATCGATTCCTTGTTGCAGCCCTAATATACACACTACTGAAGTGAGCTCGGGTGGCACGGTGGCTTAGTGGTTAGCACGTTCGCCTCTCAGCACTAGGGATTCCCAGTTCGAATTCCCATCTGGGTGGAGTTTCCATGTTCTCCCCGTGTCCGCATGGGTTTCCTCCGGGTTCTCCGGTTTCCTCCCACAGTCCAGAAACATGGAACAAGTCAATTGAATTCTCAAAATTTACCCATATAGAGTGTGTCTGTGTGAGTGACTGTGTGCCCAGCGATGGATTGGTGCCCTGTCCTGGGTCTATCTGCCCAGTGCCCGAAGCGTTCTCCCCTTTATGGGCATGGGAAACCCCACCGCGACCCTACTAGAGGATAAAGCAGGAGATAATGAATGAATGAATGAATGAATGAATGAATGAAGTGAGTTCACTTGCCTGGAACAGTGGGGGTGGGGTCAAATTTTTTTATTGATGCCTAAAACCAGAGTCCTCAACTACAGCATAAGAGCATATTGCGGATCACTTGTCGCCGCTTTAAAAAAAAAAAAAAAACATCTAATTCTGTATTAGGGTTTTCGCTATATTGTGGCATTTTGAGTTATATAGGCTGCTAAACTTTTATAGGTTTAAGAGTTTAGAAAGCATATGAAGTATTTATATGAGGGCTGGAAGAATTTATGAAGCCTTAAAACATATGAATATTACAATAATCATAACATCGCTACATACAGTCAAGCCTGAAATTATTCATACCCCTGGCAAATTTTGACTTAAATTTACTTTTATTCATTCATTATCTTCCACTTTATCCTATATTAGGGTCGCGGGGGGGTTCCCCATGCCCATCCAGGGGAGAACGTTTCGGGCACTGGGCAGATACACCCAGGACAGGGCACCAATCTGTCGCTGGGCACACACTCACACACAAACACACTATACACACTATAAGTGGCAATTTGGAGAACTCAATTGACTTGATCCATGTTTTTGGACTGTGGGAGGAAACCGGAGAACGTGGAGGAAACCCACGCAGACACGGAGAGAACATGGAATCTCCACCCAGATGGAGTTTGAACCGGGAATCCCTAGTGCTGAGAGGCGAATGTGCTAACCACTAAGCCACAGTGCCGCCCAATTTACTTTTATTCAACCAGCAATTTTATTTTTGACCGGAAACGACACAGGCATCTCCCAGGGGATAATACGATGATGTGAAAGTGGCATCATTGTGGTAAAAAAAATTTCTCAGCTTTTATTCACATTTGAACAAAAACTGGCATGTCCAAAATTATTCATACCCTTCTCAATAATTAATAGAAAAGCCTTTATTGGCTATTACAGCAATCAAACGCTTCCTGTAATTACTGACCAGCTTTTTTCATGTCTCCACTGGTATTTTGCACATTCATCTTAAGCGATGAAGTCCAACTCTTTGAGGTTCGAAGGTCTCCTTGCCATCACCCTGATCTCCCTCCACAGATTCTCAATTGGATTCAAGTCAAGACTCTGGCTGTGGCATTAATGTTTTTGTCTGTTTTTTTGCCATGTTTCTCTGCAGACTGCCTGATGTTGTTGTTGAGAATCTTGATGTATTGCTCTTTTTTCATGGTGCCATTTACTACAATCAAGTTCCCTGGACCATTGGCTGAAAAACACCCCCAAAACTTTAGGTTCCCACCACCATGTTTGACAGTGGGGATGGTATTCTTAGAGTTGAAGGCTTCTCCTTTTTTACGTCAAATGAAGGACACATCATTTTGGCCAAACAATTCAATTTTTGTTTCATCTGACTATAAAACAGAAGACCAGAAGTCTTCTTCTTTGTCCAAATGAGGATTTGCAAAGGTCAAGCGGGCTTTTGTGTGGCTTTTCTGGAGAAGTGGCATATTCCTTGGTCTGCGTCCGTGGAACCCAGCAGTGTGCAGTGTTCATTGGACTGTCTGCCTTAAGATGTTGCCACCGGCAGATCCCAGATTCACCAGAATGGCCTTGGTGGTGATCCTTGGATTTTTCTTCACCTCTCTCACTATCCCCCTGGCCAGCACAGGCGGAACTTTTGCATTTTTTAATAATACTTTGCCCTGTAGCCACTGGAACTTGAAAACATTTTGATATGGCCTTATAGCCCTTTCCTGACTTGTGAGCGGCCACAATGCACAGCCGCAGGTCCTGAGTGAGCTCCTTTGTCTTAGCCATGACTGTCCACAAACCAACTGCAGAGAGCTGCTGTTTTTCAGCTGTTGAGTTGATTAAAACAGCTTGGAATGGTATAGAACTTTGGATTATCCCATAGACTGTGACAGATTGCAAAGCGTATGAATAATTTTTTGTTCAAATGTGAATAAAAGCTGAGAAATATTTTTTACCACAATGTTGCCTCTTGTACATCATCGTACTATCTGCCTGTGTCATTTCCGGTCAAAAATAAAATTGCTGGTTGAATAAAAGTAAATTTAAGTCAAAATTTGCCAGGGGTATGAATAATTTCGGGCTTGACTGTTTGTGAGGGATTACAGTACATGCCTTTTGCTTCAGTAATAGATTTGTTCCTGTCTGATTTCCTATGTCGGGACCGGAAAATTAAGTGTGCACATGTTTGTGTAACTTGTGTATGTTAACGTTATGTGTATGTAATTTACGTATATCATTTCCACTTGCAGTCCATGCTCCACATATAAAATGAGCTACACTTATAATGGCATACTTTCAACGAACCTTTACACCCCTAAATGTATATGTAAATGTCTCTGTACCAGAGAGAGACCACCAACCCGGAACCAAATTCCTTGTGGGTAACACAATCGCCAAATAAAACTGATTTTGATGTGTGAACATACCTTCTGTAAATGATCCAGTGAGAGTAATCTTGATATAAACCTTGCCCTCCGGTTCTAGGTCAACCTGGTAACACACAAAGAATATTAATTTAATTTATTTAAGTCCATCTCCTTGTACAATCACAGTGCCATTTTAGGAAACAATATTAACACTGGATGGTATGTCAGCTTTGTGTTGGCACGATCGCCTTTCAGCGCTGGAAATCCAGGTTTGAATCCCAATCTAGGTGGAGTTTCCATGTTCTCTCTGTATTCGCATGGGTGCTCTCCATCCACGGCTGAAGTGGAACCTTCGCTTGTCCCACTTCGCTCTCTGAGAAAGCCAAAAGTGTTGGCCAAGGCATGCACCCCCCACTGGAGAACATGCTTGCACTTCATTCGGCAGAGCCACGATAGGTGCATTAATTAACCATGATCAAAGTCCATTATCAATTGTTCCGCAAACTCTGTTAGTGTCACAGTGCTCTTGACACTTACATTATATGGTTACAGAAAACCAAAATCATGTGTCCTATCCTGAAACAACTTTGGAGCTAGTGACCCAAACACGATGTGTACTACAGGCACTACAATTTATCGTGTCATGGTTCGACATGGTTCGACACATTATTTACTACAAGGGTGCTGTTTTTATAGTCTAAATGGTAATTGATGCTATTTCCTCACAGCAAGAGGGACCTGGCTTTGATTGTTCAGCAGGAAGGACAAGGTAGTTTATATCTTTATATAGTGAGTTTGTTGGTTGTGCCCATTACATTAATTTCAAATTAACTTATTTATATAGCACAGTGCAGTGGTTTAAGCCTAAAGCTCTAAGCAGGCGGAAGTGACAGTTGCAAGAAGAAACAGATATTTGTCATTCGTCTCTGCGTCAGTGTAAATTTACACATACTGTGGTTGCTTGAATGTTTTTGTCCCTCTTTTTGGTCCCTATATGAAGAGTGTTTGTAAAAGACAACATATTAAGTCATTTAAGATGAAAATGACTTAATTAGAAGTTAGAAGAACTTCTAATTAATGGTCTGCTGCCTATTTGCACCTTGCGTTCAACATGTGATTGTTCTGGAGGGATCGTTGGCTAGTTTCATCCGGGCTATTTAAGAATCATCGATACACTGACACAACAGCGGAAGCGACAGCCTCTCGTGTGAAGACCTATTCGTGTAAAGACCTGCGAGTCTACCTGCGCGAGCGAGCAAGGACAACGACAAGGCAACTAAGTAGATTTCTAAGTAGTCAATCCATTTTATAACTATTCAAACCTTCTTTCTCTTCAGCATGTCTTTTCAGTTCATCCCTGTCATTTCCTACTCACACAGACTCTCCTTTCCTCAGGAGAGAAGGCGCACTCTTGCACACCTGCCAACTCTGCAGCAGGTGACTACAAGCGAGCCCTTCACCTTCTCTGCAGGACTATGGAACTGTCAATCGGCCCCCAAGAAATCTGATTTCATTCCTGCTTTTGCGGCTCATGCTGGTCTTCAGGTTTTAGCCCTCACTGAGACATGGATTCGTCCAGAGAATTCCGCGACACCAGCTGCCCTTTCAACTAATTTCCACTTCTCTCACTCTCCTTGTATCGGCAAAAGAGGAGGTGGAATATGTTTGCTTATTACTCACAAATGGAAATTCTCTCCTCTTACACTTTTATCCAACACTGTCTCAATCGAATTCCATGCACTGACAATCACTGAACCGGTTAAATGTAATTTTCTTGTCATCTATCGCCCCCCCAGGTCAACTAGATAACTTCGTCAAGGAGTTTGATATATTATCATCTCTCCCAGTTGATGGTTGTTCTCTTGTCATCCTCGGCGATTTCAACATTCACTTAGAGCGACCGTATGCCGCTGAGTTTCTTGATCTTATCTCCAGCCTGGACCTCCATCTACTCCGTACCTCAGCTACCCACCGGGCTGGCAACCAGCTTGACCTCATCATGACATGCTCATGTTTTTCTTCGGACATACACATCACTCCGCTTCATGAATCAGACCACTTCTTCATACAGTTCTCTGTTTCTCTTCCACCACCTCCCGTGATCATCAGTAAAACATCTCAGGTACGTCATAATCTTAGCGATCTCTATAATACACTCGTTGCTGACTTGGTTACATTTACATTACATTTACATTTAGTCATTTAGCAGACGCTTTTATCCAAAGCGACTTACAAATGAGAACACCACAAGTCAGAAGCCATGGAGAAAACCAACTATACTGTTTTTTTTTTTTTTTTTTTTTACAACAGCTTTTTGTTAAAGAGATGCGTCTTAAGTAGTTTCTTAAATCTGTTTAGTGATTCTGCCTTACGGACAGAGTTGGGAAGATCGTTCCACCATTTTGCAGTGGTGAACGCCACAGAGTGAGAACTAGGTCCTCGGTGAGGTGGAATCGCCAGGCGGCAATCATCACTGGAGCGAAGTGAACGAGTCGGAGTGTATTTTGAAAAGATAGAGTGAAGGTAGGAGGGGGAAGATCCAGAAATGGTTCTGTACGCCAGAGTCAGTGACTTGTACTGAATGCGAGCAGCTACAGGAAGCCAATGGAGGGAAGTGAGTAATGGAGTGAAATGAGTTCGCTTGGGCTGGTTAAACACGAGTCGGGCTGCAGAGTTTTGAATTAGTTGAAGAGGTCTGAATTGTGGAAGCTGGGATACCGGCAAGTAGCGCATTACAATAATCAAGCCGGGATAAGACTAGGGCTTGAACAAGCAGTTGGGTAGCATGTTCAGTCAAAAAGGGTCTGATCTTCCTTATGTTGTAAAGAAGGAATCTACAAGAATAGGCGGTTTTGATAACATGATCAGAGAGTTTAAGGTGGGAGTCTATTGTGAACCCAAGGTTCCGGACCGAATCAGTTGGGGAGATTGTGGAGCCATCAATTTGGAAGGTCAGGTTGTGATGGATTGAGGGTTTAGCTGGGATAATGAGAAGCTCAGTTTTTTCTAAGTTTAATTTGAGATGACGGGCCTTCATCCAGACAGATATGTCGGTGAGGCACGCAGATACCCTATTTGAGATGGTGGTGTCATCAGGGGCAAAAGACAGATGAAGTTGAGTGTCATCAGCATAGCAGTGGTAAGAGAAACCATGTGCCTGGATGACTGTGCTCAGTGATGTCATGTAAAGTGAGAAGAGGAGAGGACCAAGTACAGAGCCCTGAGGCACACCCGTGCGTACTTGGTAAGAGTTAGAGATCTCCCCATTCCATGACACATTGAAGGTCCTTCCTGTGAGATAGGATCGAAACCATTCAAGTGTCATATCAGAAAAGCCTAATTCATGATGATTTACTGTATCAAAAGCTGCAGAAAGGTCTAACAAAATGAGGACAGAGGATTGAGATTTGGCTTTGGCAGATTTAAGTGAGTCAATTACAGAGAGCAATGCTGTCTCCGTGGAGTGAACACATCTAAAACCGGATTGATTGGGATCAAGGAGATTATTCTGATTAAGAAATTTGGAGACCTGTGTGGATACCACCCGTTCAAGTGTTTTAGACAGGAAAGGTAAAAGGGAGTCTGTAGCTCTCGACCAAATTTGGGTTGAGCGTAGGTATTTTGAGTAGGGGTTTGACTATGGCCTGTTTAAAACAATTTGGAAAAGTCCCTGATGTGATAGAGGAGTTAATGATGTGTGTGAGAGCTGGTGTGATGGAGGAGGCAATGGATTGAAGAAGGTGGGATGGGATGGAATCAAGGGGGCAAGTAGTTGGGTTACTGGCAAGAAGAATTTTGCAGATGTCAGATTCTGTGACAGGTTACAGATGCCTTTCATTGCATCAGTAACTTCTTAACCCTTGACACTAATACTGCATCAAGCACATTCTGCTCCACCTTGACTTCATGTCTTGACCGGATCTGTCCAAAATCCACCAGGAAAACACACAGTTCTCCGTCCAGTCCCTGGCATACAGCAACGTTTCAGAAGCAACGCACTTCTCTTCGGCAAAGTCTGGTCTTCAGATTTAGAAACACACCAGTCCTCACGCGCGATTTTCTCGAAGGATGTAACTGCTGCTAAATCCTTGTTCTTCCAGTATAAGGTAACATGCATCTCAGATGCTCGCACCTTATTCAGTACCTTCAACTCTCTACTAACTCCTCCCTCTCCCTCTCCCAACAGCTCTCTGTCAGCTGATGTCTATGCAACCTTTTTTACAGAAAAGATTGAGGGCATCAGCAAACTCTTTCATACTCACCATTTCCACAACACTACATCTCACACATCCAGGCAATCAAACCTCTCCTCCTTCTCCCCATCGCAAAATCTGACATCTGCAAAATTCTTCTTGCCAGTAACCCAACTACTTGCCCCCTTGATTCCATCCAACCTTCTTCAATCCATCGCCTCCTCCATCACACCAGCACTCACACACTTCATTAACTCCTCTCTCACATCCGGTACTTTTCCAAATTGTTTCGAACAGGTCATAGTCAAAAACCTCTACTCAAAAAGCCAACGCTCAACCCAAATTTGGTCGAGAGCTATAGACATGTATCACTTTTACCTTTCCTGTCTAAAACACTTGAACAGGTGGTATCTACATAGGTCTCCAAGTTTGTTCCCAATCAGTCCGGTTTTAGGTGTGGTCACTCCACAGAGACAGCTCTCTGTGATTAACTCACTTAAATCTGCCAAAGCTAAATCTCAATCCTCTGTCCTCATTCTGCTAGACATTTCTGCAGCTTTTGGTACAGTAAATCATCAGATTCTACTGTCCACTCTAGCTGAATTAGGCTTTTCTGATACGACACTTGAATGTACTAACGATTATTTTGATAATTGATTAATCGGCCGATTATTTTTTCAATTAATTGATGAATCGGATTAAAAAAAAAAAACAGTGATTCCATGTCTTTACATTCACATTTAATTATTTAACAGACGCTTTTATCCAAAGCGACTTACAAATGAACATCACAAGTCAGTAGTTATGAAAAAAAACAGCTACACTTTAGAATTATTAAACAGGTCAATAAATGTCTGGTTTTATTTACAGCATAAGTTTAAGGCATCCAAGTAGCCCAAAGACAATTAAACACAAATCTCACACACACACTGACACAATATGTAGCATAGTGTGAAAAAAATACTAAATTACACAAATTTGAGTCACTCTAATATGTTACCTAATTCCCCTCTAAATGCAACTCATCCTACCTCACTCCCATAGAGCGCAGTGTCTTCACTCATATTTTGGCAAAAAATTAAAACCTGAAGCTTGATCATTAATTACCACCATTGTGTACAAACTGTATGCATTTATAAAGCACATTTAAACACTGCTTAATATAATTAAACATTATCTAGTTAACAACCAACAACAGCATAAAGCGTGCTCTGCCGTTCTCATAGTAAGTGCATTGTTACATTGATTCACTTCAAAACTAAAGGACCTCAGGATATTGTAGTGATTTACTCTGCTGTGGAGCTTCATCCTCATCGGTGACGCCAGCATGTTTAGTTTCAGATGATGTATCGTCACCGTGGTGCTCGGTGCAGGTTAAATCATTTTTGTAGAGCTCGCATGTTCCACGTTCTTTATTTGTGTGAATCGTGACGTGCTCCCGCAGTTTTGATGATTTAAACGGAAGCTTTTTTTTCTGTGTTGGCTGTGTTTCATTTGTACGATTTATCAACTTGTTTTGCAGATTCCGCCTCGTTCTGTTCAACCCGCTATTTTTTTCCAGCATTGTTGAAACGCTGCAGTTGACTTAAGCGGTTACGACATCGCAAGTAACGTGGAAATCGTGCGACCGATAATGAAATTCGTTATCGACACTTTTAATAATCGATTTTTATCGATTTCATCGATTTGTTGTTGCAGCCCTACTTGAATGGTTTCGATCCTATCTCACAGGAAGAACCTTCAAAGTGTCATGGAATGGGGAGATCTCTAACTCTCATCAAGTACGCACTGGTGTGCCTCAGGGCTCTGTACTTGGTCCTCTCCTCTTCTCACTATACATAACATCACTTTTGGGATATGTGTCATTTGTCTTTTGCCCCTGATGACACCACAATCTCAAATTGAATTTAGAAAAAACAGAGCTTCTCATTATCCCAGCTAAACCCTCAATCCATCACGACCTGACCTTCCAAATTGACGGCTCCACAATCTCCCTTTTTGTGTTAGGAAAAAAAATTCACACTTATATTACTCAATGTAAATGTGTAGACAGTAAATGTGTAGACCAAATGAAACACTTAAAAAAAAAGTGCTAGACAATAAAAAAAATCATAATTAAATAATAATTGTTTATTTTTATCAACTTTATCAACAAAGTGAGCGAAAAAAAGAAAAATAAATTCACATAAATTTCACAAGTAGGTTGAAACACAGACATTAAGTGAAACAGATACAGCTTTGTAGCAAGCTTAAAACTGGTTGAGAAAAAGCCAAACTTGGTTGTGTGAGGTTGTGGAAGTTTCATGTCACAGGTCATACACCATGGCAAGACTGCAACAAGACACAAGTGAGTTATACTGCATCAGCAAGGTTTCTCCCAGACAAAGGTTTCCAAGCAAGGGTTTCGTGCTTTTGAAGAAGCACGAAGAAACAGGAAATGTTGAAGATCATAGATGTAGTGGTCCACCAAGGAAACTTTGTGCAGAAGATGAAAGACACATCAAGCTTATTTCCCTTCAAAATCGAAGTATGTCCAGCCGTGCCATCACCTCAGAACTGGCAGATACCAGTGATTGAATATGTGGAGAAGTTATTATTCATTTGAATCAAAAACTTTTAGATGGTGAGAAATATATTTTTCAAAAATAAATTTGTTTGGTTTGTATTCTATAAAAGTGGATCACAAGTTAATGACTATGGGAACATGTGGGTTCCAGGCTAAGACCAGTTGAAAACCCCTGCTGCAGTCAGTGGTGTTAACATACTGATCTGTGTTAAATTCTCTCTACTATACGATTATAAATTATTAACCTTAACCATTGTTGGTCTGCCACTTTTTCTGTTGGACTAACAAGCCTGCAACTGACAGATTCTTACATTAAAGACCTAGAGAACATCTTCACAGAGCATTGGAAAGAGATTATTCATGCATCTTTAATGACTGAATTAATTTACCTACTGTTGAACTGAAATAGAACACCCCATTGAGACAAACCCAGTGGTTGTGGGGCACAGCCGACACTATCGTTTACCCAAAAATATAAAAACATATAGTTTGGGATGAGATTGCAGCTATGCTTGATATATTCCCATATTCCATATTCTGTGTATATTTTCAAAATGTTAATGTCTTAATTTTAAACATATTCCATGCCTTGTACTGAAGAGCTACCTTTTGGACCAGGTAAAAGGTTATAATTTTCTATAACTATTTATCCTCCTGTGTCTAATATGAGGTGGCTGTAGTGGTCTGGAGGATAAAAGGTTGACTACCCAGACACTGCATACCTGTTTGTGTGTGTGTGTGTGTGTGTGTGTGTGTGTGTGTGTTTGTTAATAAGCAATACTGGTAAAACCCAGTATTTAATGGAATATTAGCATTGGACATATTGTTCAGTCATTCATTATCTTCTGCTTAATCCTCTACTAGTGTTGTGGAGGGGTTTTCAGGTGTTGGGCAGATACACTCAGGACAGTGCGTCAATATATCGCTGGGCACACTGACTCACACAAACACACAAACACAACTTAGAGCATTCAATTCACATCCATGTTTTTGGACTATGGAAGTAAACCAGAAACCCCCACGGACATGGGGAGAACACGGAAACTACACCCAAATTGGGATTTGAACTTCGATCCCCCATGCTGTGAGGCAAACGTGCGCTACCACCGCCCACAAAGCCCATACTTTGTTAAATATATATATATATATATATATATATATATATATATATATATAGTGATCGACCGATTGATTGGCCGGCCGATTAATCGGGGCCGACTTTTGGCATTTTTAGATAATCGGCATCGGCCGATATATGAGAGCACAAGGCCGATATTTAAACAATGCCTACAGGCAATGCTGTGGGCACTTTTTTAAAACTTAATGAATATATCTTATTTGAAATTTCAAATCCAAGGTCTTTTTTCAAAATAAACAGGAATGTGGACATCTCTGTCAAAAAACAATTTTTCACTGCCTTTAGGCAGATTGACTGTGGGTCATTCCCTAATAATCAGGTTGCATTTCTTGATCCAGTGGCAGACTGTGTGATTAAAAGTGATTTCCATTGGCCTCCCAAGCCAAGTATGTTCATTATGACAGCATGACTGTATCTCAAAATATAACACCTAACTAAAAATAGGACTAAATTACCACTCATGTCCAGCATTTATTAACTTTAATCCCATTAACCTTGTTTTTTTTCTGAGCCCCTGGACAATTTCATGAAATTATAAACTCATGCCTTGAGTTTATTTTGTCTTTGAATTGACTGGCAAATCTCACATAAAGTTTGGTACAAAGGGGTAAACCACTGTCTGGCATTAAGGTTAAAAAAATGTAATTAAATTTAAAAATAAATTATTAATCAATGGATGGAAAAGTAGCAACAAAATAAATGTCCCAACTTTTCTGGAAACAGGGTTTGCTAATAATAATGCTTATTAATATATTATCATTAACATTTTAAAGGTAAACATTGGCTGAAGGTAAACATTGTCTGTATTCTATTATATTCTAGATTCATACACACACTAACAAATAAATGAAAAAAACATGTCATAGGTCTATAACCATATGGTAATTTTTTACACAAAGGCAAGACATATTGTCATAAAATGTGATGTGCAATGTTCCAACAAAAACCACACAAAACGGAAGGAGCACAACAGTGTGAAAAGCTGTTGAGTGTACACAACACTAAATATGGTCAATGTGATGATGACCTACACCAGGGGTGCTCAATACGTCGATCGCGATCGACCGGTTGATCACGAAGGGGTGTCAGGTAGATCGCGATGGAGGTTTGAGAAAAAAAAGCATTTATCACGTATCAGCGCTTTATTACAGCACAGTATCGGAAGCACTTATACACACACGCGCACACATTTACACACAATGTGATTCATTCTAAATCGCGATCTTTATCATTCTGCAAGCGAGCGGTCTGCCCCCTCCCCATTTCTCTCGCTGTTCCCAAAATCGGCACGTGGCCACGCCTCTGTGCTTAAATCCGAAGCACTAATCATCTACATTATATAGTTTCTGTTTGTGTTTTTACACTTTATTTGACTGACAAGATGAGTGAAGGACGAGTGAGGCTCAAAAAGAACTAAAATGTTCCACTTTCATTTAGAGTGGGGGGGGTTAATATTTTTTTACAATGTCAAACTCAAAATGCATTTGCTTTTATTAATGTTCATGTTCTGTTTGGGGGCAGCACAGTGGCTTAGTGGTTAGCATGTTCTCCTCTCAGCGCTAGGGATTCCCAGTTCGAATCCCAATCTGGGTGGAGTTTCCATGTTCTCCCCGTGTCCACGTGGCCTTCCTCCGGGTTCTCCGGTTTCTTCCCACAGTCCAAAAACATGGATCAAGGTCAACTGAATTATCCAAATTGCCCCATATAGAGTGTGTTTGTGTGTGTGGGTGTGCCCAGTGATAGATTGGCACCCTGTCCTGGGTGTATCTGCCCCTGGATGGGCATGGGGAACCCCCCCTCCCCGTGACCCTATTAGAGGATAAAGCTTGGGGAAATGTGGGTTACAGTGATTGTTGTACATTTGTGCTGTATACTGTGTTTGGGTGGTTTTCTCCATGCTATTTGCTGGAATGTGTTTGCTGGAATAAAAGAGCAATTCAAACAGATTTGGAAATACTAACATGATGTGTGTAAACAGGTTTCAAAATAAAAGCCTAAAAAATAGAGATTGACCCCGGTAGATCTTGATGACCTGTCCAATGGAAAAGTAGATCTCGGGCCAGAAAAGTGTGGGCACCCCTGACCTACACTGTCTAAGCATTGCTTTTGGCATGGTAAAATTTATTTGAATACATGAGTTCACAAAAGTGCTGTCATCACTGTTCTTTCTATCTCTTCAAATGCAAATGGTGACTGGAAGTATCATGTAGCAACAGGCTAGATGTTAGCACACTACTGCAGAGCATTCTCCTTACCACTGGCTTGGATAAGCATGCCACAGGACTGTACAAAAATGTCTCACCAATATAACACCATAAGAATTGTTCAACCAGCAATCCTGACAGGATAGTAAAGAAGACTAGGACATTAAAATAGCTAAATAAAATGTACATTTTATCCTGTTTAATTAGTGTAGTTTTATATATGATGCTAATTAAGATGGATCAGTGTTTGCACAGCTCTCACAAGCTGGACTCCTTGCTATCACTCTATATACAGGGGTGTATAGGTACCTTAATATTCTTATCAAACCATTCGGTACGGGTCAGACAATTCTGAAAACCTAAACCTACAAACTTTGAAACCCTTAAACCCACAGAAATTTAGCAACATAAATAGCGCTCAGTTGTGCAGTGTAGTGAAATCTTTGATACAGAATTAGATACATTTAAAAAAAAACAAACCACGAAAAGTGATCCGTGATAGACCAATGGACGTCTATGCATTTTATTCGGCAATGCTCCCATGTAAAATTTGCAATTTCCCCCCCTGGAATTGATAAAGTATTCTGATTCAATTTGCAGCGGTGGTGAACCCTGGTTTCCAAGAATTTAATAAAAGTGCTCAAGAATAAAAAAAAAATCTGACACCCCACACTCGCACAAAAATTTGTCAAGATCCGTGAAGTCCATACCACAACATGAATTTTGTGTACAGTTACACCCCTAATATATACAGTATATATATATATATATATATATATATATATATATATATATATATATATATATATATATATATATATATATATTTATTTTTTATTTTTTTTTTTTTTGTCGCATATTAATATATGTAAACAACAAAAGATTGTCGGCCCCTTTAGGATCCCTGAAGGGGTAAAGATGACCTCCATAATGTATGTGGAGCTTCTCAAACAGCACTTCCTGCCATGGTTCAAGATGCTAATGCTTATAATTTCACAAATGAAAATTTTTTGTTCTTTATAAAAATGAAAGGGTTGAAAACTGCTGTGTATAATAATTTGGAACATGCATTTTGAGTGCATTTTGAGTGTTTTATTTTTTTCAAAATATACTGTTATCATTGGCAGTTTGTTCAAAAAACTTTCAATTGTAGTTTCTCTAATAGTTAATGACTGGAAAATTATAATGACAATTCATATAAATAATTTTGGAAAATCTGAGAAAATATTATTTGCATTATAATTTGGAACAGAGTGTAGACCTACAGTTTAAAGGATAGACCATTTAGAGCTGCAGGTAAAACACAGGTGGTACAAAGCTTCACCTAAAAAAAGCATATCATAAAAAATTTCACATAATATGAATCTACCATAAAAATATCCCAATGGCAGCATAGCAACTCTTGCTTTTTCTTATGGTAGGACTAAATTGAATGTTTAGTTGTAGATATGTATTTAATTTTTTGAGTGTTTTAAGTGTGCAACTTATGATAATAGGTCCAGCATTATAACCGACAGGTGATCAATGCAAGTTTCTAATAATTTATCACCTAATGAAAACAACAGAGTAGGAAGGGTCAGATATTTTATTGTCGAGCACTTTAATTAAATGCCTGAAACCAGGTCCTCCACTACAGCATATGAAGCATATAGCGGATCACTTCTCATGGCTTCACTTTTTTTTTCATATGTCTAATTCTGTATCAATTTTCACTGTATTGTTGCATTTTTTGCTATATTTGTTACTAAATTTCCATAGCTCTAGGCGTGTAGAAAGTGTTTAATATCATATGAAGTGTTTTTACAAGTGTGGGAAGATATTATCAAGCCTTAAACATATAAATAATATAATAATTAAAATTCTGCTACATTGCAGGGTCTCTGAAATGTAACTCCCGCAATATGTGAGAGATTACTGTACATACTCATTGCTTCAGTAATGGATTTGTTCCTGTCTGATTTCCCATCTCGGGAGTGGAGAATTAAGCGTATTAAAAGTTGTAGGTTTAGGCTTATTAGTGTTTAAATGTAGTCAAGATTAATCATTGGGTTGCAGGTTTTTTATTAGCTCTGGTTATCGGGTGGATGTTTCTGTCAAATATGCATTAGCACATTCAAATGTTTCCAAAAACATACCTCACAACTGCTGCACAACGGCGACGAACCGTGTTTGATCTACCCCCTGCGCTCCTATGCTGCTGTAAACCACAGGAACCCAAAATCCTCCCATACAGTGGATTTGAATGAAGCAGTGTATGTAATTTGCATGTATTATTTCCACTCACGGTCCATGCTCCGCCTCTTAACTGAGCTACACTCAGCATTGCATGCTTAGAGGTGTTTACAGCTAAGGTGCAACTCACTACTCAGTTCAGGTGCAGAACTCACCTCTTAATTTCGCCTTGTGTTTTTTTGTCTTGGTGCATTTCGTAACTTTGTTTTCTGTGTGCCAAAGTGTGTACTGAACCGTGTGGCCATATCGATTGGTTCATATTGAGTACAATGTACCATTGCAGCCCTACTGTCATCTGCTCTGTACTATTACCTAAAACCCAATATATCAGTACTTTTACTTATCTAAATAATCTGCACTTTTATCTTTAACTCTATCTGATCTGTACTTTTCTTTAGTAAGCATAAACTAAAGTGCTCATCATAATTAAATAAACTACAGTTAATAATAGATTTTTAAATTTGAGTTTTAATGTTTGAGCTTTTATGTTACCCTCAAAACTCAGAGTAATCTATGCTTATTAGTTTTCAGAACTCATTTTCAGTTTTTTTAGAAATACATAGAGCAAATTAAAAAGTCACTTTCAACATTATAGTGCTCTCTTTGGAAACAATAACTGTAATCACTTCCTGTAACTATTAATGAGTTTATTTTACCGCTCTAGAATTTTGATTTGATTAAACTATTTCTGGGTGAGGGCAGCATGGCGACTTAGTGATGAGTATGTCCATGTTTATTACAACATACTGCAATTTCCATGTTCTCTTGTGTGGGTTTCCTCTGAGTTCTCCGGTTTCCTTCCACAGTCTAAAAACATGGAAGCTCTAAATTGCCCCATATAGAGCGGGTTTCTGTGTGTGTCTGTATGAGTGAGTGAGATTGGTGCCCTGTAATGGGTGTATCTACTCATCACTCAAAACATTCTCGACATGATGGGCATGAGGAACCCCCCACGACCCTAGTAAAGGACAAAGCAGAAGATTATAAATGAATGAATGAACACATTCCAATTACATTATTACATCTGAGTTTGTGTGAGGTTTGGAAAAATAAACATGTCAAATGTGTAATTTAAATTTGACCTTAGTTCTGCTCTGTACATATGTAAATTTTGGATCTTCTAATGCACTCGGCAGTGCCTGCATTTTCATTTTAAGATAGATGTAGATATGGTGTATACGTGCTAAGAATGACTCTGGGGAAGATGGAATCATCATGGGGAGAATGTTTCATACACGGGGCAGATACACCCAGGTCATTTTTATCTGTCTGTAAACTGAAAGTATGTCATGCAACAAAAGAATAGATCGAATGGCACAAAAAACTTTATGTTATTTGTATTGTGATGACATGTATTGAGATTATTTGTATTATGATTACTGTGAATGATACAATATTGTAACTGGTAATAAAATTAACAAAATGCTGTGTTGTTTACAGGGCAGCATGGTGGCTTAGAGGTTAAGCATGTTCGCCTCTCAACACTTGGGATCAAGAACTGAATCTCAATCTGGAAAGTTCCATGTTCACCTCTCCGGGTTCCTGGCTGTTCTGAATTGTTCCATATAGTGTGTGTGTTTGTGTCTGTGTGTTAATTGATCAGCACCCTGTCATGGGCGTATTTTTCCATGGATGGGCATGAGCATGGGCATGGGCATGGGCATGGGCGATTCACGGTGATGTCATCCGCGCTTTAAATATAAGTGCTCCTATACACTCAGTATTACGGTAGTTCACACTGTAAATTTGACTTGTTCAAAGGACTTTAACCCTTATATTTAGGGTGTATATATACATTTACCCCTTGTATATATAAATACACATACATACAAACATACATTATATACTGTATATACAGTTGTGATCAAATTTATTCAACCCCCAATGCTGCGAAGGGTTTTATGGAATTCAGTGCACATTTGTAATTGTGTTCATAATGAAATCTTACAAGGACTTGTTAAAGAACTAAATGCAACTAAGATAGCATCAATTGTTTTTGTCATAAAGTATTAAATGGCCTTTTTGTGATTTCTTCATTGACACAATTATTCAACCCCTTTACAACTACCACTCATAAGAACAGAGGTTCATTCCAGTGTTTTCAATCAGGTATTGAAAACACCTGTGGATGTCAACAAGCAGCAATCAAGCATGATAAGCACCAATTAGGCAGATTTAAAAGGACTGTGATACTCAGCTCCTTCTAGACATCTACTGGTGTGTTTACAAGCATGGTGAAGGCAAGAGAATGGTCCCAGAAGACAAGAGAAGAGGTTATTGCTCTTCACAAGAATGGCAATGGATATAAAAAGATTGCGAAGTTGTTAAATATTCCAAGAGACACTATCGGAAGTATCATTCGCAAGTTCAAGTTAAAGGGCACAGTGGAAACGTTACCTGGTCGTGGCAGAAAGAAGATCCTGACCGCGACTGCTGTGCGCTACCTGAAGCGTAATGTGGAGAAAAATCCCCGCGTGACTGCTAAGGAACTGAAAAAAGACCTGTCAGATGTGGGCACTGAAGTTTCAGCTCAGACAATAAGGCGCGCACTGCATAACGAAGACCTCCATGCCAGAACTCCCAGGCGCACCCCCTTGCTGACTCCAAAGAACAAGAAAAGTCGACTGCAGTATGCCAAAAGTCATGTGGACAAGCCACAAAGGTTTTGGGACAGTGTACTGTGGTCAGATGAAACTAAATTAGAACTGTTTGGGACAATGGACCAGCGCTATGTTTGGAGGAGGAAGAACCAGGCTTATGAACAAAAGAACACCTTGCCTACTGTGAAGCATGGCGGGGGGTCAATTATGCTTTGGGGCTGTTTTGCTTCTAATGGTACAGGAAAGCTTCAACGTGTGCAGGGTACCATGAATTCCCTTCAGTACCAGGAGATCTTGGAGGAAAATGTGATGGAGTCAGTCACAAACCTGCGGCTTGGGAGACGTTGGACCGTCCAACAGGACAATGATCCGAAGCACACATCCAAGTCCACTAGAGCATGGTTGAACATGAAAGGCTGGAACATTCTAGAGTGGCCATCGCAATCACCAGACTTAAATCCAATTGAGAACCTCTGGTGGGACCTAAAGAAGGCAGTTGCAGTGCGCAAGCCTAAGAATGTGACTGAACTGGAGGCTTTTGCCCATGAAGAATGGGCTAAGATACCCATAGGTCGCTGCAAGACACTTGTGTCAAGCTATGCTTCACGCTTGAAAGCTGTCATAACTGGAAAAGGATGTTGTACTAAGTACTAAAAAATAATGTCACTAGGGGGTTGAATAAAACTGATAATGATGTGAGCACAGTAAAGACATTTGTGGTTATTCCATCATAAATATTATGTTATATTTGTCTAATTTATAAGTGCCTTTTTGATATAATTGTAAATAAGATGACTGAAATGATCCAAATCAATGTCAAACTGGCCAAAACACTTTATTTCAGTGGGGGTTGAATAAATTTGATCACAACTGTATATAATAGGTAGGAGTCATTTCCACCACCACTGTAAATTTCAGAGGCTTTCTCTGTACTAATTTTTAATAAACTCATGTTAAAATTATACTGCCTTTAGGTGATTTATACATACATGGAATAGACTAATTTTTGACATCAATATCTCAGAAATTACCAATAATGCCTAAACCATTCCACTATTATATGATAGGTGGAGGTCATGTCCATCACCACTGTCAGTTTCAGAGGATTTCTCTGTACCATTTATTAATAATTCAGAGTTAAATTCATACCAACATTAGGCGAATGTATGGAATAGACTGATTTTGGGGAGCAATTTCTCAAAAATTACCCATAATTCCTAAACCATTCCACTACTACATGATAGGTGGAGGTCATGTCCATCACCTCTGTCAGGTTCAGAGGATTTCAGTTTACCATTTATTAATAATGTCATGTTAAAGTTATACTAACTTTAGGCGAATTATACATACAGTATATAGAATAGACTATATTTGGTTCATTTTGCTCATCCGTGTTTACATGTACATAACTGTGTATTATCCTGTGTGTATATATAGATGTATATTTTCTATTATAATTGCTTTTTATTTTTTTAAAACAAACTGTATTATTTTTATTTTTATTATTTTTCTTAATAACTTAATCTTTTTTCACATGTCTAACACTGTAACTTGCTGCTGAGAATGTGAATTTCCACATTGTGGGACAAATAAAGGTTTAACTTATCTTAATTTTTGACATCAATATCCCAGAATTTATCCATATATATGGATATAATTATGTAATGCACCAAGGGTATAAGCTTTCTTTGTAACTATTATCATGTCTGCCTGCACAGCTTAACAGAATTACTATCTTTGCGGTTTTTTGCACAAGGAACTTTTGTGCAAATGTAAGAACTTGACAACAGTTCAAAACAGGCACTGTCATGGATGTTGCGGCCAAGGGCCCCAGAATTTATGGTGATTATGCCAGGTGTACAACAACAAAAAAGCAACATATGTGGTTTTTTGGCCATTGCTTTTGCTGATGCCATTTGTAGGGGGCTGCGTCCAGAACAATGCTATTTTACTGAAAAGCGGATCAGAGCACAACTTTATGCATCTCTTACTAAAGAAACAACAGGATTTGAAATTGGACCTCGGCAACTATATAAGAAATCACAACAGACTACAGTTAAGGTTCACTGCTTGTGCAGAACAGCCTACAATGGGGAGATCATGGTGCAGTGCCCTGACTGCATCTCGCCAGCATCCCTGAAACAGTGGTGAATACAGAAGAGGAATGGCAGTGCCCCAACTGCACCTCAGAAGAATAAATTAAGTATAATTATTTAATATGCTGGAACACAAGCATCTAGGTTTTCGAAAATATATGTACATTTTCTTGTATCTGTAATTATGTAAATATTTATATTAAATTATCATTATTAAGGAAAAAATGCAATGAGCTCATTTAAATATATAAGGCAAAGTCCTGTCTGAAGACTCAATATTATTGGGCTAGACATTAACACATTAACATTTATGTCATTTAAATGGCATAATTTCACTGCATGGCTGAGTTAAAGGGAGGAGTAATTTCATTATGTCTAAAAAATACTGTCAAATAGATAATTTAAATTTTTCATGTCTTAGTGGTGCGTCAGTCAGCGCAAGGGGGAAAGGAGGCAGATAAAACCAATGAAATAACTCTTCTAAGTACTAAATGTAGACACCTATCCTAAGTGATACTCTGAAACTAGTGATGATAGACAAGACATTCAACTATCAAGTAGTGGTGGAATGGTTTAGGAATTATAGGTAATTTTTGAGAAATTGTTCCCCAAAATCAATCTATACCATATATGTATAATTTGCTTAAAGTTAGTATAACTTTAACTCTGATTTATTAAAAAATGGTACAGTGAAATCCTCTGAAACTGACAGAGGTGATGAACATGACCTCCACCTATCATATAGTAGTGGAATGCTTTAGACATTATGGATAGATTCTGAAAAATTGATGTCCAAAATCAGTCTATTCCATACATGTATAATTCGCCTAATGTTGCTTTGATTTTAACTCTGAATTATTAATAAATGGTACAGTGAAATCCTCTGACACTGACAGTGTTGATGGACAAGATCCCTACCTATTATATAGTAGTGGAATGATTTAGACATTATGGGTAGTTTTTGAGAAATTGATGTCCAATTGTTGTCTATACGGTATATACAATTCGCCTAAAGACTATTAATAAATGGTACAGTGAAATCCTCTGAAACTGACAGTGGTGGTGGAAATGATCTCTACCTGTCATGCAGCAGTGGAATTGTTTAGACATTATGGGTAATTTTTGAGAAATTTATATATATAGTGTAATTTATATATCAGTGTATTCCATATGTGTACAATTCACCTAAAGGCATTATAATTTTAACATGACTATATTTAAAAAAAAAAAAAAAAATGGTACAGCGAAATACTCTGAAACTGACAGTGGTGGTGGAAATGACCCCTACCTGTCATGCAGTAGTGGAATGGTTTAGAAATTATGGGTAATTTTTGTCCTCCAAAATCAGTTTATACTATATATATATATATATATATATATATATATATATATATATATATATATATATGTTATAAACTATATATATAATATATGTTTGTATGTATGTATACGTGTGTATTTATATATACAAGGGTTAAATGTATATATACACCCTAAATATAAGGGTTGAAGTCCTTTGAACAAGTCTAATTTACAGCGTTCTGTGAACTACCGTAATACTGAGTATATAGGAGCACTTATATTTAAAGCGCGGATGACTTTACCGTGAATCGCGGATCACTTGACTCCGGTGTTTTGGCTACCGATTGGAACGTACACGCGCATGAACTGGTCCTCACACCACAATGACCCTTCAACCCAAAAGTAACGCACAACAGAACTAATCCCACGCGCACGCTCACCCATTTCTCGTAGACGCCTTCGCCACTCTCGCCGTTGCGCACGTCCAGGAACTGGATGGTGCAGTGCGCTATGAAGTCGTCGTAGCCTATGGGCGACAGGTGGAACACTGCAAACTCCAAGCGCTCTCCCCGGGTCACGCTCGCGACGAACTCCTCGTTGTAGGTGGGCGCGTTGGTGCGCGGCTTGGTGCGGGTCTGGCCAACGGTGCGCTCGTCCACGCGCACCACCACGTAGGGATCCAGGTTGGCGCCGCCGGTCAGCGAGAGCGCGGCCTTTCCCGCCTTGCCGAGAGCGACAGCGTGGCGCGTGGAGGCGAGCGTGGGCTGCAGGTCCACTGCCTCGCCCACGCGTACCTTCACACTGCCGCTGAAGCGCTTCATCCGGAGCCCGACGGGGGTTGTCCGACAGGGAAGGTAAAAGAAAGGCAGCGGGTAGGCGAGCGGTCAGAGGGAGGACGTGGCGCGAGTCATTAGGGGGAAAAACAGAACGCTCGCTGTAACACCGTACTGCGAGTTTTCTCTCAATGCAGGTGGAGAGAATATAGAATTAAACGAGGAAGATGTTGCTCTAACACACACACACACTTGTGTGTACATTGGTATCTATGCGGAAGCTTCATCGTAAAAAGGAAGTGTAAGAGCAGAGTCCGTGTTAAAATGATCTACTGTATGCAAACTTTCCGATATGCCTGTTACACAGAATCTATATTTATAACTAGCCTTTTAAAAAGTGTGAAGTATCACATATTTACAAAGTCTACTTGGATTCATTTGTGTATTAATCTTTTAGTAATAGCTCGGTTTCTTTATGGTATTATTTTTTGTGTCTCTTTCTTTTCAATTCGTGGAACAGTTTACCTACAAACTTTGTTTGGTATCATTTGGCCACAGCAGTGCAACAAGAAAATCCTACAATATGTGTATGCTATAATAATGCCCACCAAGTGAAGTTCTAATCCAATTAGTGCTGTTATAATACATGGATTTCCCTCTGAGATAAATAAAGCAATCTATTATTTTCTTCCTAATGCTGTAAAAGTTTTATAAAAGTAACCTCACTGAAAATGCAAGATTATTTATACTTTAGGCCCCAACTATCTAGTGACCTCAGATTTGGTGCCGTGCCAGTCAGTTGTATTGGTATTGCATTTGATATAATCACTATGATACATGATCTTACATTTATTCATTATATTCTACTAAATTACAGTTGCAGGGGGTTCCCTATGTGAAGTAGTAGATGTATAGAAATGTTAGGGGAGATTGGAATATTTTGTAAAGCACTGGGTAAAACAGTGGCATGGTGTACTCCTTACAAAAAATCCTTCAAATGTTGATTAATGTTTTCTTAAAAAATCAAGTGTTCATACATATTCCATCCCAGGGAAAAGGTTTCAGGCACCTTGTACATACATCTAGGACACGGCGCCAGTCTATCACTGGCACACTCACTCACACAGACACACAAACACACTCTATATGGGGCAATATTCAATTTACACTGAATCCATGTTTTTGGACTGTGGGAGGAAACTGGAGAAACCCGAGGAAACCCACACAGACAAGGGCAGAACATGGAAACTCCACCCAGACTGTGGACTGGGTAATCATTAATGCACCTGTGGCTGTAGCTGTGTTGTGTAGCTGGTTTGTTGGTAACTACAGGAAGTTGATTGCAGCATAAAAATGAAGACTATTTAGAAATACTCCAGCAACACTTAAGTGCCTCAGCAACAAAGTTTAAACTTGCTCACAAATGGATCTATCAGCAGGACACTAATCCAAAGCAAGCTATTACTCAGCATATTACAGAGAGGTCATGAAATCCTGACCTATAAGTTATTAAAATATGTGGCCTGTACTGAAAAAAGTGGCCGACAAATGTAACAATTTGAGTTAATTCATTTTGTAAAATAAAGTTTGAATAGTGAAAAGTGATATCAAATACTGTCAATGTATATGCAAACTGTTATATACCTTAAAAATTAATTTATGCAAATTATTTTAAATTGTATTTTGTGGAAAAACAGTACACACACTTCTTTGCCCACCATATGATACTTATTGTGACATGGAATTTGAATTTGATGTCAATGCATTGCCCCAGCCCTATACAGGACGTTGCTTTGAATAACTTCAGCACACCTGCAGCCACAGAACATCACTTGCAGTCTCTTGCACAGTTCAAGTTCAATTTATTTATAGAGCACTTTTTTACAATTGTACATTGTCATAAAGCAGCTTTACAGTGTTATAAGCCTTTAAACCCCCAAATAGCAAGCCAAAGCAACAGTGACAAGAAAAAAACTTCCTGTTATATTGTTATTTTAAGGAAGAAACTTTGGAAGGACCAAGGCTCAGTGGGAGATTCATCTTCCTTGAGCCACTGGGCAGCATGAACAGTGTAGGACAGCCATGTACAGATTGCGTGGTGATCAGGTGTCTGTATTTAACAAGAGAAAACTATATAAGTCCAATGAGGGCATCTTGCAGAACTTCCAGTCCAATAAAAATCCAGGTTTCATCCAGGTGTCAATATATATGCAAACTGTTAAATATCTTTAAAAAATAAATAAATTAGTCTTTATGGTATTTATTTAAAATTGTATTTTGTGGAAATACAATACATACACTTTTTTACCCAACACATGATACTAATTGTGACATGGAATTTGAATTTGAGCCTTGATGTGTGTAAATGATTGTGTAAGGTATTCAGACAGGCCATTTTATTAGGTACACCTCCTCAGTTCTTTTAGCTTTACTGAACATATACTTTGTAGTTCTACAATTAAACGTTACAGTCCATCTGTTTCTCTACATACTTTGTTAGTCCTGTTTGTTTTCTGATGTTTAGTATCCTTCCACAGAGTAGACATTAGGGTTATGGATGATTCTCAGTACTGCAGTGCTACTGACATGGTGTGTTACCTTAAATTCATGTTTTTGGACTGTGGGAGGAAACTCGCACGGACAGGGGGAGAACATGGAAAATCCACCCAGATCAGGATTCAAACCTGGATTCCCAGCAATGGGAGGTGGATTTGCTAACCACTAAGCCACCATGCTGTCCTGTATTTGAACATAAATCCTTAATTTAGCAAAAAATGTGATTATCATAATAATAAAACAGCAATGACTGTCCCTATCTGGGTGGAGTTTCCATGTTCTCCCTGTGTCCGTGTGGTTTTCCTCAGGGTTCTCCGGTTTCCTCCCACAGTCCAAAAACATGGATCAAGTCAATTGAGTTCTCTAAATTGCCCCATATAGAGTGTGTATGTGTGTGTGTGCCTGTGTGAGTGAGTGTGTGCCCAGCTATAGATTTGCGCCCTGTCCTGGGTGTATCTGCCCAGCGCCCGATCCATGCCCATCCTCCCCTGGATGGGCATGGGGAACCCCCCGCGACCCTAATATAGGATAAAGCAGAAGATAATGGATGGATGGAAAAAG
Organism: Corydoras sp. C115; assembly: GCA_019802505.1. NCBI lineage: Eukaryota > Metazoa > Chordata > Actinopteri > Siluriformes > Callichthyidae > Corydoras > Corydoras sp. C115. Next base: position 93,921 of record JAFMOC010000007.1, read on the forward strand.
GTTCCAATAGTCACCAATCAGTGGGAAGTGTACAGGACTAGGACTGCACCTAACGATTACTTTTCTGTCTATTAATCTAACCATTATTTCTTCCTGACAAGTTGATTAATCAAAATCTATTATTCTAATTCTGATTGTGTTTGGAATTAAAATTACTTTTCCAAAATAATGAAAAATAAAAACGTTTAATGTTGAAATATTTTCTTTAATCAAACACAGTGCTTTTAAGGGCACTATTGAAACACAACAATTTTTTAGCATTAACAGCTTTATCAAAGCTCAAATAGAGATTCAATAATATAATATAAAGCACATTAGAATTATGGTGAAATAGTTTAAAATTAGTTTTTTACTATTGATGAAATGTCTTATCAAAAATATAAAAATGCCTTTTTTTTAAATAGTTGTAACTTTAAATTATTAAATCACCAGGTAACAAGTCAGTTCTTGATGAAAAGAAAATGCAATGACTGTATTTATGACTGCACATTTAAAAAAATATCATAGATTATTATAAACTGATAAATTTTGCAATTGGAGGAAATCTGTACAAAAAAACACCAGTCTTAATGTTGCTGCACTATTACTGTCAATTATATCTTAGAATATTTATTTAAAATAACTTTACATGTAGTTTTACAAGATAAAGCTTTTGTTTTACTTATTGCTCACTCACTAAATACTTATAAGATTCTTAACTCGAATAAGAGAGGGTACACTTAAAGCCTAACTTAAACTTAAACTTAAAGCCTAACAAGTTTATGCGTATGACAGTTGGTATGTTTCACAAGTGTGGCCAGGAAACGCCTTCTCTGACAGGAAGGCGCAATTTGACCGACATGCAAAATGATCAGCCACGAACCAAAAGGTTTACATACTGTGTCGAGCAAGGCAACTTTCAAAATGCTGCCACAGTCAAGTAAAGACAAGTGCTATACAGTTTATATACAGGGTGCAGAATATTTTTAGAGGACACTAATGAAACATCTGCTTGAGCCATTCTGTTGAGTTGCAGGCCACTGATGCACTGAACCAGTATTTTTATGTTCAAATATTTTTGTGCACATTTTCTAGTGTTTAATTTCTTTCCTCTAAGATTTAGGTTGCATGAAAAATAATGACTCAATTGTGCTCATAAACAGACAACAAATATTAAAACAAGTTATTCATACGATAGCTTAGTGTTTCCATGTTCTCTCTGTGTCCGTATGGGTTTCCTCCCACAGTCCAAAAACATGGATTAAAGGTAAATTCTGAGATTCACAAAATGCAAAATGAACATATAAAGTGGTTTTGTTCTTTATGGGACATAAACAGATGGAATATACAGCTGTCAATAAAATATTGAGATTAAGGAGAATAGAGTTATAAAAATAAAAAATATATTGGAATGCAATATGGAAAAAAGAAAGAAAGTAAATATTGAAACCTTGGATGGAAATAAAGCCGCTTTGGATATATTTGTGTTCATAGAGTTTTATAAGTAGGGCTCTATACCGGTCCAAATGGGTAATGCTCTACAGATGCATCCTTATCTGATCTTAGGACAAACAGAAGCAAAAAGGAAACTTGCATTGCATTGCACATATTAGAGCCCAAGGAGAGCTCTAATAGAGAAAAATAGAAAAAAAAACATGGCAACTGCAGATTTAAACTACTAACATTCCATGTAGGATGTTGGTCTTTGGGTGAACAATTTTGATAATTACTACAGATTTTAAATTTGCTCTTAGCAGAGGTATATAAATAAGACAGTTAAAATGCTTTAAACCAGTTTAAGAAATAATTCATATTTTATTAGAAATGGATAAGGAAATGAAATGTACTATTATTTACTTACCATTTTTAGTGTTTCTGTGTAGAAGCTTTTTATTAAAGTAGTTTTAAACAATATGTTTCCTTCTTAAGGAGGCATGGTGGCATATGGTTAGCACTTTCGCCTCTCAGCACTGGGGATTCCGGTTCCAATCTCAATCTGGATGGATTCTCTGGATGGTTGTCCTGAGTCTGCGTGGGTTTCCTCCAGGTTCTTCGGTTTCATCCCAACATCGAAAAACATGGATTCAAGGTTAAATTGAATGCTGTAATTTGCCCTATATAGTGCGTGTGTGTGAGTGAGTGTGCACTTAAAGATATTGCCCTGTCCTGGATGTATCTGCCCAGCATCTGAAATGTTCTCCCCTGGATGGGCATGAGGAACACCCCCTACAACCCTAATATAGGATAAAGCAGAAAATAATGAATAAATGATTAGAAATCGATAGGAAAGGAAATTAAGTACTTTCCTACTGTTTACTATTTTTAATGTTTCAGTGTGGAAGCTTTTAATTAACATGGTTTAAAAAAAGATCAAGAATTCAATGAGATTTTGTGGTCATTTGCATCATATGTGGTACATGAAATGAAACAAAATCGTGGCCCATGGACCCAGTTTTATCCTAAGCAATTTTTTTATCAAAGTTAAATTAAATATTTAAATATTAGCTATAGTATAAAATATAGCATTAATGTAAACTGTAAGATATAATTTTTTTCATTTGGTAACGTGTGATAATGGTGTAAATTTGAAACGTGTTGGATTTGTCTTTCCCATGCCCGTCCAGGAGAGAACGTTTCGGGTGTTGTGCAGATACACCCAGGACAGGGCGCCAAAACATCACTGGGCACACTCACTCACTCACTCATTCCGACAGGCACATACACAAACACTCTATTTTGGGCAATTTGGAGCATTCAATTGACCGTGATCCATGTTTTTGGACTGTTGGAGGAAACCAGAGAACCCGGAGGAAACACACGGACACAGGGAGAACATGGAAACTCAGTTGCAGTGCCCAATGTGACTTTCACAAGTGTTGTTTAAATTAAACACTCTGGGTCATTTAACATTCATAGTGTTATTTTATGGTATTATAACCAGCTAGAGCTATTTCAGAAAAAATATAAGATTATAACCTGCAAAACATGTTCATGAAGTGTATAGCCTGTATGAGGCTCTGTTCGTGTGTGGCTGTGTTTCAGGATCCAGTTCATAGTTTACATCCCACCCTCCTGATTCCAAATCCACTCCAGGTCGCAGCTCTACTACTCACCTATATAAGAGGAGCTACAACTTGCAGATCCCTTTGGTCGCCATTTTGTCATGTTCCCATATCCTGGTTGAATGTGTTTTTGGGACGTTCTTTGCGACTTTTGGGTAATTCTTGCTGATATTGATGGGCAGATGAGGCCTCATTGGGTGTGTGGCACATTTCCCCAACTGTGTCGACACTGTGTTGCTGTATCACTTAATGGCGACATCTGCCGGATTTAAAAAGTAATTACAGGCAACTTAAATTAAAAACGGGAAACGGACTGAACAAGGTTCATTCACAAGTTTTTATTTAAAAACATTAGCTGATTTAAAAATTTTGGCCTTTTGACCTGCTTTTGAGAAAACCCTTTCACAGGGCACTGATGATGATGGTGTACATAAATATTTCATTGCAAGTTTATATAAAGCAGGGTATTGATGTCTTTGCATTTTCCAATATTACAATGGATCCTGTGATCTTGGGGTGTTCGCTTCTGACAAGTACTGTTGTACCTCCATAATTGCATCAGCAGTGACATTTGATTTGGACTGGCTCTCTTTGATGTCCATGTCTAGCTGCTGCCATAGGTTGTCATCTGAGGAAAAAATAAAATGCTTCTACATTACTAATTATTTCTAATCACATGGAATGATTTGCAAGAACAATAAAATACAAATAAACACAATTAACAATCAGGAAATACCTGAACTGGGAGCATAAGTTTGAGTGGAAGGTCCAGCTTGGTCATCTTCCATTTGTGTTGGTACAGCCTTTCTCATTTCTGCCATGCACTCAGATTTTAGTCGTTTCACTGCTTTATTGGCTTTTGACGCACTAAAGAATGTCATTGTCTTGAACCGAGGGTCTAGCAGTGTTGGTATTGACATTACACTTAATGACTCTAGGTTGCACAGTGTTTCTAGCAGTCTTCTTTTAAGGTTTTCCACAAGATTAATAGCAACTTCAGTGGTTACATTTAACCAATGAATGTTACTTTTGCAACATTTTGAGCATTGGGATTACTTTTGATCCAGACACTCTTTTTTCATTCAGACAGCTCCACTGACACTTGATTAAATGGAGCAAGCACAAGGAGTGTCTCCTCTATGATTTTGTAATCATCTGTAGTTAACGGAGGTATTTCACTTTTTAAAGATGCCAGGGATACCAACATCGACTCCTTCTGTTCTACAATGCGTTCCAGCATTATATACGTGCTGTTCCATCTAGTTGACACCTCATTCATTAATTTCTTCACTGGACCTCCCACCTGTAGCTGAACTTGTGCCAGCTTCTCTTTGGCTGTACTGGTTCTGAAGTATGTTACAATCTGCCTTGCTTTATTTCGGAGATCAGTGAGTGTCTCAATTTGGTCACATGATTTTCGAACTGTTAAATTTAAAGTATGTGCTATGCAAATCGTGTGCCTAATTTGGAGCTTTTTGACACGTGCAATCATGTTTGGAGCCGCATCTGTGACCAGACATGTCACTTTCTCTGTAATGGCCCACTTCTCTATGAAGTTTGTTTTTACTTGGGCTATATTTTCAGCAGTGTGCTGCTGAAGAAAGTGTTCCACTCCCAGCATTTCTGTACACAGTGTATGCTTCTCAATGTCGACATTGTGATAGGTCACTGCCAGGTAAGATTCCATGTTGATGGATGTCCACATCAGACGTTAGGCTAACTGCAACTGCACTCTTCATTTCTTTTTTTACTTGCTCCTTTTTCTCCTCATACTTCTGGCTAATCATGGTCTTGATAGCCTAAAATTAGTAACACAATTGGAGTTAATGACAGCACAGAACATTCATACACTTAATGTTAAGGTGCATAACATCCATTCATCAGTTTGTTTCACGTACCTTTCTACTTGGCAGAACGTATGAGGGCTCAATGAGTTGGAGCAGCTCTCTGAACCCCTTGTCTTCCACAAGGCTAAGCGGTTGACCGTCTGTAATTATCATATTCACTACAGCGGGTGAATGGGTGTGTCAACCGGTTCGTCCTTCTCAGGCCGGGCACGATAATGCCTCAGCATTGTGGAAGTGCTCCGGTTACTGTAAGACAGCTCCTGGGAGCAAATCCTACATTTCACCTACAAAAGAAATAAAAGTTTATTGTAATGAAGGTAAAAGTAAAACAATTCAAATATCGAAGATAAAGAAATTAGAATAACCCAAAGAAAAATATCAACAGTGAAAATGAGAACTGAATAATCATTTACCTTATTCTCAGCGATGAGATCAAAATGATCCCACATGGGAGAAAACTTCCTCTTTCTTGGTTGATCCATGTTTTAATAGCAAGCCAAAAAAACAATGCAACGCAAAAACCACAAACACCATCCAACAAAACCCACAAACTTGTCGAACCATTTTCTCCCTTATAAATACAATTTGGTGCGTTCAAAACCAAACGATACAGGAACTGTGTCGGTCATGTGGTTTTCCTTAAAGTGATACACGCTCCGACACGGGGTTTCATCTCGTTTGCTCGGCACATTCGCCGAGGCTTCAGTGTCTTCACTACTTGCTGATTTGTATTTTGGTTGCTGTGCAAATAATTCACCTGTAAATGCATAAATACATGTCTTTATATAACTGTCGTTAGGGTTCTGTGAATTGATTTAGTTTGATTTGTATTGATAAGTATATATGTATAAGATTGAAAGTGTTAATATAGAACTTTATAAGGTCTGATGAAGCACATGTTTTATTTATTTAAAAAACTTTATAAATGTTTGTTTGGACAAAATTTATAATGTGTATAAGCTCCAGTAAGAGGACTTTGATTAGGATAAACATATGAACCCGGAAGAGGGCTTTGACTAGAAATAAAATGAAGTAATAAATGACTATGAACCTCTTTCAAGGGACTTTTTTATTTAAAATTTAAGAGCCTCTTACAGGGGGTTTTTATTTGAAATAAATAATGAGCCCCCAAACAGGATGTTTTGTAATGATGTTGCATGTAGATTTGAGGTGTTAGAGTGAAATAAAATTGAGATTTCCATATATAACATCTGTATAAAGAGGCATAAAATTGGTTATAGATGATCAATGCCTTAAGTACTGGCAAATAAAATGTGCTTGAATAATTTTTTGATTTCTGTTTCTTACCCCCAATGATACCCACCTGTTGATCGGATGTGCTGGCTGCTGTCATCATATGCTGCCAGTCCAGATCATTAAGACTAGTGAGATCTTATGTACGAACAATCTTGACACATACCTGCTTTTTATACAGAGTTAATAAGAACATGTTCTTTGGGTAAGCGTCTAGGCGGCTATCAACGCATTTAAACAGTTAGGTAAACATAAGAAGACCAGTCATTGAGTTATTTGAGGTGAAGGCATGTGAGCATTGAATTAATAAGGACATACTTGTGATATTTCATCCCTTATGGCAGCGCATGAAATTTTGGGTACCAAATAGGATTGGCCCTTTTATTTATTTTTATTTTTTTTTGCAGGATATTGAGATTTATTTACAACAAGACTATGGGGTGTAAATATTAAAGGGTGATTTATTAGATTTGTTGTTGAGAAGGCTGAAGTAGTACCACAGCTTGCAATATTTGTGGGGTTAACTAAAGCTTGTTTGCTTGCAGAATGTAAGTGAGTGACCATATATATACAGGCTCTGCCTATGCACATGTCAGTTGTTTGTTTCAGAAAACAGATGTTTCCCCAAATATAGCATCATGTTTAGTTAATAAAACTGTTCAATTCTGAAATCCATGTTATACCTATTCACACATTCTTTCTCTTCAGTATGTGTTTTCAGTTCATCCCTGTCATTTCCTCCTCACACAGAAGAGAAGGCACACTCTTGCACACCTGTGAACTCTGCAGCAGGTGAAGCGAGCCCTTCACCTTCTCTGCAGGACCATGGAACTGTCAGTCAGTCACCAAGAAATCTGATTTCATTTCTGCTTTTGCTGATCATGTTGGTATTCAGGCTTTAATCTTCAATGAGATGTGGATCCGCCCAGAGAATTCTGCGACACCAGCTGCCCTTTCAACTAATTTTCACTTCTCTCACTCTCCTCGTATCGGCAAAAGGTGGGTTTGCTTATTTTTCACAAATGGAAATTCTCTCCTCTTACACTTTTATCCAACATTTTAATTCTATGCACTGACAATCACATAACCTGTTAAATGTCATTTTGTTGTCATACATCATCCCCAGGTAAACTGGATAACTTCGTCAAGGAATTTGATACATCATCTCTCCCAGATGATCGTCCTCGTTCATTTCAACATTCACTTAGACCGACCGTACGCTACTGAGTTTCTTGTTTTTATCTCCAGCCTGGACCTCCATCTACTCCGCACTTCAGCTACCTACCTGGCTGGTAACCAGCTTGACCTCATGACGCGCTCATGTTTCTCTTCTGACCTACACATCACTCCGCTTCATGAATCAGATCACTTTTTTCATGCAGTTCTGTTTCTCTTCCGCCACCTCCCGTGATCTGATGATAAACGGTACCGGTAAAACCACTCTGGTACGTCGTAATCTTAGCTCTCTCTAATACACTTTTTGCTGACTTGGTTACAGATGCCTTTCCTTGCATCAGTAACTTATCAACCCTTGACACTAACACTGTATCCAGCACATTCTGCTCCACTTTGGCTTCCTGTCTTGACCAGGTCTGTCCAATATCCATCAGGGAAATACACAGCTCTCCGTCCACTCCCTGGCTCACAAAGGTGCTTCAGAAACAACACACTTCTCTTCGATCCGCTGAAAGAAAATGGTGTAAGTCTGGTCTGTCTTCAGATTTAGAAACATACCAGTCCTCACTCGCTATCTTGTCGAAGGATATAACTGCTGCTCGCACCTTATTTAGTACCTATAACTCTTTACTAACGCCTCCTTCTCCCCCTCCCAACATCTCTCTGTCAGCTGATGTTTTTGCAACCTTCTTCACAGAAAAGATTGAGGGCATCAGCAAACTCTTTCATACCCACCTTTTCCACAACACTACATCTCACACATTCCGCCAACCAAACTTCTCCTTCTCCCCTGTCTCAGAATCTGACATCTGCAAAATTCTTCTTGCCAGCAACCCGACTACTTGCCCCCTTGATTCCATCCCATCTCACCTTCAATCCATCGCCTCCTCTGTCACACCAGCTCTTACACACATCATTAACTCCTCTCACGTCTGGTACTTTTCCTGATTCTTTCAGACAGGCCATAGTCAAACCTCTGCTCAAAAAGCCAACGTTCAACCCAAATTTGGTCAAGAGCTACAGACTTGTATCACTTTTACCTTTCCTGTTTAAAACACTTGAATGGGTGGTATCTAGGCAGGTCTCCAAGTTTCTTAATCAGAACAAACTCCATGATCCCAATCAGCCCGGTTTTAAGTGTGGTCACTCCACTGAGACAGCATTGCTTTTTGTGATTGACTCACTTAAATCTACCAAAGCTAAATCTCAATCCTCTGTCCTCATTCTTCTAGACCTTTCTGCAGCTTTTGATACAGTAAATCATCAGATTCTACTGTCCACTCTATTTGAATTAGGCTATTTTTTTGATACGACACTTGAATTGTCTTGGAATGGAGAGATCTCTAACTCTCACCAAGTACTCAATGGTGTTCCTCAGGGCTTTGTACTTGGTCCTCTCCTCTTTTCATTATACATGACATCAGTCATACAGGCACATGGTTTCTCTTACCACTGTTATGCTGATGACACTCAGCTTCATTTGTCTTTTGCTCCTGACAACACCACAATCTCAAATCAGATATTTGTCTGCCTCACCAACTTATCTGTTTGGATGAAGGCCTGTCATATCAAAGCAAATTTAGCAAAATCAGAGCTTCTCATAATCCCAGCTAAACCCTCAATCCATTACAACCAGACCTTCTAAATTGATGGCTCTACTATCTCTCCAACCAATTTGGTCTGTAACCTTTCATAATTGACTCGCACATTTAACTCTCTGATCATGTCAACAAAACTGCCCATTCATGTAGATTCCTTTTACAATGTCAGAAAGATCAAACCTTTCTTGACTGAACATGCAACCCAGCTGTTCGTTCAAGCCCTTATCCTATCCTGGCTTGATTATTGTAATAGTTTCTGCTACATCACATATTTTATGTGCTGCTATATTTATATTCTATATTTATATTTCTAATGTATACTATATTTTATTTTAGGCAGGCATCTCCCAAGAGATAATACAATGGAACCAGTGGACCCAAAACACACAGCAAAAGTGGGAAGAAATGGTTAGCAGACTAAAACATTAACGTTTTGCAGTGGCCCAGCCAGAGTCCTGACTTGAATCCAATTGAGAATCTGTGGAGGGAGCTAAAGATCAGGGTGATGGCAAGGAGACCCTCCAACCTCAGAGTTGGAGCTCATCACTAAAGATGAATGGGCAAAAATACCACCGGAGACATGCAAAAAGCTGGTCAGCAATTACAGGAAGTGTTTGATTGCTGTAATAACCAATAAAGGTTTTTCTATTAATTATTGAGAAGGGTATGTGTCACAGGTGCCTGTGGCACCTGTCACTCGTTTCCTCCTTAATTGTTTCAGTTGGGTGATTGGTTTATTTTGTTCACGTGTTTAGTTCCTTTTGTATTTATTCTGAGTTTTCCTTCTCTTCGGCGCACGTCTTTATTTTGTGGTTTCTATGCCCTACATTACGTTGTTTGTTTGATCCCCATTTTTGTTGGTGTCCCCACACCAATTTTTATTAAATTATACATTATACACCTCCGCGTTAGCCGCCCTCCTCCGGGGAAGAACGGACAGCGCTAACAGAAAGACGTGCCTACTATCTGGAGAGTTTTGGACACCTGGGGTCACCCACCACTGAGCCGGAGGACCAGAGGCTGCACCGCTGACTAGGGCGAGCACCGGGGACCGCCGATTGTCGAGTCTGGGCGTCAGGGACCACTCCATCGCTATCTCCGAGCACCAGGGTCCGCCAGCCGCAGACTCCGGACACCAGAGGAGCCATCCCCGACTCGCAGCAAGAGAGCGCCGATTTGCGCCTCCGCAGCGAGATGTCGTGCTTCACGCCGTCAGCAGGGGGCACCCAGCATGTCCCACCATCAGAGGGACCGTTACCCCCCCCCCCCGTTTTTTGTTTTCCAGTACTGTTTATTATTATTATTTATTTATTTTTTTTGTTTTGGGCCGCTTTCCCTTTTAGCGCGACCCTTGGGGTGGGGGTATGTCACAGGTGCCTGTGGCACCTGTCCCTCGTTTCCTCCTTAATTGTTTCAGTTGGGTGATTGGTTTATTTTGTTCACGTGTTTAGTTCCTTTTGTATTTATTCTGAGTTTTCCTTCTCTTCGGCGCACGTCTTTATTTTGTGGTTTCTATGCCCTACGTTACGTTGTTTGTTTGTTCCCCATTTTTGTTGGTGTCCCCACACCAATTTTTATTAATTATACCTTTTGGCTCTATCCTGGTGTCTCTTTCTCTCCTTCCGCGTGCAACCATGGAACGGCGCTACACACCTTCCCCGTGCAGGTCGTATTCCGTGGGAGCGTTTTCCGTGGACCGACGCACGCATTTTTCCCCGCGTGGTCGGTACCCGGGAGCGCTCACTAGGCGCGAGCGGCTGAACGCTACACCTCCGCGTTAGCCGCCCTCCTCCGGGGAAGAACGGACAGCGCTAACAGAAAGACGTGCCTACTATCTGGAGAGTTTTGGACACCTGGGGTCACCCACCGCTGAGCCGGAGGACCAGAGGCTGCACCGCTGACTAGGGCGAGCACCGGGGACCGCCGATTGTTGAGTCTGGGCGTCAGGGACCACTCCATCGCTATCTCCGAGCACCAGGGTCCGCCAGCCGCAGACTCCAGACACCAGAGGAGCCATCCCCGACTCGCAGCAAGAGAGCGCCGATTTGCGCCTCCGCAGCGAGATGTCGTGCTTCACACCGTCAGCAGGGGGCACCCAGCATGTCTCACCATCAGAGGGACCGTTACCCCCCCTGTTTTTTGTTTTCCAGTACTGTTTATTATTATTTTTTTATTTTTTTTTTTGTTTTGGGTCGCTTTCCCTTTTAGCGCGACCCTTGGGGTGGGGGTATGTCACAGGTGCCTGTGGCACCTGTCCCTCGTTTCCTCCTTAATTGTTTCAGTTGGGTGATTGGTTTATTTTGTTCACTTGTTTAGTTCCTTTTGTATTTATTCTGAGTTTTCCTTCTCTTCGGCGCACGTCTTTATTTTGTGGTTTCTATGCCCTACGTTACGTTGTTTGTTTGTTCCCCATTTTTGTTGGTGTCCCCACACCAATTTTTATTAAATTATACCTTTTGGCTCTATCCTGGTGTCTCTTTCTCTCCTTCCGCACGCAACCATGGAACGGCGCTACACACCTTCCCCGTGCAGGTCGTATTCCGTGGGAGCGTTTTCCGTGGTCGGTACCCGGGAGCGCTCACTAGGCGCTAGCGGCTGAACGCTACACCTCCGCGTTAGCCGCCCTCCTCCGGGGAAGAACGGACAGCGCTAACAGTATGAATAATTTTGGACATGCCAGTTTTTGTTCAAATGTGAATAAAAGCTGAGAAATATTTTTTACCACAATGATGCTGGTTGAATAAAAGTAAATTATATATATATACACTAGGGGTGAGCTGCAATATTCGCTGATTCGACGATTCGATTCGGAGAACCGTAGTCGACTATGAACCTCATAGTCGAATGTACCATTTTGACCACATGGGGGTGCCCATGGCTGCTGCTAAGCATTAGTTTTTACATGAAATGTCTTTGTTTTCGTTATATATATATATGTAGCCTTTTGTCAAATAAAATCATCCTAATTTCTGCTAATATTTTTTTTAAATGATGTGTGCGCTTTAACCCATTTACGGTGCTCTAGAAAAACAAGTAAAATATAAAAAAATATCTTTTTAAAAACCACGCTTATAGCGCCATCTTGTGGTGATATTTTAACTCATTCGACTATCAGTCGACTATAGGGAAAATCTGACGAATCAGATTCGACTATGAAAATCCTTAGTTGAAGACAAACATAATATACACACACATGCACTTATAGGTAGGAATGATCTCCTGTGGTGCATTTGGGAGGTATGTGTCTTACACTGAATGTGTTCCTGTGTCCTACCAGTGTGTTATAGTGTGGGTGGAAGGCATTGTCTTTGATTGCCTTCAGCTTAGACCGCGTCCTTCTCCCTGATACTGCCATCAGCAAGTCCAGCTCCACACCCACATCACCACCGGCCTTACAGATCCATTTGTTCAGTGTATTGGCATAACCTTTAGCCTTTAGCCTGCTGCCCCAGTATGCAACAGTATAAAGGATAGTACTCTCCACCGCAGACTCAAAAAAAAAGATTTTAAGCATAGTCTGACAGAAGTTGAAGGACCTCAGATGTTTTAAAAATAGATATGACTTTGGCCCTTTCTGTAGAGGATTTATGTGTTTTACCCCAGTCCACTTTATTGTTAATATACACCCCCCACATATTTTGTAATCCTTATCAATGTCCACTCTGACCCTATTGATGGACACGGATTACTGATGCCTTACGTTGAGCTGTAGATGCTTCAACACGCACCGTGACAAAGCCCTGTACTTGTCCTCATCACATCACATCGCATTCACCTCATCCAGTCATTAAACCGCAATATGATATGAAGCGTACAATCATTTCCTCTTCTGCTGTGTCATTCCTACAACATTTACCCGAATTAAACATTAAACCAGCATCAGGACCCGATGAACTTGAAAACACAGCGGAATACCTTAAACGCATGTTTTCTACAACCTTTTTCAGTGTCGCTCCACTTAAACTAAAAAGGATTAAAGATAAAAGACTCGTTCCATGGTTTGATGATCAAACACGTGCCCTAAAACAAACCACTAGAACCATGGAGCGTAAATGGAGACAAACTAAATTAGAGGTATTTAGGGTTGCATGGAAGGACGGCATGACTGAGTACAAACATGCACTCAATGCAGCGAAGACTAAATATTATTCTGAATTAATAGAGAACAACAAAAACAACCAAAGATTCCTCTTTAGTACCATTGCCAAATTAACTCGAAGTGCTACTGAATCAGATTCACAGATTCTCTCACAGTTCAGCAGCAATGATTTCATGAATTTCTTTAGTGATAAAATTGAAAACATAAGACTTAAATCATCTAATGCATCGTGTAGCGTAATCAATAATAAACCCTCAACGATTTCTGAAAAATCAAGTGTAAGAGAAAATAATATAGTACAAGAGTTAACCTTAATCAGGCTCCACAGTATCTGAGTGAGCTGATTCAATTGTACAAGCCAACACGTGAGCTCAGATCTCAAGGTGCTGGTTTACTCTTAGCTCCTAGAATAAATAAAATTACTGCTGGTGGAAGAGCGTGGAAGAGAACAAGGCTCCTCAACTTTTGAATAGCCTTCCAGTCACTGTTTGTGATTCTGAATCACTATTATAAAGATGTAGATCTCAGGCTTGGCTGTGTTGGGGTGGTAATCTGTGATCAGTGTGTGCTGGCGTTTCACCTCTTCACCCACCTCATCATTAATGGGGGGGTGTGGCGCTGAAATGATGCTGTTCCGGGGAGCCATCTCAACTATGTAGAGTCTGCAGTATCTGCCTCTTTTAGTTATGCTGCTCTAGTCAGTGATGCCGGAGTCACATGCTGCACTGTGTCAATCAATTACTTATTAATTAAATGCTGTGCTTTATTATTAGCTCTAACTGCCTTCCTTGTCTGTTTCTTTTGAGGTGTGACCGGCGTCCTGGAGGTGTAGTCAGACCTTCATCCATGGCTCTGCCGATGAATACCGCATGGAACCTGAATATTAATTGGACTGGTGGTCCCGCAGGACCCCCTTAATGGACTTACATATAGTTTTCCAGTTAGAGTTTTTCCATTTGTTTAATATCGATACATGGCTGTCCGTGTTTTTTCTTGCCACTGTCGCTTCGGCTTGCTCTTCGGGGGTTTAAAGGTTTAAAGGCTTTTCATTCTGTAAAGCTGCTTTGTGACAATGTACTGTTGTAAAAGCGCTATATAAATAAACTACTTGAACTTGAACTTGCTGATTCATTAAAAAAATTTCTGAAGGTGTCAGGTGAAAACGGCATCACTCCAGGTCACCTTTTTTTCCTTTTAGTCCTTTTCTAAAAGGAGTGCCCTCAAACAGCTTTATGGCAGACGAGCGTGTAGGACTTTGTAACTTCCAGGTATCAATCCAATAGACAGTAAATAAAAGTGTCAGGTTGGGCCCCTCCCCCCTGCCACCCGTGTATCGGGTTCTGGCTGTTCGGGGCTTCCGTAGGTAGGGCCCATCCCCTCGAGCAGGGATTGGGTCCTACCTGATCACGTGCGACCTACTAACTGCATTTGTAGCATCCCGGCTGAGCAGTCAGTAGGTCAGCATTAGACTGAGCACAGTCCGAGCACACACGCTTGTGTGCGGTTGCTCATATGCCACGTCGGGTTTTTAGTGTGGTTTATTGTTTATTTATTTCTACATTTCGCTCCCGGCTTTTCACGCCGTGCATTCAGCGGCTTTTCCGCTGCTTGCATTATTCATTTTGTATTGTATTCTCGGCACGTTTTGTCGTGTTCTCAGCGGCGTTCCCGCTGTATTGGTTTGTTTTATTATTTTTGCTCTCGGCACCTTCAGCAGCGTTCCCGCTGCACAAAGCTAATAAAATCTTTTGTTGTTCGCTTACCTGGTCGCCACCTGGAGTCCATTACCAGGCATTAGTCTATGCATTAACTTAGTTAAATATCAGACAAGCAATTTAAACAAAAACAAACAAAACAAATAATTTTGACCCTAAAAATCTAAATTTGGTGTAGGAATATTTGCTAATGGGGTGTTCTCATGAATCCTTACGTTAACTTGGTGTAGTGACTCTTTTAGGAATCGAATACCAGCTGTAGGGGAGACTTCATATCTAAACGCACAGCCATTCTCATCTTTTATTAAAGCAAATGACAGTTTCTGCGTAGTAAATATATACTGTATATATATGTGTCATGAAATACAATTATATGATAACTTGTGTACCGCTAGTTCATCGCTACGTCATCAGCGCTCACTCGGTTCCAGTGCGCAGTTTAAAAATGATGCTTGAGAGTTGCATCGCGCAAGACTAGAGGCTGTTTTAGGGCTTTAGACTCTTCAGCAAAATTATTGCTGTTTGGAGACAAGTAAAAACGCAGTTTTTTTTTTTGTCTTCTTTATTCCGTTGAGGACTGTAAATATAATCTTTTTCGAGCGTGAGCGTTGTTGGGTGTTAGGCGCCATCAGGACTCCCGGAGAAACAACTGAGAAGAAAAAGTAAAATCAAAATAAATCAAGTTTTTTAATTTGTCATTGATAACAATGACTTATATCTGACGTATTACAACAAACAAGACAGATTTCCGTGTTGTAGGTAAGGTTCTACACTAATTTGAAATTGTATAGTAATACGAAAAAAAAACTGATTTAAGTATGGAAAAAATACAAGACAGGATTGGACAGGAATTTAGATCCACGATTTTTAAAAACTCTATTGTAATTGTAATGCTATTTAGAATAATGAAGAAACGTCAACTTCAACTATCTAATCCCACAGATATGTTTAATACAACTTAAATGAATAGTATCAATATACATATGTATCAGAGCAAAGATTTGCTTGTATTTATAAATAATAAGAAATAGAACAGATTACTGTTCCACATTTTGGGCGCCAATCTATCGCTGGGCACACACTCACTCACACACACACACTCTATATGGGGAAATTTGGAGAACTCAATTGACCTTGATCCATGTTTTTGGACTGTGGAAACCGGAGAACCCAGAGGAAACCTACACGGACACAGGGAGAACATGGAAACTCAGGAATCCCTAGCACTGAGAGGTGAACATGCTAACCACTAAGCCACCATACTGCCCGTTAGTGTAGAATCATTTTAGTTTGGTAAAAAAAGAACATTTTACAAAATTGTATTTTGGCCATTTTTGTTGGTAATATTATATAAATAAATATAATACATGCAAATGTATTCACAAAAATATGGAAGAGCCTTTTCTGTTCGAGCATATCTTTCTAAGCCTGTACCAATGCGATGGGTTTTGATGTAGAAAAAAAACTTGACGGGTCCACATAGAGCCTTGACTTTAAACCAATGAATCTTGTGGAAAACCTTTCCAAAAAAGTACCAACTGTTATAGCTGCTAAGGGAGTACCAACCTGTAGTGGGGATAAAATATACTGTTATTGCAATGTAGGTGTAGGTGTCCAACTTTTGCCTACATAGTTTAGGTCTGTTATTCTCTACATTGAAAAAAATGCAGCAAAATATACATGATTTAGTTATGGTTTACCTTATATTTATTTATGTTTAACTTTTAATAAGAGATTTATAGATCTGATTTATAGAAATGGCGATGCGGTGTGGAAATACAGAGCCAGGCGACCAGGTAAGCAAACACAAAAAGCTCTTTAATGGGCTAAAAGCGGGAATGGCGCTAGATGGAGCCGAGAGCAATATACAGCAAATAAAACGGTGCACCGGGAACGCCGCTGAGGACACGAAAACACGTGACATGCACCGAAAAATACCGAACTAATACAAACAGCGGAAAAGCCGCTGAATGGAGGGCGAGATGGGCCCAGAGCGAAATACAGACACTTACAATAAACCCACACAGAACACCCGACGTGACGTTTGAGCCGCAGCTCAAACAAACTCAATGCTGACCTACTGGCTGCTCAGCGGTACGGGAACGCCGTGACCTCTTGTGAGCCCGGTGGAGGGGGCGTGACCTTTTGTGCGGGCGGCGACGTCGTGGCCCCTTGGGCACAGAAAGGCGACGCGGCCCTAGGAGTGTGCGAGGAGGGCGAGGAAACCCCTTGGGGACCTGAGAATCCCATACCGGAGTCCGAAGTACACGCGACTGCCGGGGGGAACCGAGAGGACGCGGAAGTGACCCGAGTGACCGCACAGGTGACCCGAGAAAATGCTGAAAAGGCCCGAGTAGAGTCAAATGTGACCCGAGTGAACGTACTTGTGAACCGAGTGGACACATAAGTGACCCGAATGGACGAGATGGTGAGGCCGAGTAGGTCCATACACATGGCAGCCGGCCCAGGGTCCCATGTGAATTCATCCGCCCCCAAAGTCCTTGGTCCGGCGGCATTTTGGTCCAGAGCGGGTGGCAAAAGGTCCTGGATGGAGAACGGGCCATCCACAATACAGGGCACATTGTCCAGCGCGGCAGTCTCAACCTCCGAAGCAGGGATCCCTCTATCCTGTGTGGGGCCCACAGGACTCCACTGCCTCCTCACCAGACCACTGGACTGCCCTCTAGGAGATGCACTGAGCACCATGCACCGACTCTCAGTCTGTCTCCTCTCCGCCACCTGGACACAAAAGGTGAAAGCCAGTACCACGGCCATACCACATAACTGACTGTCCCGAACAACCGAAGCGATTACTGAACACCGGACGCACCAAAGTGTTAACCCGGGAGACGCGGGACCGGACGTGACCGACGTGGCACGACCACCAAAAGCTGGCTCAACCTCCCGAACCCTGCAACACGTGCAGGCGGCGCGGCACGAGTTGCTGGCGGCATAGCCTGGATCAGAGAACGGGCCGACGGAGGCGCTGAGCGGGGGGATAAGTGTCACGCGCTCAGCGGGGAGCGATAGGTGAGACACGCGGCAAGGACGGCTCGCGTTACACCGTGGATCGCCTACAAGGCGCAACGGGTCGCCGAATACAAGCGAAGGAATGCTTGTGGTTAGGCGGATCTGGCTACCGGTGCGCAGGGCAACGCGGGAGGCAACGTGAGGAGAATCGCGGGGAGAGCCGCGAGAAAACACGCGTTGAGAAAAACCCCGGGAGGCAACGCGAGGGGAGGCACGTTGGGACGCGTGCTGAGTGTCACCTAGGATATCGCGCGGCTCGGCGCGACGCAGCACGAGGGACCGTGCGAGGGGGACCGCGAGTGGAATCGCAGGAAGCGACGCGCGGAGGGCTGAGAAAGGCAACGCGAGGGGAATCGCGGGGAGAACCGCGAGGGAACACGCATTGAGGATAAGCCTCATCCAAAACGTCGAGAGAACCCACACAAAGTCCAGTGCGAGGCGGCGCGACGCGAGGTACGGCGCGAGGCAGAACCCGAGCAGTGAGGGAGAACTCGCTGAACGGGGCCTCCGTGGAGTAAAACGACTCGCACGGAGGAGCGTGCGACGGGATCCGAGCGGCGAGCTCCAGCTCACTGAAAGGGTCCTCCGTGGAGTCAGAAGGCTCGCACGGAGGAGCGCGCTGCGAATCCCGAGCGGCGAGAAAAAACTCGCTCAGTGAATGAACCCTGGGACCGGGAATCTCCCACGGCGGGAGACGGGTGGAGGGGCGCGGATGCTTGCGCTTCGACCCACGCGCCGGATCGCGCCGCGGACTCCCGGCCTGTCCAGGTGCTCACCCATGGAGCCGGCATCTGAACCCGGGGCGAACCAGGCTAAGAATGCCGACTCGAAACGGCTTGCTGAGGTGAGACAGACGTCCCCGGTGGCCACTAGGCCCTCGGCCCACCTCAGTGCAGGACCCAGGAGACGGGAGAGGTAAAATAACACCCTCTCTCGGTCCGAAAGCTCCCGACTGGTGACCATGTCGAACACCCTGCGACAGCTGATAACATACGGCAGTGGCTTTAACGCCACCCCGTCGTAGGGTGCCGGGAGCTTGACCGAAGCCGAGAGAGGGAGGACAATCTCCCCATACTCCGGGACCCGCTCGATACCCCTCCTCGCTCCAACCACCGAGGAGCGAGTACTGCAGCGAGAACTCAACGGCGTGGCCGGCGCCAGGCTAAGAAAGCCGATCGCTACAGTTGGGGTGTGTACAGGCATGGCTAGTGCCGAGTTAATAAGCCTTGCTATTGCAGCCGGGGACTCGACTAATGGCGGTGCTAACGCCGAAATAAGAGAGCTGGAGGTGGAGGAAGAGGCTAATGGCGTGACTAACGCCGATTTAAATAGCCAGATGCTGCAGCAGAAACCGCGGCTAATGGCGTGGCTAACGCCGATCTAAATAGCCAAACGCAGCAACGAAAATCGTGGCTAGTGGCGTGGCTAACGCGGATCTAAAAAGCCAAATGCTGCTGCTGAAAAATGCGGCTAATGGCGGGGCTAACGCCGATGTAAATAGCCGAATGCTGCAGCTGGAACACGGTACACAAGCGGGCTAGCGCCGAAGCTAACGCAGCTACCGATGTATACACACAAAAAAAACACACCCGGGACGAAAAATGGGGGACGCAGATGCGCAGGAAATATAATAAAAGTGTGCGCTTACCCGGAGGAGGAATCCTGGACTCTGCTACTGTTGTCTGAGGTCAGCATTCTGTCAGCGTACGGGGCGCGCTGACCGGAAAATGGCGGTGCAGCGCGGTGCGGTGTGGAAACACAGAGCCAGGCGACCAGGTAAGCAAACACAAAAAGCTCTTTAATGGGCTAAAAGCGGGAATGGCGCTAGATGGAGCCGAGAGCAATATACAACAAATAAAACGGTGCAGCGGGAACGCCGCTGAGGACATGAAAACACGTGACATGCACCGAAAAATACCGAACTAATACAAACAGCGGAAAAGCCGCTGAATGGAGGGCGAGATGGGCCCAGAGCAAAATACAGACACTTACAATAAACCCACACAGAACACCCGACGTGACGTTTGAGCCGCAGCTCAAATGAACTCAATGCTGACCTACTGGCTGCTCAGCAGAGATGACTCAAATGCAGTCAGTAGGTTGCACGTGATCAGGTAGAACCCAATCCCTGCTCAAGGGGGTGGGTCCTACCTACGGAAGCCCGATACGGCCGAAACCCGGAAACACGGGAGGCAGGGAGGAGGGACCCAACCCTCCCAACCTGACAGAGAGATTAAGCCAGCATGTCAGCAAATATAAAACTGTTAATTCTATTTAGGGCGGCACGGTGGTTTAGTGGTTAGCACGTTTGCCTCTTAGCGCTAGGGATTCCCGGTTCGAATCCCCATCTGGGTGGTGTTTCCATGTTCTCCCCGTGTCCGTGTGGGTTTCCTCCGGGTTCTCCGGTTTCCTCCCACAGTCCAAAAACATGGATCAAGTCAATTGAATTTTCCAAAAATTGCCCCATATAGAGTGTGTGTGTGTGTGTGTGTGTGTGTGTGTGTGAGTGAGTGAGTGTGTGCCCAGCGATAGATTGGCGCCCTGTCCTGGGTCTATCTGCCCCCCCTGCGTTTCAATCTTCTCTTTGAAATGGTTCAGTTGTTAACACTTTTGATTGGTTGGGAGCGGTTGAAACATTTCCTCCCTGATTGGTCGGTTCAGGAGTTGTTTCACAGGTTTGTTTCACAGGCATGTTTTTATTCCATTAAATGATCCTGTTTTATTGCACATTGCTTTTGAACACATTATATTTATTTATTTTTTAAAGTAAATCGCTGGTTTATTTTAATACAAAATCGCGTGTATTGCCGCGTTGCTGTATTCAAGTGCAGCGCGCGTTTGTTTTTTATTATAAATCGCAATTAAATGGCGTGTTTTATTACAAGTGTTGTCTTAAAACACATTTCACGTGTTTTTGAATTAAATCGCTGGTTTATTTTAATGCAAAATCGTATACATTATCGCGTTCCTGTATTCAAGGGCAGCGCGCGCGTTTATTGTTATTAAATCGCAATTAAAATAATTAAAACACTAATAAATGTGTGTTATTAATTACATTACTGCTGTATGTGTAAACTGCAGTGTGATTCTATAAAAAGTGCTATAATAAACATCTAAACGTGCTAGTCCAGCGTTATCTCCGTAGTTTCTACTGGAAACACAAGTCTAGTTTACTTAGTTCTTACGTATTTATTCATTAAAGGTGAAGTTATAAACTTATAACCATGCTTACAAATAGCATATTCTATTCACAAACACCTAATTATAAGCTTTCTATTGTAGATGATGCAATCTCGCCCTGTAATAAAGAAAGATGTCTCTGCAGAAAATCAGACAAGGACACCAGCAGCATCTGGTAAGGGCTTATCTACACAAAATTCAGAGTCCTCTGCCTCCATCTGAATAAATTATAATCATGTAATAATTGTGCTTCAGAACCATCTGACCAGGATCTGCTAACTGCTGCTATAGAGGTGGAATCTTCAGGTAAGTTTACATCTATCATTTGGTAAATTATGGCAGAAAGGAAAGCCAAACTGACACACACATTTTCTTTGTTCAGGTCCTCAAACGTCAGCGGTGTCAGGGTCGGTGGCAGAACCATCTTTGGCTTTGCGCACATCTCCACGTTTGAGCTGCAAGAGGAAAAGCTTAACCCCTGCCGCATCTGAGGTGAGGGACTTAATGATTTGTTCTGTTTTATTACCTGAATTATTGTAACTCAGGGCTTTTCTCAAAACTAAAAACCATGTTTTTCTGGTGTTTAGAATCCAACACTCCCTCAAAGCTGGAAAAAAGATCTTCCAGAATCACAGCACGAGTGGATCAGTCGCGCCATCTTTAAGAAGGACAAAGCCGGCAGGACTGTCCTCACAGACAACCTACGGATGTGGTGGTACCCCCCACAACCGCGACCCCTGTACCACAAGCCCCCCTCATCACCTGATGTATTTTTCACTTGCCCCTTCTTTCTCTGGATGCCATATAAGATGTGGGACTTCAGGCTGACGTGCAAGCAGCCCGGATGCAGAAGTGTGGCGGGTCAGCATCTTACATCCTGCGGTCTCTATAAGACTGTCCGGAGAGTGCTGGACCTAGACGGCTGGTACTACATGGGAACCGAGTACCTTGAGTGCCGCATGTGTAAGAAGAAGGTGGCAGGCTGGTCACAGGATGTCCTGGAGCAGTTGGACCCTGCACATCGTGAGCAGTTTCCAGCAGTCAACACTTACAAGTAAGTGCCATTGAATAGAACACATTTTTACAATTACACACGCAGGTTACTTTACCTTTGTCTTTCACTCATAGTACTCAAATACATTCAGTAAATCTAGCTTGATGGGTCACTTGATGGGTCTGAGATGTGTTGCTTCCTGTGAGTCGTTTAGCTGCATTGTTGATTTGTGTATGCTAATCTTATGGCACATCAGCCAGGGTGTACAGTCGTTCATCACTATTGTTCCCTAATGGGACCCACCTGGTCCAGATTCTAACTTCTTTGTTATAAAAGAACAGAGGACATAAGTGCTGGAATGTATGGAATAATGGTTTTGATCAACACTGTAGACTCATTCTCATTGTAGGCTTCTTCTGTTTTCACCAGTAAAAAAGTACCATTTTTGCTGGTTTTAAAAAATCAGATGTGATCTGTATTTTACAGGTTGTCGTGTGACATGAAGGTGGTGCAGCTCATGCGGGAGCGTTCCCTGGGTAACAGTGTCTCCATGCTGCACCATAAAATTAAGGAGCAGCACAGCGGGGCCTGGATGAGGAACAGCTTACAGTATCTGTCTGTCTGCAAAAAGTTTCAGGTTCCGGGTGCGCAAGTAAAGCATGTTTCACAACCTCCCCCTATGATACCTATCCCATCTACCCACTGGTTGCTTTTAGTTTATGCTGAAGACGTCCGGTCCAGGATCGACGAGATCAAGGCCAGGATCACATCCGTTTTTGGCTCTATCCTAAAAATGGACTCCACTAAAAAGGTAAGGTTGTACATGTGGTATAATTTATAACAAATAAATAACACATAACCAATCATTTTTATATGTATTATGTATGGCTGTGTATTGCAGGTGACCAAGAAAATGGCCGGAAAGGCTGCGGGCACAGCGGCCTGGGTCACCAGCGTTGGCAATGAGTACGGACAGGTTCTCATGTCTGTGCTTACGGCCAGCGAGGGGGACGGGTTGCTGCCTATGGCGACAGGCATCATGAACCGCTACAGCCAAGCTGGAGTTCCTCCACCCAAGCTGCTTTATGTGGACAGGGACTGCTGCTCGTCCTTTGGAGGGTCTAAGGTGGCGGCCATGTTTCCAGAGTGGACGGAGCTTGTGGTCAGGCTGGACGTGTGGCACCTGATGCGGCGGTTCGCACGGGGAGTCACCACAGACAGTCACCAGCTCTACGGCGTCTTCATGTCAAAGCTGTCTGATTGCATCTTCGAGTGGGACGCGGCAGATGTAGACCGTCTGCGGGCAGCTGTCAAGGCAGAGCTGAGCGTCAGGAATATCCCAGAGGAAGAAGTAGACCGTCACTTGACCGCGAAGATGCTTGCCCGTCAATGCAGACGTCGTACACGTGGGGCTGAGCAGACAGAACGACTGGTGGAGCAGTTGCTTGTGGCTTTCAGGGATGCGAAAGACACGATGGGCATTCCTCTGCTGGATTCCGAACGGATGGCCGAGATATGGAACACGCAGCGTCGTCACATCGGCTGCATTCAAGATCCCCCTGGAGTCCAGCTGTACACAAAGATAGCGCAACTGACGAAAGGTGGGATCGTGCTCCCTGTGTATCGGTGTGCACGTGGTTCCACATCGCTCCAGTCATTTCACCTGCATCTCAACCGCTTCATTCCTGGTTTGTGCATTTCTGTTTTTGGTTTAAGGTTTTAAAGACTTGTGTATTTGTATGTGTTGTGTTCGTACAATGTTTGGTAAAATATTTCTGCGTATATCCAGGCACATCTGCCAGTGCGCAGAACTTCCAGGCCTACCTCCTGGAAGGTTTGGTTCGGTGGAATCAGGACCGGGCGGCAGCAGCGGTGGAGAAATCCAAGTACGGTTCGCTGCGCTGCTACAGTGGAACCCTGCAGCACAGCCTGAATAAGCTCAGTGAGGAGCTGCTTGGACATCGGCTCGCTGTGGATTACACAAAACCTGGCGAATACACAGGTACGACCAACATGGTGAGAACTATGTTCCCTGTATTTCGAGAATGTTTCTTACAGTGGTGTTCTGTTGCTACAGGTGAGCTGATTGGAGTTGAGTACCTCTTCTCGCAGCAATGCAGAGAGTTCGGGGACGACAGCAGCGAAGATGCTGACGTGGAAGCTGACATCGGGGTGCCAACGGAAGACGAGGGGTTTGTGGAGCAGGACGTGGCAGACGTAATCGACCCCACCATCTTTCCTCTGCCTTCAACTGAGTCGGGCGACTCTGTGAAGGCCCAGTCCAGTCAAGATGAAGGAGCCGAAGGCGATGTGAGTGTGTTATCAATGTGATTATCTGAAGAACATATCTGTGTGTGTGTGTTTACTTTGTTTGTCTCCTTAACAGGTGTTTAGAGGCCCGGATGGCGCACCAGGGTACGACTCTGTGGTTAAACTGGCCAGTTATTTGGTGGAACTGCGCAGCGTGCCCTGTCTGTCAGAGAGACACACTGCTAACATAATTGCACTGTGGGAACAGCTTTCGGAGTGTGACAGGCAGCGTGTGTCTTACCCTCCCAGACATCAGGAGCGGCTTGTCAAGGGGCGCTTTAAAGTCAGCCACTCGAAGACGACCGTGTGCAGTGGCAGAGATAGTCTCAAGCGGTAAATTCTGCATTTCATGTTGAGTCTTTACATATGATTTCAAGTTTTTTGGGTCAGAAGCGACATTAACAGTTTTTTTTTCCCGCAGCTGTTTTTTGGGTGAGGGCAGTGGACCAGCACAGTGGCCGAACACCAGTCGCCTGGTGGAAGCCATCTGTTTGGAGCTGTGTTGTATCCACACAGGTAGTGTCAAGTCCGTCGGAGTTCGACGGAGTCGCTGGGCTTCTGTTCTGCAGGACTACAGCAGGATCAGAAAGTTGGTCTTGAGCAGCCCCACTTTGACAAAGTCCATTGAGTTACAGCTGTTTGAGATAAATCAACACACACTGTCGAAATGGTAAGTGTCTTTTTGCCATTCCATGATACTGTTTGCCACATTATCTTGCCGGTACTTTTGAATAATTTCCCTTTCCTAAATCTTTTTTTAGGCACAATGACTTTAAAAAGAAGCAGGAGAAGACGGTGCTCTCGATGGCCATTCCTGCCCCGACACCCAGCCTCACAGCCTCTGTCTCCCTACAAGAGCCCAGGGAGCGGCTGACAGCACCTGCAGAGCTCCCTGAACAACAGCAGCCTTTCGATTTCATGATGCCATTGGATCTTTCTGGGCGGGCAAAGCGCAGAGGTCAGGGTCCTGCACCAGTTCGTGCACCAGTTCCTGCTCCTGTTCGTGCACCAGTTCCTGCTCCTGTTCGTGCACCAGTTCCTGCTCCTGTTCGTGCACCAGTTCCTGCTCCTGTTCGTGCACCAGTTCCTGCTCCTGTTCGTGCACCAGTTCCTGCTCCTGTTCGTGTACTAGTTCCTGCTCCTGTTCGTGTACTAGTTCATGCTCCTGTTCGTGCACTAGCTCCTGCTCCTGTTCGTGTACTAGCTCCTGCTCCTGTTCGTGCACTAGCTCCTGCTCCTGTTCGTGTACTAGCTCCTGCTCCTGTTCGTGCACTAGCTCCTGCTCCTGTTCGTGTACTAGCTCCTGCTCCTGTTCGTGCACTAGCTCCTGCTCCTGTTCGTGTACTAGTTCCTGCTCCTGTTCGTGCACTACTTTCTGCTCCTTTTCCTGCACCAGTTCCTGCTGCACCAGTTCCTGCTCCTGCATCTGCACCTGTTCCTGCTCCAACTCCATCTGCAGCACAAATGCCAGGTCGAACAAAACCGACTGCCACAGCTGGTCCTCAGCCTCCAGGATCACAAGCAGAGCCCTCTCCTGTTAAAGTGTGGAGTCGCACCACTGAGTGGAGAAGGAGGAAGTCTGCAGAGGCTGCTGCCAGGTTGCAGGGACTGTCCATTCCCACCCACCTGACCCAACGGCAGTACATCTGCAAGCAGTGCGGTCAACCACGAAAGCAGGAGTTTGGTCATGGCAGAATAAAAAATAAGTACTTTTGTGCCAAGGCCGAGGGTAAGACTATTGAGGAGTGGCGGGCAGAGATGGAGAAAGAGGACAGGTCGTGAATAATAAACACGCGATTGTTTGAACTGTGTACATGTGCACCACCCCAGAATAAGATATTAAGATATAATTGTAAATAGTAAAATGGCATCTTGTATATCTCTCTTGCACTACTTTAACTATTATAGGGTTTTTTAAACATACATTTGTGTGCATTTTCAATTTTAATAAATGATCGTTGTGTTATACGAGTTTGTTCTTTTTTATGTGTCTTTTATTTACTTACAATGCTTTAAGGTGAAAGGTGTTATTGATCATTATTAACAAAGGAGAGAAAGTTTCAATCAATCTTTAATAGAAAAATTAACACTCTGAACATATTAAACATTAAAACTTAAAAAGGGAACATAAAAAAAAATGATACATGCTTTATAACACAACTACAACCAAACAAGAACCAAAAAGAAGTAAATATTTTTTTAAAGTACAAATAGTCTTCAGTCTTTTTTCGTTGAGCTGTCACTGTTAACCGGCAGTCCATGGCGATTTAGAGTTCTTTGCTCTGCCAGCCAGAGTTCAGCCGATTTGCCTTCATGTAAGGCACAAAATGGGATGCTTTTGTATCTGCTGTGTCCATAAATTTTTTGCCGTGGCAGGCCACACAGTTGGCACACGTGATGACCAGGTCGCTTTCGTTCCTTTTTAGGGTCAGGTGAATCCTTCGCATCTTGCTCCTTTAGCTGTCTTTGTTTACAGTTCCAACTTGTAGTCTTTGGTTTTTCTATTTGTATGTGTTCTTGTTGTTTTTCTAGCCACTCTGAAACAGGCTGTCCTGCAATAGTGGCACAGAAGGTTTCGCCATTAAAGTAACCATGGCCAAACTCTAACCTCCTGGGCTTGCCGCAATGAGTGCATGGGCCGCCGACTTCTTCTTGAGAAAGAATGAGCTCCTCAGTGTTATCGAGCAAATTTTGGTCTTCCTTCTGTGCTCGCTTTCTCCTATATTTTGTGGCTCTGGAGCAATCAGGCACGGCAGTGGAAGGACCTAATTCAAATAGCACAGAGAGATTTTGTTAATGAACATTTTAGTAAAACCAGAAAACAAACCTAGCAAAGGGTTTATGTACCTACCTGGCTCAATTGAGGCCTGTGGACAGGGAAGTGGGTCGCTCATCTCTTGCCGGAGCCGCTTTAGAAGACCTCTGGGTTGTTTTTTTCCAATGCTGGAATCTATATTCTCCATCTCCTGTTTTATAAAATCAGATAGATTGTAACAATTGAAAGAAAAACATTTAAACAAACCAAATGAGCATTAAAAACATAGACAAAACCAACCTTGGGAACCAACTTTCCACGTGCGTTTGCCTTTTGGCTAAGATGGAGTGTAGTATCTGTTCTTACCAGTTTAATTTCTGATACGTCCCCCGAAATGGCTCTCTCCTCCCATGTCTCCTCCCATGTCTCCTCCCATGAAAGAGTGGCCCAGGCCAAAAAAGGCCTCACAGATGACAAGATGGCCCCCACGAGGGGGACCGGGGCCCCGCGGGGGCCCCGCGCTTGGGGGGTCTTCCGGGGCAGGTTGGCGGGGTTTTTCGCGGGGGTCCGGCATGGGGTCCTCGGGGGCCCCCGACAGAGAACAACGGGCCCCTTCCATTGCGCAGCGCCCGAAACGTTCTTCTCTGGATGGGCATGGGGAACCTCACCACGACCCTAATAGAGGATAAAGCGGGAGATAATGAATGAATAATTTAATCTGATTGATGAGCTGATATCTAAAATGAATCATACAAAAATTGCATTTTTATGTAAGTATTCAAAATATAACTACTTAAGTCATACAACATATTTTAATCAATAGTCCGGATATTTAGCAGATTTTAATAGCAAGAATATTTTATTATTAAATCCATATTAAATTATTTCTATTTATTGCTAGGAATAAGCCACCTTCACTTGGTGTATTGTTTTAATCATCTGATTATAATAAATAAAAATAAATCCTCCTCCCGCCGTGCGCTGCGTGAGTGGCAGCACGTCTCAGCAGCTCCTGCTCACGACTGAGCATTTTTCACTTTATACTCTTAATCTTTATCTTTAACTCTTTCTTTCTATACATTTTTTTGCCTCCCTCTGCTGGTGCTGCGGCTGCATGTGACGTCATCCATTCGGCGGTGAGCAAACTACAGTCCGAACATCCACAAGACTCTTCTTCTGATCTCTGGGGATTTCAACCACACTTCTCTGTCTTCTACTCTGCCCACCCTCACACAATATGTTACCTGTCCCACCAGAGATGACAGAGTATTGGACTTGTTTTATGCCAACACCAAGGAGGCATATAACTCTGCACCCCTCCCTCCCCTGGGCAAGTCGGATCACAACATGATTCATCTCCAACCTGTGTACAAACCTCTTGTACACAGTACCTCTTGTACACTGTGTACCTCTTGTACACAGTGAAGAAATGGTCTGAAGAAACAGAGGAGGCATGTTTCGATTCAACTATGTGGGAAGTACTGTGTGATCCTCACGGGTAGGACATGGACAATCTACATAAACATTTGTGTGGAGAACACTGTACCCACCAAAACGGTTTGGTGTTTCTCCAATAACAAACCATGGATCAACCCTGAGATAAAATTTTAAATCAGGAAACAGGGAGGAGCTGAAAACTGTACAGAAGGAGCTAAGAAGGAAGATCCGTGAGGGAAAAGCCAGGTACAGGAGAAGATTTGAAGACCAGCTGCAGCAGAACAATGTCCGCGGGATCTGTAAACCAGACTCCCAGGTGGTGGGGGACCAGAAATGGGTGAAGGACCTAAATCTGTTTTTAATAGGTTTGATCACTCCCCTCCAACGACCCTGACACCTCTACTTCAGCAATTGTCTTCAACGACTCAAGTGTACTACCCGTCCATCACCCGCACGGACATCCCCATTAGCACATCAGCCAGTTCACAGCCACCGCCCACGGCTCCCAGAAACAGCATACAGGCACCTGGAACACCTGATCACTTTCCACCCCATGCACCAATTTGACCCTTTCAGCCATCCAGGTGAGAAATAAGCTCAGGAAGATGAAGCCAAGAAAGGCTGCAGGTCCTGTTGGCATCAGCTCCAGGCTTCTGAGGTGCTGCGCCGACCAGCTCAGTAGAATCGTTGAATACATGTTCAACATGAGCCTCAAGCTGGGACGCGTTCCACAGCTGTGGAAAACCGGTACCGGTGCCTTTTTTTTATATTTCAATTTTTTTGTTATTATTTTTTTTACAACAGGTATTTGTTAAAAAAGATCTTTCAGTAGTTTCTTAAAACTGCTTAGTGATTCTGCCTAACACCATTTTGCAGTGATGAACGCCACAGAGTGATAATTAGCTCCTCAGTGAGGTGGAATCGCCAGGCGGCAATCATCACTGGAGCGAAGTGAACAAGTCGGAGTGTATTTTGAAGTGAATGAGTGAAGGTAGGAGGGGGAAGATCCAGAAATGATCCTGTAGGCCAGAGTCAGTGACTTGTACTGAATGCGAGCAGCTACAGGGAGCCAATGGAGGGAAATGAGTAGTGGAGTGACATGAGTTCGCTTGGGCTGTTTGAATACGAGTCGGGCTGCAGAGTTTTGAATTAGTTGAAGAGGTCTGATTGTGGAAGCTGGGATACTGGCAAGTAGGCATTACAATAATCAGGCCGGGATAGGATGAGGGCTTGGACTAGCAGTTGGGTAGCATGTTCATTCAAGAAGGGTCTGATCTTCCTTATGTTGTAAAGAAGGAATCTGTAGGAATGGGCGGTTTTGATAACATGATCAGAGAGTTTAAGGTGGGAGTCTATTGTGAAACATAGGTTCCGGACCGCATCGGTTGGGGAGATTGTAGAGCTGTCAATTTGGAAGGTCAGGTCGTGATGGATTGAGGGTTTAGCTGGGATTATGAGAAGCTCTGTTTTTTCTAAATTTAATTTGAGATGACGAGCCTTCATCCAAAAAGATATGTCGGTGAGGCAGGCAGATATCCGATTTGAGATCGTGGTGTCTCGTTGATTGTGTACCCTTTCAACCTTGACCTATCTGTTCCAGTCGGCCAGAGAACTTTGACTCTGGGGTGGTCCACTGTTTTTACCTCTTTATTCTGCCAGGGTCTCTAAACTCTGGGGGCAAGCTAGCTCTAGCAGACAGAGACACAGTGTGTTGGTGGTCATGTTGCTGACCTGACAGTCGCCAGTGCTCTCTGCGCTGAGCTCGAGAATCAGTGCGGGTGGAGAGTGTGTGTGCATATCGGAGCGCAGCAATATTCATTTATGTCACACTGTTCAGCAAGCAGGCGTTGGATGTTTGGATTTCTACTCTGGATTCCGAGCATTCCAGAGCTTGTGATTAGTGTGCGTGCGCGCGAACATTGAACGTTACGCACAAACTAAAGTCCGCATCAAGCTTCCGCCTTACTATTCCTTTAGCAAAATACAATTTGTGTTGAAGCGCGCTACTTCCTCTGTTTTGGGTTATTTAATTTCTTTGGTTTTTCCAGCTGCCGAGTTTCTCGGCGGGCTCCTTAGTTAACTTTTAACTTTTTTAGGTCTGGTGTATCAGTACTTCAAGGATTGACTCCTATCCCCCACATAAACGATTTCTTTTATCCTGGTCGATTGAAATGTTCTGTTTTTATATAGATACGTCAAAAATTTAGAAGGGCAGTTATGGTTTTCTGTGGTATCTAAAACCTGTTTAACTTTTATTTATTGTCTTTTGGATTGATTCAGAAACAAACCATGATAGGTCTATGTACCTGGAAGGTGTATACCCTACAAAAGTCACCTCACCCCACACCCTCATCTGCCATAAAGCTGTTTAAAGTTTTAGGCACCCCTTTTAGAAAAGGACTAAAGAATAAAGGTGACCTGGAGCGATGCTGTTTTCGAAAAGGTATAAACTAGTCATTATGACAGACAAACTAGTACCAGTACAATATCTGTACATTGCTGTATGTAGATGTTCCTTTATTATTGTCCATCATCTCTTTTTTTTAACAGATTTAAACACCACCACACCCACCACAGGGAACTGTCCTCTCTCCCTTCCTCTATATCAGGGGTCTCAAACTCAAATTAGCTGGGGGCCACTAACCAGGCTGTGTTTTCGATGAGGGGCCAGATTAAAGAATTGCAACAAAAAGCAGCGGGAAAATGGAAAATCAACTATTTATTTAATAACTATGTACACATATTGTCATTCAAATACATTTTGTTTGCTCAGTGCTTGCTACCAGAAACTTGACAGTGCTTCTTCTGACACAACTGAGCCACATTTGCTTTAAGTGTGTTTACTCTGATAATGGACTGGAGATGGGCATCGGTCAGTCTGGATCTGTGCTTAGATTTATTAAATTTTAAAGTTGAAAAGAGTTTTTCACACACATATGTACTCCTAAAGAGACACAAGACTCGGGTTAACAACTTCAACATCTTTGGGAAGGATGGGGGTAGCTCTCTTAGAAACTTCCCTAAATTTTGTTTTGAGATCAGTGCTGCACTGCAGATCTATTTGGAGGATTACTGGGGCACTGTCCACATTATAGGTAAAGGGGTCTGCAAATATCTGAAAAATGTCATTGTAAGTCTTGAAGTCAGCAAATCGCTGGTTGAACTCCTGCTGTAGGTTCTCAAGAGCAGCAACATATTCCTCAGTACTGAATGTAGAAACCGCTTTTATAATAGACTTGCATGTTGGGAAGTGAGTGAGGTTTTTCTCAGCAACCTGTGCAATCCACAGTCTTAGCTTTATGAAGAAAGCTTTCACACCGTAATAAGCCACTGTAACAAGATGGTTTGCTCCCTGCAGCTTTAGATTGAGTGAATTCAGTTCCTGGTTGATGTCAACGAGAAATGCAAGATCCATCACCCATTTAGGATCATCAAGCTCAGGAACATGCAGCCTGCCTTCATTCATAAACACCTTGATTTCCTCTCTCAGCTCAAAGAACCTTTTTAGGACACTTCCTCTGCTCAGCCAGCGCACCTCTGTGAAGTACAAGACATCACCATATGCTGCCTCAATATCCTCCAAAAA
Source organism: Corydoras sp. C115 (assembly GCA_019802505.1). Taxonomy (NCBI): domain Eukaryota; kingdom Metazoa; phylum Chordata; class Actinopteri; order Siluriformes; family Callichthyidae; genus Corydoras; species Corydoras sp. C115. The sequence goes on from JAFMOC010000007.1 coordinate 125,946, forward strand.
AGCCAGAAACCGATGGTGCTGTAATCCTCTCGATCTTATGAAGTTTATGCATTTCACCACAACTGACATAACACTGTCAAATTTTAAGCACTGTTCCTCTGTAAACGGCTTCCCAGCTTTGGCGATGAGCTCACTCACCACGTAGCTTGCCTCAACGTCAGCATCACTTTCTCTTTTTGCTCGCTGGAAGTAGTTTTGCTGCTATATCTTAGCGAAGCTGAGCGACTCGTCTCTCCCTCTCCTCTCCCTCATACCTAGCGTACTGCTCTGCATCTTTAGTGCTATAGTGACGCTATATCAGACAAGTGGTGGTCGCGTTAAACTCAACAAATAAATAATCGATCGTCCACCTCTCTTGAAACTGTCTGTGCTCCAAATCAAATTTTGCGAACAAAATGTTTTTGCTGGGAATGGGGAGCGCATGCGTAGCATAGTGTCATATCCACCTTACCTTCTGTACCTGCTATTCCCCTTCCTGCCACTGGTGGCGCTCGGTATTCTTCTCCAGAGTTCTGATTACTACTTCCTGTTTATCTCTCGATTAAGCTGTTCGTTTGGGTTGGCTGTTTGCGTCTGATCTTCGGTAACGCGCTCCCTTGCTACCTTCTGTTCTATGGATTACCTCTCTGGACAGTCCGGTTTCCCGAGTGTCAGTGATCTGCACTCAATTGACCTTGATCCATGTTTTTGGACTGTGGGAGGAAACCGGAGAACCCGGAGGAAACCCACGCGGACACGGGGAGAACATGGGAACTGCGCCCAGATGGGGATTCGAACCGGGAATCCCCAGCGCTGAGAGGAGAACATGCCAAACCACTAAGCCACCATGCCGCTCTTTTATAGTAGATTCCATCCATCCATCCATTATCTTCTGCTTTATCCTATATTAATGTCACGGGGGGGTTCCCCATGCCCATCCAGGGGAGAACGTTTCGGGCGCTGGGCAGATACACCCAGGACAGGACGCCAATCTATCACTGGACACACACTCACTCACACAGACACACTCTATATGGGGCAATTTGGAGAACTCAATTGACTTGATCCATGTTTTTGGACTGTGGGAGGAAACCGGAGAACCCGGAGGAAACCCACGCGGACACGGGGAGAACATGGGAACTCCACCCAGATGGGGATTCGAACTGGGAATCTCTAGCGCTGAGAGGAGAACATGCTAAACCACTAAGCCACCGTGCTGCCCTTTTATAGTAGATCCCCTAGATTTGAATTCATGAAGACTCATGATGTCCAATCTACAACACAATCAGGTCCAATCTGAGAGGGATCCGATCCAGAGTTCTGTAACTCAGACATCGTGAGAGCGATGCTGATGTCATCGACTCGGCATGTGGAACGTAAGTGTGTGAGTAAGTGTGTGCCCAGCAATGGGTTGGCGCCCTGTCCTGGGGGTATCTGCCCGGCACCCCAAACGTTCTCTCCTGGATGGGCATGGGGAACCCCCCCGGCGACCCCAGTGGAGGATAAAGCGGAAGATAATGGATGGATGGATGGATCTATATCACTGTATTCAGGTTTTTTTCAGGCACAGTGATGCTGATATAGAACATGACTGTTCTCTATGGAACCCAGTCCATAAAGTCATTGCTGGACGAGTTTGGTCTGGATTAACTTTTGGGATGGACTACAGGGAACACTGCTCCACTCATCCAGCATCATCATCAAAATGAGTGCACGGGAAAGATCACAGACGATCACGGACTGGGTTCCGTAAAGAACAGTCACCTTCTACATCTGTATCAATGGAAATAATGGAAAGACGGGCGTCCAAATATTTTTGTCTTTTGTCATGAGGTACCGAATTCTAAAATGACTTGAAATTAAATAGTTTAAAATACTTTTTGCGCATCAAGTGTCTTAAGATAAAAGAATTTCACAAAATTACCTCAAAAACCCCTGTTTTTTTTTTTTTCTGTGAAGATCTTTTTGACAGAGATGTGTCTTTAAGGCTAACTACAGTTCATCGCGGCGTTACACCATTAGTATGTTTACTGGGGTTTGAGCGCTGTTTTCAATAAACCAGTGACTTATACTGTTCATCGACTTCGGCTTCGTTTCTGAGTACAACCCGTTACACGTTACACGTGCAGCTTACGAGTGGGTTGAGCTTATGCAGCATTGCCTGCCGTTAATCACCAGGCAACGCAGCATAAGCACAAAAATAAAGACACAGACACACACAAACTGTAAAATAACTGTAAAAAACTATAAAATATAAAAAATTTACATAATAATACATAAATAATTCAATTAAATTGTGGGCCAGAATATTATTATCATTATTATTATTATTATTTATTTTTTTTTAATGCTTATTTTGTTAACCTGTGATGGCCCGTATAAGACTGCATCATACAGTTTCATTTAAAAAGTCCCATGAAACAAGTTCATAATTCTTTATTACTTCATGATATTGACATATGTACAGCTACACAACTTCTCTTGTCTTTATGAGACTTTGTGGCAGCACAGAGAGATAACTTTGAGGTGTTTGAAGGGGCAGCTTTAAATGTCACCACTGCTGTCTCCCAAGAGTACAGGCATGACCTCCAGCATACAAAGAAGCGTAAAATTATGTCTGATGATAGTGCAGAGCCAGGTGTAGCATTTAACGGAAAGGACAAGTTTCGGATCGAAACTTTCAATGCTGTCATTGACAAACTTGTGTCCTGTCTCAACCACCGTTTGAATGCAGACACAGACTTAACTGAGCTGTTTGATGTTCTTTTCATGCCTGACAATATGTCCAACAGTGAGCTCACTTTAAAGGCTAACTCACTCGCTGCAGCATATCCTTCAGATCCGGGCTGGATTTCCCAAAGGTGTCGTAGCGCAAAGTACTTCGTACTAGTAACTTACGAGTGCTCAGACCCACTCGTAACTCACTAAGAGGTTGTTTAAATCGCACAGAAATAAAATAAGCACTAATATTATCACCTGGAATTCGGTAATTTAGTCATGTATTATTTGATACATTATCATTATTTTATAGATATTTTTAGTTTCCAGATTTAAATCGCATATATATATATATATATATATATATATATATATATATATATATATATAAATATATATATATATATATAATCGCATATATATATATATATATTAGGGGTGAGCTGCAAAATTCGCTGATTCGACGATTCGATTCGGAGAATCGTAGTCGACTATGAACCTCATAGTCGAATGTACCATTTTGACCACATGGGGGTGCCCAAGGCTGCTGCTAAGCATTAGTTTTTACATGAAATGTCTTTGTTTTCGTTATATATATATATATATATATATAGCCTTTTGTCAAATAAAATCATCCTAATTTCTGTTAATATTTTTTTTTAAATGATGATATATATATGTATGTATGTATATGTATGTATGTATGTATGTATGTGTGTATATATATATATATATATATATATATATATATATATATATATATATATATACACCTGTATATACTGTATATATCTATGTATGTATGTATTCATATATATATATATATATATATATATATATATATATATATATATATATATATATATATATATCCATATATCCATCCATCATCTTCCACTTTATTCACTATTAGGGTCGCGGTTGGGTTCCCCATGCCCATCCAGGGGAGAACTCGGTTGCTGGTACACCCAGGACAGGGCACCAATCCATCGCTGGGCACCCACTCACTCACACAAACACACTCTATATGGGACAATTTGGAGAACTCAACTGACTTGATCCATGTTTTTTTGGACTGTGGGAAACCCACACGGACATGGGTAGTACATAGAAACTCCACCAAGTTGGGGATATATACACACATATACAGTGGGGAGAACAAGTATTTGATACACTGCTGATTTTTAGGGTTTTCCCACTTGCAAAGCATGTAAAAGACTGTAATTTTTATCATAGGTACTCTTCAACTGTGAGTGATGGAATCTAAAACAAAAAAACAGAAAAATACCTTGTATGATTTGAAAATAATTAATTTCCATTTTATTGTGTGAAATAAGTATTTGATCATCTATCAACCAGTAAGAATTTTGGCTCTCACAGACATGTTACTTCTTCTTTAAGAAGCCCTCCTGTTCTCCACTCATTACCTGTATTAACTGCACCTGTTTGAACTCGTTACCTGTATAAAAGACACCTGTCCACACACTCAATCAGTAAGACTCCAGCATCTCCACAATGCCCAAGACCAGAGAGCTGTGTAAGGACATCAGGGATAAAATTGTAGACCTGCGCAAGGCTGGGATGGGCTACAGGACAATAGGCAAGCAGCTTGGTGAGAAGGCAACAACTGTTGGTGTAATTATTAGAAAATGGAAGAAATGCAAAATAATGGAAAATCTCCCTCGGTCTGGGACACCATGCAAGACCTCACCTCGTGGAGCATCAATGATCTTGAGGAAGGTGAGGAATGAGCCCAGAACTACACGGCAGGACCTGGTCAATGACCTGAATAGAGCTGGGACCACAGTCTCAAAGAAAACAATCAGGAACACTCTACACCGTCAAGGATTAAAATCCTGCAGTGCACGCAAGGTGCCCTTCCTCAAGCCAACGCATGTCAAAGCCCGTCTGAAGTTTGCAAATGACCATCTGAATGATCCAGAGGAGAGAATGGGAGAAGGTCATGTGGTCTGATGAGACAAAAATAGAACTTTTTGGTTTATACTCCACTCGTCATGTTTGGAGGAAGAAGAATGATGAGTACAACCCCAAGAACACCATCCCAACCGTGAAGCATGGCAGTGGAAACATCATTTTTTGGGGATGCTTTTCTGCAAAGGGGACAGGATGACTGCACCGTATTGTGGGAAGGATGGATGGGGCCATGTATCGTGAGATTTTGGCCAACAACCTCCTTCCCTCAGTAAGAGCATTGAAGATGGGTCGTGGCTGATGATGATAACAACCCAAAACACACAGCCAGGGCAACTAAAGAGTGGCTCCGTAGGAAACATCTTAAGGTCCTGGAGTGGCCTAGCCAGTCTCCAGACCTGAATCCAATAGAAAATCTTTGGAGGGAGCTTAAAGTCCGTGTGGCCCAGCGACAACCACGAAACCTGAAGGCTCTGGAGGAGATCTGTATGGAGGAGTGGGCCAAAATCCCTGCTGCAGTGTGTGCAAACCTTGTCAAGAACTACAGGAAACGTCTGATCTCTGTAATTGCAAACAAAGGTTTCTGTACCAAATATTAAGTTTCTTTTTCTGGTGTATCAAATACTTATTTCACACAATAAAATGGAAATTAATTATTTAAAAATCATACAATGGATTTTTGTGGATTTTTTGTTTTAGATTCCATCACTCACTGTTGAAGAGTACCTATGATAAAAATTATAGTCTTTTACATGCTTTGCAAGCGGAAAACCTGAAAAATCAGCAGTGTATCAAATACTTGTTCTCCCCACTGTATATATATATATATATATATATATACAGTTGTGATCAAATTTATTCAACCCCCAATGCTGCGAAGGGTTTTATGGAATTCAGTGCACATTTGTAATTGTGTTCATAATGAAATCTTACAAGGACTTGTTAAAGAACTAAATGCAACTAAGATAGCATCAATTGTTTTTGTCATAAAGTATTAAATGGCCTTTTTGTGATTTCTTCATTGACACAATTATTCAACCCCTTTACAACTACCACTCATAAGAACAGAGGTTCATTCCAGTGTTTTCAATCAGGTATTGAAAACACCTGTGATTGTCAACGAGCAGCAATCAAGCATGATAAGCACCAATTAGGCAGATTTAAAAGGACTGTGATACTCAGCCCCTTCTAGACATCTACTGGTGTGTTTACAAGCATGGTGAAGGCAAGAGAATGGTCCCAGAAGACAAGAGAAGAGGTTATTGCTCTTCACAAGAATGGCAATGGATATAAAAAGATTGCGAAGTTGTTAAATATTCCAAGAGACACTATCGGAAGTATCATTCGCAAGTTCAAGTTAAAGGGCACAGTGGAAACGTTACCTGGTCGTGGCAGAAAGAAGATCCTGACCGCGACTGCTGTGCGCTACCTGAAGCGTAATGTGGAGAAAAATCCCTGCGTGACTGCTAAGGAACTGAAAAAAGACCTGTCAGATGTGGGCACTGAAGTTTCAGCTCAGACAATAAGGCGCGCACTGCATAACGAAGACCTCCATGCCAGAACTCCCAGGCGCACCCCCTTGCTGACTCCAAAGAACAAGAAAAGTCGACTGCAGTATGCCAAAAGTCATGTGGACAAGCCACAAAGGTTTTGGGACAGTGTACTGTGGTCAGATGAAACTAAATTAGAACTGTTTGGGACAATGGACCAGCGCTATGTTTGGAGGAGGAAGAACCAGGCTTATGAACAAAAGAACACCTTGCCTACTGTGAAGCATGGCGGGGGGTCAATTATGCTTTGGGGCTGTTTTGCTTCTAATGGTACAGGAAAGCTTCAACGTGTGCAGGGTACCATGAATTCCCTTCAGTACCAGGAGATCTTGGAGGAAAATGTGATGGAGTCAGTCACAAACCTGCGGCTTGGGAGACGTTGGACCTTCCAACAGGACAATGATCCGAAGCACACATCCAAGTCCACTAGAGCATGGTTGAACATGAAAGGCTGGAACATTCTAGAGTGGCCATCGCAATCACCAGACTTAAATCCAATTGAGAACCTCTGGTGGGACCTAAAGAAGGCAGTTGCAGTGCGCAAGCCTAAGAATGTGACTGAACTGGAGGCTTTTGCCCATGAAGAATGGGCTAAGATACCCATAGGTCGCTGCAAGACACTTGTGTCAAGCTATGCTTCACGCTTGAAAGCTGTCATAACTGGAAAAGGATGTTGTACTAAGTACTAAAAAATAATGTCACTAGGGGGTTGAATAAAACTGATAATGATGTGAGCACAGTAAAGACATTTGTGGTTATTCCATCATAAATATTATGTTATATTTGTCTAATTTATAAGTGCCTCTTTGATATAATTGTAAATAAGATGACTGAAATGATCCAAATCAATGTCAAACTGGCCAAAACACTTTATTTCAGTGGGGGTTGAATAAATTTGATCACAACTGTATATATATATATATATATATATATATATATATATATATATATATATATATATATAGGCAGCACGGTGGCTTAGTGGTTAGAACGTTCGCCTCTCAGCGCTAGGGATTCCCGGTTCGAATTCCCATCTGGGTGGAGTTTCCACGTTCTCCCCATGTCTGCGTGGGTTTCCTCCGGGTTCTCCGGTTTCCTCCCACAGTCCAAAAACATGGATCAAGTCAATTGAATTCTCAAAATTGCAACTCTTTGCCCAGGGGCCCAGACTATCCTTAATCCGTCCTTGCACAGAAGACCTTAGCACTGAAACCAGCATTCAGTCCACCAGGTTCCTGCAAGCCCTTGTCAACGAGGTGGTCTCAGCCCTGCCCTCCTGCTTTAGGGAGATCCTGGGACGAGGCCTCGGAGGAACCCAAAACACCTACCCGTCCCTGTCTATCTCACCGACAGTGGAAGAAGACCATGATGAGGAGGGAGGGCTGCTGAGGATAAACAGAACTAAAACAACCTTCGCAGAAACATCAAATAAAGTTCTGAATGGAGTCTGTGTCAAGGTCTCCAACATCAGATCGCTAACTGGACTAAGGGAGACGAAATGGCAGAGGCTACTAGCGCTGGGCTCCTCTCCTCGGGGCAGAGGTCACTGTACAAACCTCCCATAGAGAGGAGAACTGCCGACCTGCAGTGAAGGGTGGTACATGTGGCTGTGGCCACGAACAGACACGTGGCACATATCCAGTGTTCCTTCTGCAGACAGAAGGAGAATGTGAAACACCTGTTCCTCAGGTGTGACAGACTCACGGCACTCCTCTGCACTCTGAGAGACTGGCCCATGCTTTTAAAAGACCGTGGTCTGGCGGTGTTTTTATCTTCGGACCTGAATATAAAGCCTCACAGAGACAGACGGTCGTTATTTTTAATTAGCTGCTGGGTCAAGCAAAGCTCGTGATCTGGCTCAGGAGAAAACATAAACGTCTGGGGTCCGGGTCCCTGGACCCCCTGCACATGTGCGCTGCACTCATCAGAGCCAAAATCCGAATTTAGTTTGCTTATTATAAAATGACTAACAGACTCGAGGAGTTTTTAAAGCTGTGGACACTTAATGGTGTTTTATGTCGCATAGATGATGGAGAACTCATTTTACATTTTTTATGTAAAGTGTGAAATTTAACTCTTTTAATGTGAATTATGACTGGTTTTTATTATTATTTTTTTTTTCAAAAATTTTTATTGAGGAAAAAGAAAACAGTCTTTACATACACAGACATTTCACACGCTTTCCTTATTTTCCTTTTTTTTTTCTCCACCCCACCCAATTCTACCCCCTTCCCTTCCCACCCAAACCAACCCACCTAGATTAATAATAAAATGGAGTAAAATAAGAATAATATAATAATAATAATAATAATAATAATAATAATAATAATAATAATAATAAATTAATTTAACAAATAATAGTTTAAAATAAATAACAAAGAGGGAAAAAAGGGGGAGGGAAAGAGGGGAAAAGGGGGGAAATCAGTCAGTTGTGACTGTCTCTAGAGACCCAAAGTACACCATGAGGGGATACCACTTCTTGTAAAACTTTTCTGCATTCCCCCTCAGAGTAAACCTAGTCTTCTCTAGTTTGAGAAAATGCATCATTTCCCGTAGCCAAACTGAAATAGAAGGGGGACCCGGAGACTTCCAGAGGATCAGTATGCAGCGCCTGGCCACCAGGGAGGTGAATGACAAAATATCCAAATCAGTGCTGCTAAACAGGGATTCGTTCAAGGGGAGACCGAATATCGCAACCCACGGAGACATCTCTATAGTGGTACCCAGGACCTCTGACATAGCATCGAAATACCCACTCCAAAACCTCTGAAGCGCATTACAGAAAAAATACATGTGCCCTAAAGCGCAAGGCGAGGCTCAACACCTGTCACAAACATCTCTGACAGAGTCAGGGTAAAATTTGGAAAGTTGTGATTTGCAACGATGGACTCTGTGTAAAACTTTGAACTGTATTAGTTGTAACCTAGTGCTTGGGATGGAGCGGTTGACCACATTAATTGCTTTATCCCACCACTGATCAGTAAAGGTAGTAGCTAGTTCTCGTTCCCACGCTAATCTAGCACTGCTGATGATTGGCACATCCATCTCCAGAAGCCTGGAGTAAATCCTGGATACAAGGGACTTTCTAACAGGTCAAGGTCAAAAAGTTGTCCCAAAAGTTGGGAAGAAAGACAGTGTCTAATTTGAAAATAACAGAATAAATGTGAAGTGGGGAGATTAAACTTGGTTTCTGTAAAGGTCTCGAAAACATTTGATGCCCTTGTTGTGCCATATTCGAAAACCAGAATCAATCCGTGCTGGTGGGAACAAATGGTTGTCTATAATGGGCAATGACAAGGAGGGTGCTGTATAACTAAAACACCTCCTAAATTGTACCCAAACAAGTTGAGTTGAAAGCACTAGGGGGTTATTTGTGTATTTGGAAAGTTTGAGTGGGAGGGGAGAAGCCATCAGTGCCAGTGCAGATGAAGATGTAAAGTAGTTGGTCTCTAGTCTGCACCACTGCAGGTCAGGGGAGTAAAGCCAGCACAACAACTTTTTTGTGTGCTGCAAAAAAGTAATATTTAAAATTAGGCAGAGCATGACCTCCCTCAAATTTGAATCTCTGAAATAGTGATTTACCCACTCTGGGAACCCTTCCCTCCCACAAAAATGTGGAAATTAGCTGATCCAGAGATTTAAAGAAGGTTTTAGGTAGGTACGATGGGAGGGTTTGAAACAAAAAAAAGGAATTTTGGCATGACATTAATCTTGATAACATTTCTTCTACCAATTAACGACAGGGGAAGAGATTTCCATCTCTGTAAATCTGTTTCTAATTTATCCATCAGCACGGAGTAATTCGGATTGAACAATAGAGGCAAAGTGCAGGTAAAATGAACACCTAAATATATGAAGTTGTCTGGGGTCAAATTAAACAGAATATCTGTTTGGTTCAAACGCAAATCCAGTGCATTAACAGGATGACTGACTTTTTTGGAGATTCACCTTATAACCTGAAAATGTGCCAAAAGTCTTAAGGAGTGCGATAATAAGGGGAAGAGATCCAGCTGGGTCAGACACATACAAAAAGTAGGTCATCCGCATACAATGACAATTTTAAATCCACATCAGCCCGAGAAAGACCTCGAAATGATGTAAGCGATTTTAGTGCAATGGATAATGGTTCAATAGCCAAAGCAAACAGCAGCGGGGAGAGGGGGCATCCCTGTCTAATGCCGTGTGACAATGAAAAGTATTCAGAATTACAATTATTCGTACACACACTAGCTCGAGGACATGTATAAAGTAGTTTAATCTAATTTATGGATATGAATTTCGCCCCAAATCCAAATTGATTCGATGCAGAACTGTAAACAGGTAATCCCATTCAACCTGATCGAATGCTTTTCAGCATCTAATGACACAATGACTTCAGGAACAGAGAGGGAATGATCAGAATAAACCACGTTTAGAAGTGTGCGAACGTTAAAGAAAAGATGACAACCTTTAACAAAACCATTTTGATCATGCAAAACTATGACCGGGATTACTTTCTCCAAACGAGAGGCCAAAACCTTAGCTAAAATTTTGACATTTAGGAGAGACAGGGGCCTGTATGAGGAGCAAGATGTAGGATGTTTATCCTTTTTCTATAAAAGAGATATAGATGCCTCCCCTAAAGTTGGTGGAAGAGAGCCTGAGCTCAGGGACTCTGTTATGTTCCAATAAATGGTCATAAGTCGGCGGTTTTGTTCCAAAAGAATTTAATGCGTTTTACTGAATAGACAAACAAGTGTACAGGAAAAATCATCAATGGCGGGCAACCACGATTGATGAGAGAGCTCTGAGGTCTCAAAGATCCGGCTTCAGTATATAATCCTTAGGTGGGCTGTCCTTCTTCTGTGGATGAGTGTGACTGGACCTTCCAAATATGGTGGGAGTCCCCAGTCCCAATTATACATTTAACAAATGTTACTTGCCCCCTAAATCTATATTTTCACAGGTCACCCTGTGACCAGACTTTCTGACTCCTTCTCATGCTCATTCGACAAGTGGTCATTCCTACAATTTTCACACTCAACCCCCACCTGGTCATTCCCTCTGCCATTCAGCAGTTGTTTACATATCGTAAATTACAAAAATATCATTACAATGGTAAAAGCTTTCCAAAGTTGACCAAACCTTTCAAATAATGCAATTCATGTCTTTTTACGTTCAATAAATTCCAACAACTCCTAAAAAACGGCCAATAATAGCGGTGCCAATTTGTCTTTAAACTTTTTAAAACACTCGACTGGAAAACCATCTGGGCTTGGTACCTTACTGGTTTGCATATTACCAATGGAGTGAATGATCTCAAAATCAGAGGAGAATCAAGATCAAGAATCACCAGCCACAACAGAGTCCAGATTTGGAAGTTCCAAATTGTCAAAAAAAAGATGACATCTCCGGGCTATCAGGCAACGATTCCAACTGATATAGTGTTGCATAAAAAGCCTTGAAAGCAGAATTTATGGCCAGAGGGTTAGTACAGAGCTCACCTGTGGAATCAACAATTCGAGATGCCATCATTCCTCTTAGCTGGTGCGCCAGCAGTCTGGAGGGTCGGTCGCCGTGCTCGAAGAATGTACTCCATTTACGCAAGAGAAGCCTCTCAACTTCAACCGTGGTATTTAGGTCATACTCTGTTTGTAACTCCAATCGACGTTTCAATTGCTGGGATGATGGGCTCGCCGAATTTAGTTCATCTACTTTTAGCAATGTCAGTTAACAAAGCCTGTAACTTAAGCTTACGTGCTTTGTTTGAGTGCGATGTGTAGGATATAATTTGGCCTCGCAGATAAGCTTTAAATGACTCCCATCGAAGGGAGTAAGAAACTGATTCACTTTTATTTAAAGCTATATAATCATCTATTGAAGATGAAATAAAGTCATTAAAAGCATTATCAGATATTAGGAGTGTGTTAAACCTCCACGGAGCAGTAAACCTATAGTTATTTGGGAACTTAATACTATGATCTGATCTGAAATAACTATTGGGTGGTAACTGGTGTGTGTGACCATAGTCAATAAAAAAAATAGTCAATGCGTGAATACACTCGATGTGGATGGGAATAGAATGAAAAAACCTTAGCCTGCGGGTTATAGAATCTCCAAGGATCGAGGAGACCATTAGTGGACATAAAGTCAGCAAACGTTTCAGAAAGTAAGGAGCGGGGTGCTACACATGAGTCTGATCTGTCAAGAGTTGGACTAATTGTACAATTTAGGTCCCCCCTATAATCAAAGAATAAGAATGCAAATTGGGTAAAGATTGAAATAACTTATGAGCAAAATCTAGGTCATCACAATTTGGGGCATAAACATTCACCAGCAATGACATCCTCCACATCAAACGAGACCCCACTTCTAATCAGGATGGCCACTCCTCTAGCTTTGGAATAATTTTTTTTTGGAGTGATAAAAGCTATCAATCCAAGCACATATCAATTTGTTGTGGTGTCTATTCTCAAGATGTGTTTCCTGTAGAAATATAATATCAGGATTTAAGAGTTTGAGATGAGCAAAAATTTTAGCGCGTTTGACCGGATTATTTAAACCTCTAACATTCCAGGTTAGAAAATTCTCTGACTGGGAAGGACTGAGAAGCACTCATTTAATTAAATTAAATTTGTAATTGTAATAATGTAAAGCCACACCAGCTGGCTGAGGGAGAAGAGAAACGGAAGGGGGGGGGGGAAGAGAAAAAAAAAATAAACCCAATAATAATAATAATAATAATAATAAACCCACACAGCAAACCCATCCACCCTCCAGCCCACCCCCACCCCATACCCATCATGTCCAAATCCAAACAAAGGGGCAGGGCACGGTAAAATCAACCCCCAAAATGCGAGTATCCGATTGCAAACATGTGTCCAGGCTCGGACTCCGTGGGGCAGCACGTATCAGACTCTATAGTCTTTGCAAGGTGTAGTCCGTAAACAGGTTATACACAGAAAGACACACAGGACAAAGCAAATCTTAAACCCAGCTTAACCAAGAAAGGCATCTATAAACAGTGTCAACACCCGTCGTTAAAAAAAATAAATAATAAAAAATAATAATAAAAAAGACCCCGAACATTGTGGGATTAGAACAACAAACTATTAATCCGATGAGAAGTAAACACAGTTTAGTGTTTCGACCTCCCCAAATGTAAACAAAGCAAGCCACGCAGTTGCGCCAGCCGCGCAGTTCAGCCACAGGGCACGTCCCAATAAACAGCATCTTAATGCTCAGCGGGCAAATCCACTCACTGTTAACACAAACATTTTCAAATGGACTATGAAGTTTTCGAGGAAAAAATGAGAGCGGGTCCCAACCACATCACTTCCAGAAGTTTTAGCCAGATATAAGCAAACCGAAAACAGATTCTGTCCCGAATCTGAATAAATCTTGATCAAGGTCACTTGACCGAAGTGTGTTGAGCGGGTCTCAGCGTCACCGCGTATAATATCCATCTAGGACGATAGGAAAACAGTGTTTGCATCTTTATGGATCTTGGACACGAACTCCTTTGCCTCCGTAGCGGATGCAAACACCGTATCTTTACCATCCACTGTAACGCAGAGTCTAGCTGGGAACAGTAGTGCAAACTTCAAGCCCTTTTCGCGCAAACACGAGCGAACCTCAATGAACATGGCACGTTGTTTGGCCACCTTAGCTGTAAAGTCCTGAAACACGGCCAGCCTCATCCCACCGGCTTCCACCCAGCCCTTCTGCCTCGCATGCTTTTCGCATGCAGGAAGTTTCTACAGGCCAAATGCCTCCTTAAGTAATTCCGAGACTGTTGCGGGAGTCACAGAGAATTCTTCGGGCACCCCCAGAACCCTGAGATTCTGACGACTCGACCTCGACTCCAAATCATCCGCCCTGGCACTGAGTGTCTCAGCCTGTTTCTCTAGGGCCTCCGCCTTTGCTCAGCAACCAAAATCCAAATTGGCAAAACTTATCCAAAAGTCACAATTCACAAAAAGTTAAAATGCAGAGATGAGCATGAGCTCAACCCTTTCTCTCTTTCTCAAGTTCATGTATTGGAGAAAGAGAAAGACCAAACCATAAAAATGTTTAAGCACATTTTGTTATTTGCCAGTACTTAAGTTATTTGTTATCTATAAGCAATATTATCCTTCTTTAAAGTTATATATTTTAACCCAATATTTGGAAAGCTCAATTTTATTTCACTCTAATAACACATAAAATATTTATTAATCTAGCGATCTATAATTTTAAAAAATTCCCATTGGCAGGACAACATGCCAACTTGTGCCTGTACCCCAAAATGTAAACCCCCCCTTACTGTCAAATGTCCCGGTGGACATTAGTCCATGAATCGAGCAGGTAATCGCCAATCGCGTCGCGGGTGCCCCACACCCAGTCCCGTACACGCAATCATTACAGTCATGGCCAAAAGTTTTGAGAATGACACAAATATTATATCTGGTTTTTATGTGTGTTTGTCAGATGTTTTTATCACATACAGAAATATAATTGCAATCATATTATGAGTAACAAAAGCTTTTATTGGCAGTTAGAATGAGTTAATGCAGCAATAAAGTCAATATTTGCAGTGTTGACCCTTCTTCTTCAGGACCTCTGCAATTCTCCCTGGCATGCTCTCAATCAACTTCTGGACCAAATGCTTACTGATAGCAGTCCATTCTTGCACAATCAATGCTTGCATTTTGTCAGAATGTGTAGGTTTTTGTTTGTCCATTGATGTCTCTTGATGATTGACCACAAGTTCTCAATGGGATTAAGATCTGGGGAGTTTCCAGGCCATGGACCCAAAATCTCTGTTTTGTTCCATGAGCCATATAGTTATCACCTTTGCTTTATGGCAAGGTGATCCATCATGCTGGAAAAGGCATTGTTGATCACCAAACTGCTCTTGGATGGTGAGGAGAAGATGCTCTCGGAGGACATTCTGGTACCATTCTTTATTCATGGCTGTGTTTTTAGGCAAGACTGTGAGAGAGTTGGCTTCCCTTGGCTGAGAAGCAACCCCACACATGAATGGTTTCAGGATGCTTTACAGTTGGCATGAGAAAAGACTGGTGGTAGCGCTCATCTCATCTTCTTCAAATAAGCTGTTTTCCAGATGTCCCAAACAATCGGAAAGTGGATTCATCAGAGAAAATGACTTTACCCCAGTCCTCAGTAGTCCACTCCCTGTACCTTTTGCAGAATATCAGTCTGTCCCTGATGTTTTTTCTGGAGAGAAGTGGCTTCTTTGCTGCCCTCCTTGAGAGTCCAAGAGTCTCCGCCTCACAGTGCATGCAGATGCACTCACACCTGCCTGCTGCCATTCCTGAGCAAGCTCTGCACTGCTGGTAGCCCAATCCCGCAGCTGAAACACTTTTAAGAGACAGTCCTGGCGCTTTCTGGTCTTTATTGGGCACCCTGGAGTCTTTTTGGCAACAATGGAACCTCTCTCCTTGAAATTCTTGATGATGCGATAGATTGTTGACTGAGGTGCAATCTTTCTAGCTGCGATACTCTTCCCTGTTAGGCCATTTTTGTGCGTTGCAATGATGACTGCACGTGTTTCTTTAGAGATAATCACGGTTAACAGAAGAGAAACAATGATGCCAAGCACCAGCCTCCTTTTAAAGTGTCCAGTGGTGTCATTCTTACTTAATCATAACAGATTGATCTCCAGCCCTGTCCTCATCAACACCCACACCTGTGTTAATGGAGCAATCACTGAAACAATGTTAGCTGGTCCTTTTAAGGAAGGGCTGCAATGAAGTTGAAATGTGTTTTGGGGATAAAGTTAATTTTCTAGGCAAATATTGACTTTGCAATTAATTGCTGTTAAGCTGATCATTCTTTATAACATTCTGGAGTATATGCAAATTGCCATTATAAAAACTGAAGCAGTAGACTTTGTAAAAATTAATATTTGTATCATTCTCAAAACTTTTGGCCATGACTGTACATCGTTGGACCCTCCACCCATCGCCACAGGTGGGTCACCCCCCCAAAATAACCGACGGTTCGCTCCCTAACAACTTTAGGACAGTAAGGGGCCAATCTGTCTAAAAAGCCATACAAGTTCCAGCGCGTCATGCCCTTTTTTGCCGTGCCCCATCGTCAGCCTGATGTGACCGCCTCAGTCCATGGACCTGGTGTAATTGGTCAAGTAATCCTGACACATATGCTGGGCCAGGTGGACCCCTCTCACCCTCCTCCGGTGACCCTCCAAACGCTAAATCGACAGGCATCCCCTGGTCAACCAGGTCCCCTGGTCAACACCACCTGCCAGTCCAGACAGCACGCCGCCCGCAGCGCCAGGATCCGCCTCCTGCGCCAGTTTGAAATCAGCCCATGATACCTGGAACAACTCGTTTGTGGTACGGTTAAACTCTCTGATCATGTGATCAAAACCGCCCGTTCTTGTAGATTCCTTCTTTATAACATAAGGAAGATCAGACCCTTTCTGACTGAACATGCTACCCAACTGCTTGTTCAAGCCCTAGTCTTATCCCGGTTTGATTATTGTAATGCACTTCTTGCCGGTATCCCAACTTCCACCATCAGACCTCTTCAACTAATTCAAAACTCTGCAGCCCGACTCGTGTTTAACCAGCCCAAGCGAACTCATGTCACTCCATTACTCACTTCCCTCTATTGGCTTCCTGTAGCTGCTCGCATTCAGTACAAGTCGCTGACTCTGGCATACAGAACCATTTCTGGATCTTCCCCCTCTTACCTTCACTCTATCTTTTCAAAATACACTCCGACTCGATCACTTCGCTCCAGTGAGGATTGTCGCCTGGCGATTCCACCTCACCGAGGAGCTAATTCTCATTCTGTGGCGTTCACCACTGCAAAATGGTGGAACGATCTTCCCAACTCTGTCCGTAAGGCAGAATCTCTAAACAGTTTTAAGAAACTACTTAAGACGCATCTATTTAACAAATACCTGTTATAAAAAAAAGGGGGGGGGGGGGCGCGGCTACGAATAACAATCAGGTTTGATGAACTTACAGTATAGTTGGTTTTCTCCATGGCTTCTGACTTGTGGTGTTCTCATTTGTAAGTCGCTTTGGATAAAAGCGTCTGCTAAATGACTAAATGTAAATGTACGGTCATTGGTGTTAACAGCAATGACTTCCGCAGCCTTCACCTCAGCGTGCTGGCAGTACCAACAGTTGGCATCGCTACACGGTTGGCGTGACAAAGCATCTGCATTCCCATGTCGTTGCCCCACCAGGCGCTCGACTTCGAAATGGTACTCCTGCAACTTTGTGATCCACCTTGCCAACTGACCCTCCGGTTCCTTGGTCAGTGATGCATGATCAGCTCACAATGTAAACCTATCTCCATACAAGTATGGCCAGAAATGCCAACAATAACGCTTTAAAAAACAAGACAATACATAAGATATAACGGACTATTACTAAAGAGAAATTAGGAAGATATTTATAACTATTCGATATTTACATTTAGATGAACAATAATAACTATATACAATATGAAAATAAATAGAGTTTTAATGTAGTTTAAATATATTTTCCAGATAATTTCATTAATTCTAATTACAACAATTACCATAAATATTATATTATATTAATATAGCTGCATTTTGATTTGATTGTGAACTGAATCCTGTATTGTTGCACTGCTTTTAAAATGATTCATTTACATTAATCCAGTCAAGTTAGAAGATGTCATAGCCAACAAGTAAACTTATTTATTAATGTTTATTAGTTATTGTTATTATTTTAATGCTTTAAGATTCACAATTAATAAGATGTTATTTGATATTGTATTAATGTTTGCCTTTCAGCGCTAGAGATTCCTAGTTTGAATCCAAATTTGGGTGGAGTTTCCATGTTCTCCTTGTGTCCGTGTGGGTTTTCTTCTGGTTCTCCGGGAACATGCTAACCTCTATGCCAATGTGCTGCCCACAGAGATAAATGCTTTCAAAAATAACCAATGATAATCCTTAAAGTTAAATCAGTGTAATAACATTTATACTCCACACTATTTACTTTTACTTTTACCTTTCCACTTCCTTTTGTAATTCAACCCCTCTCTTTGTGGGCATCTTTTTCTTTAGCTCTGTTATACTTATCTTGAACATTTGAAAAACACATTTTAAAAAACACATTTTAAAGGCATCTCATTCATTCATTCATTATCTTCCGCTTTATCCTATATTAGGGTCGCGGTGGGGTTCCCCATGCCCATCCAGGGAAGAAAGTTTCGGGCGCTGGGCAGATACACACAGGACAGGGCGCCAATCTATCGCTGCGCACACACTCACTCACACAGACACGCACACATACACACTCTATATGGGGCAATTTGGAGAACTCAATTGACTTGATCCATGTTTTTGGACTGTGGGAGGAAACCGGAGAACCCAGAGGAAACCCACGCAGACACGGGGAGAACATGGAAATTCCACCCAGATGGGGATTTGAACCGGGAATCCCTAGTGCTGAGAGGCAAACGTGCTAACAACTAAGCCACCGTGCCGCCTAAAGGCATCTCAATTGCGTCTATACTTAGTGGTTAGCACGTTCGCCTCTTGTTCAAATCCCAATCTGGGTTGAGTTTCCATGTTCTCCCCATTTCTGCTGGATTTCCTCTGTGTTCTCTTGAATAGTCCAAAAACATGAATTCAAGGTCAATTTAATGCTCTAAATTGCCCCATGTAGTTTGTTTGTGCCCAGTGATAGATTGGCGCCATGCCCTACCTGCCTAGGTTTATCTACCCAGTAACATTCTCTCAGTGGGGGTGGGGGGGGGGTATGGGGAGTATTTTCTTATTCCATCAGTTGAAAGGAATCTTGTCATGTGTCATTGTGAATAAATCATGGGAAACAGGTGTTGTTAGGCATGATGGATTGTTAGGCACAATGCGTAGCGGAGCACAGTTAACACCTCTTTCCCGTGATTTATTCACAATAACACACAACCTCGAGTGCCTTGTTGCTTTTATAAAATGGCTACAAACAAACTTAAATGAAAAACAGGTTTGATTCATAAATGCGTTTATTGAATGCAAAATGGTTAATAAACTTGTCTTTCATGACACAATCTACTCTGGTTTTAAAAGTGAATGCTGATCGCTGAGTAACAGGATTTTTGTTTCTCTAACAATTAAAAACTGCCATCTAGTGGCCAAATTACAGAACTCAAGTTTATAAAAAAAAAAACCTCGGGAAAACAATGTATTGCATGTCATGCATTAACATAAATGTGAGATCAGAGGTGTGCATTATTGTTAATAATGTCACAGCTGGGCAAACGGCTCAGCCAATCAAATTTAAGGATTGGAACTACCCATTTTATAATATAGATTAATCACCCCTTCAAATTACTTACCTTTAAACTTTATTGTGGGTACAATGCTTCTATGAAACAGTTTTTAAAATGTAAATAACTGAAGACTTTCTAGTTTAGCAGTTTGTTGGTTATTGTCTTTTGTAATTCTCTCCAACAGCTCTAATAATTAAATATTTAATATAAACCTTGTGTGGAAATTTCTGGACAGATATTTGGGGTACAGTGAATTTTCCACTTGCACGGTAGCGATTTATTCAACAGGATTTTAAAGAGCTTTGATGTGGCTCTGTAAGTTGTTTCATCACAGCGCTGTTGGAGAATTTTCAGTGTTGGCATTCATTGTAGTTTTTGTGTAGGCAACTTCCACTTTCCATGTAATGTTTGAATACATAAACGAAATTAAACATACTCACCACTAGATGTCCAAATCTTACATGATGCACCTTTAATTGTATCTATTACTTACAGTTTTTATTTTGTTGTCTTTTAAGATGCATCTAAACAAACAAAACCTTAAATCCATACAATACATATTTTATTACTTTTATTGGTCAGCAAATTTAACAAACTATGACATATTTGACACAGCTATATATTATAAAGTAACAAATTTGTAAACGTATTTATACAAAAATATACAAGTTGAACACACGGGACAAGACTTAAACAGACATAAATCATTTTCCTTGAGACTGTTTGGTCTTTGGCTCAGAATACCCGTTACACCATTACTGTTTTTTTACGAGGGTAGTTAATGCATGGTTGCGTAGGTTGAGACATGCTTATTATTTATCATTTAAAATCTCCCAAAGTACAAATATTATTTGGATTAAGGCTGTATATTAAAACATACAGTGTTGATTGTTTTGCTTCCTTGTGTCTATATATTTATAGCTATACTGTACTTCCTAAGAAACACCGGCCAATGTCCAAACCGATTTATTTCTGTTCACACTGAATGTCCACTCCCATTGTGAAAACATTTTCACAATAGGAGTTAAGACAGGTGACACTGTAAGAAAAAATGTATATCTAATAATGTGGCCAATAAGTTTATGTTGTAGAAACTTTACACCAAAAGTGGCTCAAGTTATCAAAATGTTTGTACGGTAATTTACTGGCACCACACACACACTGGAAATAAGTATTGTGTTAAAGCCGTAGATGTTTTAATGGAAAACTATTGTAACTTCCATGGGAAAGGTTTTGTTTGGTCCCATGCTATGAATAAATGAGATCCTAAGTATGTACAGTAACTCTATAAAGAGGAAGATTAACTAATGGCTACAGAATGAACTTGATATCTGAAAACAGAGGTGACCTCAATTACAGTCTGTGCAAATCAATGACAAGGTGATAATCATGATTAAATAGAATGATTGCTCTGTATTTGTTGGAATAGCATGCCTCTGTGGATCCACCGTATCTTATTGTGTTTTTTATATATTTAATATTTTAAGCTGTTGAATATTGTATCCAAGTATACATGTACAAACAATTAAATAACATGGTAGTTGACTGTCAGGATGCTTGTGCCCAGGAAATGATGATGGTACACAAACTCAGCAAACCCACAAACACACCAAACAGTACTAGAGCAAAGGCCTGTGAGAAGACAGAGATCAATTGAAAATAAGTAAAACACAGAAACAGGAAATCAAATATTAAATAATTTAAAAATGATTAAAAATAATGTTTTTATTATCTGTAATGTTATGACATAAACAGGTACTCCAGCCTCTACTCTTTTAAGCAGTTTTTTTTTTTTTTAAAGATTCCTTTAGGTTTTCAGCACCAATGTAAAAGGCGGGTAAAACGAATGAGTACCAGAAACAGGATTTCACACAACAGCACAGGCTTTACTGCCGACACTGCACCATCGTGTACTGAGCTTATGTCATAAAGAATAAGCAAAAATTTCAGTCTCTAAATGTACAACTCTGGTAGCGATATACCACAAAAGACTTGTAGCTGTAATTGTAATTTGAAAAGATGAAGCTCAGTATTGAGGCGGGCTGATTACAAATGCATGGCATGCTTTTTTTCCTTTAAGCCTTCACTTTGTTGAAACGATGACAAATCACAAAACGGGAATAACACATGCTGAGAAATTAGAAGAAGTATTCTATTTTGTGATTTACATGCGGGAATTTGTCATCTATATATCTACACCCACACACACACACACACACACATACACACACACATACACACACACACACACAGGTGAAAGGAAGGCCCCACAGAGGTTGATGAAGGTCTCATATGCTTAAGAAGAGCACCATAATCAGGGACTCCATTCACCCAAACCACTAACTGTACAACCTTCTACCTCCCCCCTTCTACCTAACTTTTAAAACACTTGCACTATGTTATATATATATGGACATTATTTATTTATTTATTTATTATATTATAATATTATATTATATTATATTATATTATAAAAAATTTATTTATTTATTATAAATATATGGACATTAATTTATTTATTTTATTATGGACAGTATTATTTATACACCTTTTATAATTATACATTCTTTGACTTTGCACTGTCTTTTACTGCAAAATACTGCCATCTCTGCACAATATTTGTATTTTAAAATACAGCCATTATTGCACTTTGTATATCTGCACAATTACTCTACACTATTTTTTACACTATTTGCACTTTTGGTTGATGCTAACAGAAGTTTGTTGTCTGGTACTTGTACAGAGCAATGACAATAATGCTGAATCAATCAAATAATGCTGAACAGAGGGGGGCTATATGCAGTTGTAATTAAACTATGTTGTAGTCTATATCTAAAGGCTTAAAACTAAGCTAAGTACAAATGCATTGTTGAGTTTGCACCAGGATCAAAAACCCAACAGGTAGCCTGGTAAAGTTCTCATGTTTTTTGATGCCATGGGCATAATGATTTATTCTTACCCCAACTGATGTGGCAGAACTGATGGGATCATTACTTAGGCGTAGATAAAATAGACCTGGATACACAAACAGTAAACAAGTGGAGGTAGTAGAACCTGAGAAAACAATAAAACACCCAAAATAATTTAAGCAGTGACATCATTAAAACACTAATTAATTATTTTATTAATTAATAAAATGGATTATAAAACGGGCAGTTCTGGCCCTTTAATCTGTTTGGCTGAGCCGTTTGTCCAGTCGTGACATGACAATAATACACACCGCTTCGCATTCGTATCAATGCGCGATATAAAAACATCAGGAAAAATTGTATTGTATAAACTGCGTTCAGTAATTTGGCCACTAGTATTTCATTATTAGAGAAACTGGAAACATGTCAATCAGCATTCATTCATTCATTATCTCCCGCTTTATCCTCTATTAGGGTCGCGGTGGGGTTCCCCATGCCCATCCAGGGGAGAACGTCTCAGGCGCTGGGTAGATAGAACCAGGACGGGGCGCCAATCCATCGCTGGGCACACACTCACTCACACAGACACACTCTATATGGGGCAATTTTTGAGAATTCAATTGACTTGATCCATGTTTTTGGACTGTGGGAGGAAACCGGAGAACCCGGAGGAAACCCACGCAGACACGGGGAGAACATGGAAACTCCACCCAGATGGGCATTCGAACCGAGAATCCCTAGTGCTGAGAGGCGAACGTGCTAACCACTAAGCCACCGTGCCGCCCCAATCAGCATTCATTTAAGAAAATTATTACATCATAGAAGACCAGTTTATTAATGTTTATGCTTTCAATAAACACATTTAGGAATCAATCCCTGTAACTTGTGACCATTTCATAAAAGAAATAAGGCACTGAGGTTTTATATTTAAAAGCAAAATTGTCGATAAACTGGTCTTCCATGACGTAGTATATTCTGGTTTTTAAAGTGAACACTGATCACAGAGTAATAGGATTTCGGTTTCTTTAACAATCAAAAACTGCCATCTAGTGGGCAAATTACAGAATGCAGTTTAGTCTGCATCAGGAATTGATTAGCTGTTTATATTAATATGTATTTTACGATTTAAAATAATTGTATAATAAGTATTGATACGAATGTGAAATGTAAGAGGTGTGCATTATTGTCAGTAATGTCATGACTGAACAAATGGATCAGCCAATCAGATTTAAGGACCAGAACTACCCATTTTATAAATATATTTATATAGAAAACATTTTAAAAAAGTGTCAATGTATTTAAATTTTTTCAAACCCATAAGTATTTTATTCATTACATTGTAATTGCAAAAGTAAATCTTATTAACAACTACATTGAATATAAAACCATTGCTGTTACCAACATTATTTATGCCACTAAACATCACTCTTTCACTAACTGGGTTGACCATAAAGACTGATGTTTCTGTTATTAGTTAGATGAACACTCCGAATGCCATTGACCTGACAAAAACTAATGGTTGCAAAACTAACCAGAGTAACAGATACTAATACTAGTAAATAATCAAAGTCAGTACTTGTTATGTATTATCCACATGGTTTAAAAAATGAAAGAAAATTGTATGCAAACAAAAGAAGAGGTGTAAGTAAACCGACACAAAATTTATAGTCAACTTATAGTTATAGTCAACTTACCAACAACACCAAAGACATTTCTGATGTCTGGCACATAAATGGCCAACAACTCTACAACCAGGAGGAGAATAAATGTGGCTATACAGTGAGACAGCCAGGAGAATTCCTGCTCTCGTTTAAATAAAGTTAACAATGCTTTTCGGGCCTGTAAAACAAAGTATAAGATGTTGTTTTTAACTTAAGTTAAAACACTTTAACTATTTCATGAGTATCTGCATTTCTCTTCTTATGCTTGTAAGTTACTAGGTTACTGGGTACCACTCCAAACGTATGTATGTATGTAATATATATATATATATATATATATATATATATATATATATATATATATATATATATATATATATATATATATATATATATATATATACAGTGGGGAAAAAAGTATTTAGTCAGTCACCAACTAAGTTCTCCCAATTTAAAAAGATGAGAGATGAGAGAGGCCTGTAATTGACATCATAGGTAGACCTCAACTATGAGACAAAATGAGAAAAAAAACACAAAAAAGTACATCTAAATATTTTATTATATATATTTTGTTATATATCCTTTGTTGGCAACGACAGAGGTCAAACGTTTTCTGTCTTCACAAGGTTGGCACACACCATTGCAGTTATGTTGGCCTATTCATCCATTCAGATCTTCTCCTGAGCAGTGAGGTTTTGGGACTTTCAACTCCCTCCAAAGTTTTTCTATGGGGTTAAATCTGGAGTCTAGTTAGGCCACTCCAGGACCTTGAAATGCTTACGAAGCCACTTCTTTGTTGCCCTGGCAGTGTGCTTGGGATCATTGTCCAGCCATGTTTCATCTTCAATGCCCTTGCTGATGGAATAAGGTTGCACTCAAAATCTCAAAATACCTGGCCCCATTCATTCTTTCATGTACACGGACCAGTCGTACTGGTCCCTTTGCAGAGAAACAGCCCCAAAACATGATGTGTTCTTTGGATGCAACTCAGCATTCACTCTCCTCCAAACACTGGTTCTATTTTGGTTTATCTGACCATAACACCTTCTCTCAATACTCTTCCGGGAACATCCAAATACTCTCTAGCAAACTTTAGACGCACCCAAATATGTACTGGCTTAAGCAGGGGGACACGTCTGGCACTGCAAGATCTGAGTCCCTGGCGACAAAGTGTTACTGACGGTAGCCTTTGTAACCTTGGTCCCAGCTTTCTGCAGGTTATTCACTAGGTCCCCCCGTGTGGTTCTGTGTGGTTTTTGCTCACCGTTCTTGTGATCACTTTGACCCCACGGGCTGAGATCTTGTGTGAAGCACCTGATCGAGGGAGATTAGCAGTGGTCTTGTAGGTCTTCCATTTTTTTATTATTGGTCCCACAGCAGATTTCTGCTGCTTGCCTATTGTCTTCCCAGCTTGGTGCATGTCTACAATTTTGTTTGTGGTGTCCTTCAACAGCTTTTTGGTCTTCACCATACTGGAGTTTGGAGTGTGACTGTTTGAGGTTGTGGGCAGGTGTATTTTATACTGTTAACCAGTTCAGACAGGTGCCATTAATACAGGTAATGAGGACAGAGAGGAGCGTCTTAAAGAAGAAGTTACAGGTCTGTGACAGCCAGAAATCTTGCTTGTTTGTAGGTGACCAAATAATTATTTTCCACCATTATTTGCAAATAAATTCTTTACAAATCAGACAATGAGATTTTCAGAAATTTGTTTTCTCATTTTGTAATAGTTGAGGTTGATGATGTCAATTACAGGCCTCTCTCATTTTTTTGTGGGAGAACTTGCACAAGTGACTGACTAAATACTTTTTTCCCCACTGTGTGTGTGTGTGTGTGTGTGTGTGTGTGTGTATGTGTATATATATATATATATATATATATATATATAAAAATATATAATATATATATACATACATATATATATATATATATATATATATATATATATATATATATATATATATATATATATATATATATATATATATATATAAAAATATATAATATATATATATATATACATATATACACGAGGGGTGTAACAGTACATTTTATTCGTCACAAACTGTTCGGTACAGACCACATGGTTCACCACGCACAGTCTCACAGAGAATGTATGTATGAGTACACAGAGTACAATGGTACGGAATGGGCAAAGACCAAAGGAGGAATTCAAATTAAGAGGAAAGTTTCACAAGCCGAGTTGCACCTTGGCTGTAACCATCTCTAAGCACAGAAATTACTTACACAGCTTCATTTAAATCAATCGTGAGGGAGTATTTTGGGTTCTTTTAAATTACAGCAGCACTGGAACAGGGGTTATGTTCCAGCGACGCAATGTATGTTATGAGTTGAAAACAACAATGTAGCGTTGTTATAATTATTGTATTTTTTAAATGTTAAATTTTAGGACATTTAGACAATTAGAAATTGGTAATTTGGCAGGCTCACTGATTGAGAAAGAGGAATATTATAATAATATTGTTATTACAATTTAAAAATGAAATAAAAGGTCGCTCCAAAAAAGAATATGAGGCAATTAATGGAAATTCCATATAATAAAAATATAAAACTAGTACGCTTTTCAAATTGTTTGTTATTTTAACAATTGTGAAATTCAATTTCATCAATCCATTTGACCATATTTGACTATTTTGACCAACACATTATCCAACCATAATATTCGATAGATACATTGTAGTATATTATAGTATTATAGTAATAGTCATGATTAATTATGTCAAAATGTGAAGTATGGTGATACCGAAATATAGTAAAAACGTTTAAGAAGCTTAGACTTACTGGGAAATTAATAAGTGGCACAGTTAACAGCACAGCCAGCAGGATGGCTAGACGCACTATCATCAGCACGACATCATGCGGCAGGTAAGCATCATAGCCTCTCAAAAGCTCTGAGTCCACTTGACCTTCAGAAACAAACAACACTGAAGAATGACTTCATGTCATGTACAATGCACTTATATTACCCTTAATTTGTAATAGCCACCATTTCCCACCCAATATATACAGTGGGGAGAACAAGTATTTGATACACTGCTGATTTTTCAGGTTTTCCGCTTGCAAAGCATGTAAAAGACTATAATTTTTATCATAGGTACTCTTCAACAGTGAGTGATGGAATCTAAAACAAAAATCCACAAAAATCCATTGTATGATTTTTAAATAATTAATTTCCATTTTATTGTGTGAAATAAGTATTTGATACACCAGAAAAAGAAACTTAATATTTGGTACAGAAACCTTTGTTTGCAATTACAGAGATCAGACGTTTCCTGTAGTTCTTGACAAGGTTTGCACACACTGCAGCAGGGATTTTGGCCCACTCCTCCATACAGATCTCCTCCAGAGCCTTCAGGTTTCGTGGTTGTCGCTGGGCCACACGGACTTTAAGCTCCCTCCAAAGATTTTCTATTGGATTCAGGTCTGGAGACTGGCTAGGCCACTCCAGGACCTTAAGATGTTTCCTACGGAGCCACTCTTTAGTTGCCCTGGCTGTGTGTTTTGGGTTGTTATCATCATCAGCCACGACCCATCTTCAATGCTCTTACTGAGGGAAGGAGGTTGTTGGCCAAAATCTCACGATACATGGCCCCATCCATCCTTCCCACAATACGGTGCAGTCATCCTGTCCCCTTTGCAGAAAAGCATCCCCAAAAAATGATGTTTCCACTGCCATGCTTCACGGTTGGGATGGTGTTCTTGGGGTTGTACTCATCATTCTTCTTCCTCCAAACATGACGAGTGGAGTATAAACCAAAAAGTTCTATTTTTGTCTCATCAGACCACATGACCTTCTCCCATTCTCTCCTCTGGATCATTCAGATGGTCATTTGCAAACTTCAGACGGGCTTTGACATGCGTTGGCTTGAGGAAGGGCACCTTGCGTGCACTGCAGGATTTTAATCCTTGACGGTGTAGAGTGTTCCTGATTGTTTTCTTTGAGACTGTGGTCCCAGCTCTATTCAGGTCATTGACCAGGTCCTGCCGTGTAGTTCTGGGCTCATTCCTCACCTTCCTCAAGATCATTGATGCTCCACGAGGTGAGATCTTGCATGGTGCCCCAGACCGAGGGAGATTTTCCATTATTTTGCATTTCTTCCATTTTCTAATAATTACACCAACAGTTGTTGCCTTCTCACCAAGCTGCTTGCCTATTGTCCTGTAGCCCATCCCAGCCTTGCGCAGGTCTACAATTTTATCCCTGATGTCCTTACACAGCTCTCTGGTCTTGGGCATTGTGGAGATGCTGGAGTCTTACTGATTGAGTGTGTGGACAGGTGTCTTTTATACAGGTAACGAGTTCAAACAGGTGCAGTTAATACAGGTAATGAGTGGAGAACAGGAGGGCTTCTTAAAGAAGAAGTAACATGTCTGTGAGAGCCAAAATTCTTACTGGTTGATAGATGATCAAATACTTATTTCACACAATAAAATGGAAATTAATTATTTTCAAATCATACAAGGTATTTTTCTGTTTTTTTGTTTTAGATTCCATCACTCACAGTTGAAGAGTACCTATGATAAAAATTACAGTCTTTTACATGCTTTGCAAGTGGGAAAACCCTAAAAATCAGCAGTGTATCAAATACTTGTTCTCCCCACTGTAGGTCATTACTAGGGGTGTAATGCTACATTGTATTCGCCATACACTGTTTGGTATGGGTCACGTTGTTTCGCATGCAGAATTAAAAGTATAGTATAACACATGAAGACAAAAAAACACAAGGCAGAACTAAAATTAATAGGCGAGCACTACACCCGAGTTGCAAGTTGAGTTGCAAGTTGCACTTAAACCCCTTTAAGCATGCCAATGCTTTGTGTAGCTCAGTTTAGAGGCAGAGCATGGACTGTGAGTTGAAACGATACACAGAAATTACATATACTGCTCCGTCTGGGAGGATTTTGGGTTCATGTAATTAAAGCAACACTGGAGCAGCACGGATAGATCAAACATGGGTGGTTTGTCCGCATTGTGTAGCAGTTGTAAAGTATTTTTTTAGAAACTTTTTTTTTTCATGAGCTTACATGTGATCGCTTAATCCTCCACTCCTTAGATGGTAAATCAGACAGATCAAATCTATAACTGAAGCAATGAGCAGGTAAAGTAATACCTCACATATTGCTGGGTTTACATTCCACAGAACACACAATGTAGCAGTGTTATAATTATTTTATTATTTATATGTTTAATAACGGGCAGCATGGTAGCTTAGTGATAAGCACTTTTGCTTCTCAGGGCTGGGGATCGAGGTTCGAATAGCAATCTGGCTGAAGTTTCCATTTTCTCCCTGTGACTGTGTGGGTTTCATTGGAATGCCGCAATGTGGCAAAAACGTATCTGATATGGAATTAGATACATACAGTAGTGCTCAAAATAATAGCAGTGCTTCAACAGCAGCAAGATAAATCACTGTTTTTGTTAAAATTTCAACCTCTACACCACAAGTAAGTTTTTGGAGGGCATAATAAGGGTACAGAAAACCAACAAACCCAACAGGCCCCCTATGCATACTGCGGATTCTGTGAAATTGAATGATTAACTGAAAGGGGTGTGTTCAAATAAATAGCAGTGGTGAGTTCAATTAGGGAGACCGTCAATTAGGGTGGGCGTTCTGTGAAAAAAAGGTGTTAACAGGTGATTCTTATTTAAGGAGCAAGGCAACTGACATGCTGGCTGTGCATTTGTCCTGAAAAAACAAGAAAAATGGGTCGTTCAAGGCACTGGTCTAAAGACGAGCGTTTTTTAATCAAGAAGCTAATAAAAGAGGGGAAAACCTATAAAGAAGTACAGAAAGTGATTGGCTGTTCAGCTAAAATGATCTCCAACGCTTTGAAATGGCAAGAAAAAACAGAAAAACGCGGAAGAAAAAGAAAAACAACTCCTCGAATGGATAGGAGAATAGCCAAACTGGTAAAGGCTCAGCCAATGATCGGCTCCAAGAGACCTTCAGTTGACTGTGAGTACTGGTACAATCAGAAGACGTCTTGGTGAAATCAACCTACCAGCAAGAAGCCCCTGCAGAGTCCCACTGTTAAATAAAAGACATGTGCAGAAGCGGTTAGAATTTGATAAAGAACACATTGAGTGGCCTGAGAAGAAATGGCGTAACATTTTGTGGACTGATGAAAGCAAGGTTCTTCTTTTTGGGGCCAAGGGTCACAGACAGTATGTCAGACATCCTACAAACACAGAATACAAGCCACAGTACTCAGTGAAGACAGTTAAGCATGGTGGTGGAAGCATAATGATATGGGGATGTTTCTCCTACTACGGTGTTGGTCCTATTTATCGCATACCAGGGATCATGGATCAATTTGAGTACATCAGGATATTGGAAGAAGCCATGCTGCCATATGCTGAAGAGGAAATGCCTTTGAGGTGGACCTTTCAACAAGATAATGACCCAAAACATACCAGCAAGCGAGCAAAAGCATGGTTCCAGACGAACAGGATTCAACTGATGGAGTGGCCAACACAATCCCCGGACCTTAATCCCATAGAAAACTTGTGGGCTGACATAAAAAAATGCAGTGCATGAGGCAAAACCAAGAAACGCAGGGGAATTGTGGAATATAGTACAATTGGCCTGGGCAGCAATACCTGTTGACCGTTGCCAGGAATTGGTTGACTCCATGCACCACAGATGTGAAGCAGTTATCAGAAACCGTGGTTTTGCAACAAAATATTAGTTAAGGATACTCAGTCAAGTTGACATATCAAGAATTTCTTAGTACATTTTTGAGTTTCCAAGAAAAGATGTGAACGCTGCTATTTTTTTGAACATTACATTTCTAACTTTCTGTGAAATATCATTATTATTATTTGAGTTTTAATTACTTTTCCCAATTGTCCTGCTTTTGAATAGAATGTGCTGTGTCCCCAATGCATTTGTGTTCATTAAAGTACAATATGTTAGAAGAATTTTGACATTTACTCATTTCTTTAAAGACACTGCTATTATTTTGAGCACAACTGTATATAAAAAAAGAAAAAACTCACAACACAGTGAAGCCGCGAGAAGTGATCCATGATATGCTCCATATGCTGTAGTGGAGAAAACTTTTTTCAGGCATTTAATAAAAGTGATAGTTGGTAAAAGCCTGCCTCCCCCATGAATTCATACCAAACCGTACACTCCATACCATGATGTGAACCAAACCTCCCCCCAGTCAATACAGTAGAGAATGAGTCCTAAATAACAAACATTGCACTGTTAAGTTGTCAGTAGAGGCTGCGGTGCTTCATGCATTTGATTTGCACGTTTCCATTTGTACTTACTGTAAAAGGTGAGGTAACCAAAAAGAGCAGAGACCAGATAAACCAGGAAACTGAAGGAAATGCTCACGTTTGCCACGTTTTGCATGCGTCGCTTAGTGGGCCTGAAAAACACAAGTGTACACAAAACACCATGTCAGTATCACTGCAGGACTTGGAATTATCCACCACCCTAATATCTCGGGGTCCTGATCATTTGAGAACATACTAACATGGACTTCAAAGTATGTAGAGGAAAAAAATGGACTACAGAATGTAATTGTAGAACTACAAAGTCTATTTATATATTTCAGTGGAACTGAAAAAACAAGCATTAAGTGTAGAACAGAGGAAGTGGACCTCATAAAATGGTCGGCAATTGTCTCTTATCCAAGGGCAGACAATTAGTATTTAAACTAATGTCATCTCTTAGAAATGTATGTCACTGCACTTAAAATTAAGTACTGAGAAATTATTTAGCGTGACTAATGTGTTGATACATAAGATCCTATCTAAACTTTGTCACTGTGTACATCTTAAGCTATGTAATGTTTTTAGCGTTTGAATAAATTATAGAGTATTTTATATGTATATATTAAATTCATATTTCCTGTAAAGATTTTATTGTCTTATCTCTTTTCTTGTCTTATTAGATCTTAGTGCAGCCATTGACATTATATAACATCCTACTTAAGAGATAAAAAAAAAACCCACTGTGGCCATCACAAGATCTGTTCTCCAGAGGTTTAAAGCTGACAGATCAAAATCACTTCACCTTTAACAATCAATGTTCCGATCTTGCTAAAGTTAAATAGGATGTTCCACAAGGGTCACTTCTGGGACCACTCCTATTTGCCCTATATAGACTTCCATTGGATCAATTATTCTTAATCATGGAATTAGTTTTGACTCGTATGCAGATACACAGTTATACATATTAGCTTATTCTAATGATGTTCATTCAATCAGTAAGTTTGAGGACTGCATCAAAGATATTAAAATGTGGATGTCCAAAAACTTCCTACTGCTAAATTCTGACAAAACTGAGGTACTAATAGTTGGTCCCAGGGAAAAAATTAACAAAGCTTCTAACACTGTGTTAAACCTCAACAACCCCTTAATCAGAACCAGTTCGTCTGTAATCTCAGTGTCATTATTGATTTGGATCTCTCCTTTACAAAGCACATCAGCAATATTACTAGAATTGCTTTTTTTCACTGTCTAAAGCTAAAAAATGTCCTCTCCTTCCAAGATGCAGAGAAACCAATTGTTGCTTTATTACCTCAAGTTTAGATTATTGTGATTAACTTCTGACAGGATGTTCTAATAAATCTTTACATAAATTACAACTTGTGCAAAATGCTGCAGCTAGGGTTTTATCTAGAATCAGAAAGTTTAATCATATCAGTCCTGTGTTATCAAACTTACACTGAGTACCACTTTAATTTTGTATTGATTAAAAATTTTACTGATAACATATGATACACATGATACAATTCTACATAATCATGCTCAGTATCTGGTTGAACTCATTCAATTGTATAACGCAAAACTAGTTTACGTGATTGTTTACTTCTAGCTCCTAGAATGAATAAAATGACTGATGGTGGAAGAGCGTCCTCCCAAAAGGCTCCTCAACTTTGGAATAGCCTTCCAATTACTGTTTGCGATTCTGAATTTACTATCAATCTTTAAAAGTAGATTAAAAACACACTGGGTGGAGATTTGGGGTTGGAGACATGGATTAGGAGACATGGGGTTTCCATGTTTTCCCCGTGTCCGCGTGGGTTTCTTACGGGTTCTCCAGTTTCCTCCCACAGTCCAAAAACATGGATCAAGGTCAATTGAATTCTCCAAATTATCTCATGAATTTTGTGTGTATAGAGTGTGTTTGTGTGTGAGTGAGTGTGTGCCCAGCAATAGATTGGCACCCTGTCCTGGTTGTATCTGCCCAGCGTCTGAAACGTTCTCCCCTGGATGGGCATGGGAACTCTCCCCCCCCCCCCCCCCCCCCCCCCCCCCCGACGTTAATAGAGGATCAAGTGGAAGATAATGGATGGATGGATAATTAAATTAATAATTTGAATCATATCATATCAGTCCTGTGTTATCAAACTTAAACCGAATACCACTTCAATTTTTTATTGATTAAAAGTTTTATTGATAACATATACAATTCTACATAATCATGCTCAGTATCTGGGTGAACTCATTCAATTGTATACCGCAACACGTGAGCTCAAATCAAGGTGCTAGTTTAAGGTGCTAGAATCAAGGTGCTAGAATGAATAAAATGAATAGATTTTGAAAAGGCAGACCTAAAAACATGTTTTCAAAAGCTTCTTAAAAGAAGGAAGAGACGTGGATACACGGAGGTACAGTGGGATGGAGTTCCACAGTTTTGGACCAACAACACTAAATTCTTTTTCACCATATTTCACGCAGTACTCTTTCAATATTGGGGTGATGTGATCACAAGCCCTGGTGCATGGAAAAACTCTAGCTGCCGAGTTCTGTACATATTGTAACTTTTTTAGGCTACTGGAAGGAAGGACAATTAGGATGGAGTTACAGTAGTCAAGCCTACATGTGACATATGCATGTACCAGAGTTTCAGCCACTGAGTCATTAAGAGAGATTGTAATTATTATTGTAATTGTTTTTTTTTGATAATTATTGTATTATTGATTATTGTAATTTACTTCTGTCAGGATGTTTTAATAAATCTTTACATAAACTACACCTTGAGTAATGTATTGTATTACAAACAACTGCTTTTAAAAAAGTTAAATTTCTTCTTTATATAAATGTTTTGTAACACAAAATAGTCAGAACTGACAAAAACAAATGTGTGCGCTTAATACTAACCGATGAAGTTCACTGTAAATTGGAAGTATTGTGGTATGACATAGAAAGGAGAAAGCCATAGTGGGCACAGCATAAGCACTCTGAAACAGTCAAATACATATACACAAACACATGCACACACATACGTTTTATTTTTCACAAATTAAAAAAAACAAATTACAAAAAAAAAAATATTTTTATTGTGTCAAAGTTTGAAAGTTTGTAAATCTTTTAGAATGTTTTATATTTATGCATAAATATGCCCATTAGATATGGATCCTGAAAGTAGAAAAAACAACCTATCTAAACAAATAAGACAAAATATTATACTTGGTAGGGGTGCTAAAAAAATCGATTCTTCAATGAATTACGATTCGTAGTCCAGGCGATTCGGAATCGATTCAAAATTTTCAAGAATCGATTTTTAAAAAAGTTTAAGTTTTGTTTTTTGGTGCCCCCTCCCGAGCGTACTACATATCGCATTACGGATCCACTCGGCCACCATAGACCAAGCTTGTTAACCAGCTCCCGTTGTAGTTCGCTAGCATGCTAGTTCATGCTAGTGGGAAGCATGGAGCGGGGGGAGAGCGGGATTCGACGCTTTATCGTTAAAAGGGTTTGGGTTTTAAAGCCAGAAGAGAGAGCTCGACATGAGCACGACTGTTTTCAATGAGCGTAAAATTAAATCGAGGTACTTCGAGGGAAATCGAGGAAATCGTGGAAACACGACAAATGTGTGAGCTAAAAGAAGTTGAAAAATATGTTTAATATTTAAAGTTAAGTTTTAAAAATGTAGCGAATGTTGGTGCAATATAGTTAAAGACCGAAGTATGGATTTTATTCTTTAAAGTTTTAAAGACTTGCTAAATCTAAATGCACTATGACTGTAAAGTCTGTATTTTAGTTTCGATTAAAGGTTAATGCACTATGGTAAACTTTTGTATTAATATATTTTGAAATTTTTGTTCATTGATGAATGTTTTTTATGTAAGAAAAATCCAGGCAGCTAAGCTAACCTAATACTGCTCATTTAAATCCTATTTTTTGTAAAAATATAAAATGATGCAAAAAGATTTGATACAGGAAGGAACCTAAAAGTATTCTTTTAAATAAATGTTCTATTTGTTTACATTGTTGTTTCATCTTGTCAATCACATCATTTAAACAAAATTTAAAGACTATTTGAACTGAAAAAAAATCGTTTCTGAATCGAAAATCGATTCTGAATCAAATCGCCAGACACTGAGAGATTCGCAACCGTAATACTTGGTAATACATTTATTGAAGCAAATAATCCAATATTACATATTTGTGAGTGGCAAAAGTATGTTAACCCCAAGGATTAGTTGTTAATTTGAAAAGTGAACTTACAGTCAGGTGTTTTTAATCAATGGGATGACAATCAGATGTGAGGTGATACCTTGTTTCATTTAAATAACATTTATCCATGAAAGTCTGCAATTCACAAGTTTGTAAAATTGTATCATGGCACAAACAAATGAGAGGACCTCAGAAAAAAAAGCTGCAAAAACAACTCCACCAACCCACAGTCAGACAGACAGACATTTTTGTAGATTTAACAGTGTGTTTAATAGCATATGAAATGCTTATGAGTGTGGGAAGGGTTTATGATGTCTTAAGCGCTGGGGATCCAGGTTGAAATCCCAATCTGGGTGGAGTTTCCATGTTCAGTCTCATGTACCGATAACCAAAGCTAATAAAAAAATCTGCAACCCAACGATTAATCTCCACTATTTTTAAACACTAAATTTCACTAAACCTACAATGTTAATTAGTAAACATGTGCACATGCTTAATTCTCCTGAAGACTCATGAAGCCATGAGTATGTACAGTCATGGCCAAAAGTTTTGAGAATGATCCAAATATTAATTTTTACAAAGTCTACTGCTTTAGTTTTTATAATGGCAATTTGCATATACTCCAGAATGTTATAAAGAGTGATCAGCTTAACAGCAATTAATTGCAAAGTCAATATTTGCCAAGAAAATTAACTTTATCCCCCAAAACACATTTCAACTTCATTGCAGCCCTGCCTTAAAAGGACCAGCTAACATCGTTTCAGTGATTGCTCCATTAACACAGGTGTGGGTGTTGATGAGGACAGGGCTGGAGATCAATCTGTCATGATTAAGTAAGAGTGACACCACTGAACACTTTAAAAGGAGGCTGGTGTTTGGCATCATTGTTTCTCTTCTGTTAATGTGGTGCACCCAAATGTGCCACCACATTTTGGTAATTTTATTATTTAAAAAAAAAAAAAACAATACACTTGCAAATAAGGCAATTATTATTTTACATTTAATACAGGTAGACTGTAAATTTAGTGGAGTAAAAGCGGGGAGTAATAAGCGGAACTTTTGGCACTGTCGTTGTTTTGCCCACCGTTATAGTGGAACACCTTTTTGTCTCGCCTCAGAAATAACCTGGGAAAAGTCATGAGTGCTTCGGTGTCTTTCCCTGAGACTCTGCTTTTAATGTTTACAGGGCAGTAGTCACGTTAAAACACGTTATATGTGAGAGTTTTATACTTAAGGATATTGTTTTTATGCCGTAAAAGTACTGTTTTCTTTAGAAGTCTAGTCAAAGAAAAGAAGTTTAAATTACGTCTCTGTAACTTTTGAACCGCACGTAGATACTGGTTCCCGCGGGATTTCGGGGAGTTATCGCGAGATTTCAAAGAGTTATCACGAGAGTTCGCTCATTTTGCTAAAAGTATTTATTTTGGACTGTAAGTTTAATGTGTAAAGCTTTCTGACATGTGTATAATTCGCATTTAAAGTATTTTATATGTGCTATTGAGTCCAAACAATAAGCTGTAGATGAGAATTATTTTGTTATGTTGTGATGTGAACTTTACAGCAGTTATTTAGTGTATTTTGTCTAATTTAAGTGAAATTTATGCACTTTCATAAGATGTTTTGAGTAAGTTATTTTGAGTTTGCCCTAAAGAAAGTATGAAACAGTTAAAGTGATGTTATCTGTGCTCATGATGTTCATAAGAGATAAATAACAGTAAATTAACAGTGTACAAAGGGAACTAAGTAATTACAGATACATGAATGTGAATTGTAAATAAGTTGAATTGTAATTAAAGAAAAATAACCTGGGAAAAGTCATGAGTGCTTCGGTGTCTTTCCCTGAGACTCTGCTTTTAATGTTTACAGGTTTCAAAATCTTTTGTTATCGTGGTCACCACGCCCGGGGCCCGTAACAAACTGTGGGGGCTCGCCCGGGATCTCTCCTCTTCAGTCGCTGAGGGCAGGTCCAGAGATATCAGAACCATGAAACGACAGTGATTGTATTGCTATACTAGCCAAAACAGTGTGAGTACCAAGGAGGTGGATCAAGGTGAAAAGGATCTTTGCTTCAAGGTGAGACCATACTGCTGTCAGGAGAGTGTTGTACATTTTAGTCACTACCAAGCTACAGAACAACTGAAGCAAAGATACACAACATGTCAAGAGAAAGAAAGGACCTGGTCTGGAGTATCAGAAAACAATTATTCTCACTCCAGGATCAAGACATCCTTGAACTAGCCAAGAGCCTTGCATCAGAAGATATAGACACTAACACGTTTATTCAGGATGATAAGGAGAGTTGCATGGATTATATTATTTCCTACATGCAATCAACTGCACTACTGCAACTTGAAGATGAGGGCATGAGTCATTTGTTAGAGCTAAATGATCTGATAAGTCTCGGAGTCCAATCGAAGAGTTTCATCTTGCAAACAGCTTGTGAGAGTGAACTGTCAATCATATCCAGCACACAACCATCCAACGTTTTGTTGGATCCACCACCTTCTGTTGGTCTATCAGATTGCAAAGCAACCAAGTCACCTGTCAAAAGAGTGCACAGGCTCAAAGCGCTGTGGTCGAAACAAAAGACAAGATAGTCACGGACCAATCTTCACAAATAGTTAAACAACTTGCTGCCCAAGTAGAGACCTTAACTAGCATGGTGGCCAGCCTCATGAAGCAGGTAAAAGAAGCCAAGTCTTACCAACCTTACCCCAAGCCACTGCCCAATATGCATTTCCATGCCTCAACAAACCATTCCATACCCCGCCAAAAGAAAACATTCTTTTGTCCAAAGTGTTCTGAACAAATCTTACCAGACTGCAGACCAGAGGCCAGCCCAGATCCACAGTCCCATCCAGTAATGCCCTCCTCTGCACAACTCACAACAGAGTGCATGAGACGTCATAGTAAACAGACAAGAAAACAGTCGAATCGAAATGAGGGAAAGGAACCAGCCATCTCTTGTCAAGGTTTTACATCAAGCGGCCACAGTGTTCCCCTTGTTGGTAAGAAAAGCCTTCTCAAGTGTTTGATTGGGGGTTACCCTGTGACTGTATTATTTGATTCGGGTTCTCAAGTGAGGCCAGGCATTACCTTATGATGGGTGGGTTGAGATTACAGTCACACTTGCTGGTCACGAAGATCTAAACCTCACTGTACAAGCACCATTCCTAGTCAGCAAGCTACCACTTCCTCAGCCACTCCTGGGAGCCAATGTGCTTGGTGCTATTCTTCAGAGACAGGAGTCAGACAAAGAGGCCAGTGCTTTATGTTCATGTTTATGTCGAATTCCATCACAGCAGTCGAGGTAAACAAAACGACTTGTCCCCAGAAACCACCCATTGAATCATGGCTACCTCCAGTTGACCTTAGTCACCTAAGTTCAGACCAGCAAAAAGCAGTTGAAAAAGTGCTAATGGAAGAATGTGATGAATTCTCTTGCGACAGTACAGACATAGGTTGCATCCCCACACTGCAAATGGAGATAAGGCTCAAAGATGACATACCAGTTCAGAGAGCCTATGCCTCCATACAAAAAACACTCTACAAGGAAGTTAAAGAATATATCCAAGAGCTGATTGTTAGGGGCTGGGTTATGAAGTCACAATCGCCTTATGCGGCTCCCGTCATTTGTGTGAGGAAGAAGGATGGCTCTTTGTGTGTGTTGATTACCGACTCTTAAACAAGAAGACTGTGCCAGATCAACATCCGCTTCCCCGGATCCAGGATCTCACAGACTCTCTTGGTGGTTACAGTTGGTTCTCGATCCTAGACCAGGGTACAGCCTACCATCAAGGAGGTTCAAGATATTTGACGGCATTTAACACCCCATGGGGTCTCTATGAATGGGTGCGAATACCCTTTGGGCTGTCGAATGCCCCAGCAGCCTTTCAGAGGAACATGGAGGAAATGCTCGACACCCTTCCTGACGAGTGCTGCATCCCTTATCTTGACTATGTGCTCTGTTTTTCCTTTGATGAGTCTTTTGATGTCTTTTGATGAACATGTTCAAGTTCTACAGAAGGTTCTCCAAGCTTTACAGTGTCATGGAGTGAAGCTAAAGCCTGAGAAGTGTGAGTTGTTCCATAAAGAGGTTCGGAGTAGTGTCCGCAGATGGAGTAAAGGTGGACCCCAAAGACATTGCAGCGGTACAAGCACTTAAACACAAAAGACCACAGACTGTTGGAGAGGTCAGACAAATCTTGGGATTCCTGACTTATTATTGTACATACGTACAGGACTTCTCACGCAATAGCTAAACCACTGTATGACTTGCTCCAGGTACCGTCCCACACACCACCACCAAAGCCAATGAGAGACAGAGTAAAATATGCCCAGAAGTCTTCCTGAGCTCCGGTACAGTGGACCAAAGAGCACCAGGAGGTCCTTAAGCGCCTAATCGACATGCTCACCCAACCACCAGTGTTAGCGTACCCAGACTTCAACCGCCCTTTCATACTTCACACAGATGCATCCCAAAGGCCTAGGTGCTGTGTTGTATCAGAACCAGGATGACAAGATGAGAGTGATTGGGTATGGATCTCGCACACTTACACCAGCTGAACAAAACTACCAATTACACAGCGGAAAACTAGAATTCCTTGCCCTCAAGTGGGCAGTTTGTGACAAGTTCAAGGATTATCTTTACTACTCCTCACATTTCACAGTTTTTACAGATAACAATCATCTGACATATGTCCTTAGCACAGCAAAGCTCAATGCAGTCGGACATCGTTGGATTGGACAGCTGGCAGATTTCCATTTTGACATCAAATATCGTCCATGAAAAGTCAACATCGATGCTGATGTACTGTCACGTTGCCCGCTTGATGTTGACATGTTTATGAAAGAGTGCTCAGAGGAACTTTAGGAGGAAGCTGTTGGTGCAGTTTGGGAAGGGAGCAGAAGAGCTAAGCAAGAAGATGTAGCATGGATTGCAGCCCTTAACTTTACCATACCAAACCCACCTATCCAAAAGCCTATGCAGATTATCAGTCATTAGACACTCGCACAGGAACAGAGAGCAGATACAGTAATTGGCAAGGTAATTAGAATGAGAGAAGCGGGCATTTCACCTAGAGAAGATGACAGAGTTGACACCTTAGAAACATGCAAAGGCGGATTTGAGTACATCCTGGTTGTGCTGGACTATTTCACCAGGTTCGCTTAAGCCTACCCCACCAAGAATAAGGCAGCAAAGATGGCAGCAAGTCATCTGTTTAATGATTACATTCTCAAGTTCGGCTACCCCCAGATGGTCATTCAAGGACTTCCCCTTATCATCCCCAGGGTAACCCCGTTGAATGACTGGTGAGCTGGTGAGCCACGCAAGAAAACCGAAGGGCTAGCGGAAAGACCTTACCCACAACCTGAACAAGTGAGCCTTGAAAATTCAAATCCAATTTGTGACAATTAGGAAATACCTCAGTCCCTAGAAGAAGTGCAGGCCCCTGTACCTGGCCCAAAAGCGACTCCTGACCTATAGCCAGAGCACAGCACAGAGTCTGAGCTCTGTGCATAAATTTAACTAAAATTAGACTAAATACACTGAATAACTGCTGTAAAGAGCGGTTTGCTGATCAACAATGCCTTTTCCAGCATGATGGAGCACCTTGCCATAAAGCAAAGGTGATAACTACAAGGCTCAGGGAACAAAACATAGAGT
This sequence comes from Corydoras sp. C115, assembly GCA_019802505.1. Taxonomy (NCBI): domain Eukaryota; kingdom Metazoa; phylum Chordata; class Actinopteri; order Siluriformes; family Callichthyidae; genus Corydoras; species Corydoras sp. C115. The sequence continues at coordinate 167,066 of JAFMOC010000007.1, forward strand.
TTTTGGGTCCATGGCCTGGAAACTCCCCAGATCTTAATCCCATTAAGAACTTGTGGTCAATCATCAAGAGACGGGTGGACAAACAAAAACCTACACATTCTGACAAAATGCAAGCATTGATTGTGCAAGAATGGACTGCTATCAGTCAGCATTTGGTCCAGAAGTTGATTGAGAGCATGCCAGGGAGAATTGCAGAGGTCCTGAAGAAGAAGGGTCAACACTGCAAATATTGACTTGCTGCAATAACTCATTCTAACTGTCAATAAAAGCTTTTGTTACTCATAATATGATTGCAATTACATTTCTGTATGTGATAAAAAACATCTGACAAACACACATAAAAACCAGAGGGCAGCAGATCATGTGAAAATATAATATTTGTGTCATTCTCAAAACTGTTGGCCATGACTGTACAGTAATCCCTCACATGTCGCAGGTGTTACATTCCAGAGACCCTGCAAAGCGTTATAATTAAATACTTATTTATATGTTTAAGGCTTCATAATCCCCTTCTGCACTTGGTTAAACACTTCATTTGCTATTAAACACTTTGTAAACTCTTAAACATACAGACATTTAGTCCCCCACTGAGTCTTGGTCCTCCCAAGGTTTCTTCCTTAAATAACAACATAAAAGGGAGTTTTTTCTTGCCACTGTCGCTTCGGCTTGCTCTTTGGGGGTTTAAAGGCTTTTCATTCTGTAAAGCTGCTTTGTGACAATGTACTGTTGTAAAAAGCGCTATATAAATAAATTACTTGACTTACTTGACTTGACATTTAGCAACATGTATAGAGCAAAATCTCACAACACAGTGAAAACTAAATATGTAATATAGGATAATTTTCCTTAATAAATAAATGACCAAGTATAACCAATTTCTCTCATTTGTTTAACTGGCCTTTCTTTATCTACTTTTATGACTTCTGATGTTTATACAGAAATACAGAAAATTATAAATGGTTTACAAACTTTTATAAACCACTGTACTGTATAATTAAAGCAATAATGTATATTGCTACATTAGGTTTTGATTTATTGTGAATAAATCATGGGAAAGAGGGTTTATTCACAATAATATCATGGCTGGGCAAGCGGCTTAGCCAATCAGATTAAAGGACGGCAATCAACCGTTTTATAATTACACTTACATTTAGTAATTTATCAGGCACTTAATGGAGAAGTGTAGTTTACATTACTATTCCTTGTCTTTATCATATTTATTAAATTTTTCTCCAGTATTACAGCCACACATTTGAATGTGCATCTAACTCTGATCCACATTCAACTGACTGTTGAATTTGGTCCTTTGTTGTTGGTTCTTTAAGCCTTTCCAATTCAAGATTAAATAAAAGTGTGAAAGTTAAGTCATCACTGCTTAAATGACATTTTGTAATTCTTAGAAATAACAATGCTTCTCTAATTAAACAGTTACAGTACATTAAATTTAATAATAAATATGTAACTGCCTATTTGAGCAGTTTATATTTTAATTGGTTTAAAGTTTGTAAAATTGTATTTTATAATCTTCTGTTCCTTTGACAACGTTAATTTCCATGGTTACACTGTTAATTACCATGGATACCATGTTACAAAGGTTACAAAGTCAGCCTTAAGGCCTTAATTTTATGCAGCCAATGCGGTTTGTGTTCTGTTGGTTTACCAATTGTGTTTATGTAAAGTTTATTACCTTTTCTTGTATTAAAGTGAATTGATATGTAATTGTGATTCTAAGTCAAGAGGTAAATTCGTGTGGTTAAACAAGCAAATCATAAAAAATCATACTTAAGATTAAGAGTTTACAATGTAGAAATTTCTCATTGTATCTGTTTATGTGATTCATGTTACAGTTCTTACAGTTAGGTGTAAGTTTATGTACAAGGTTAAGGTACAAACTCAAGAATAAACCTAATCAGTATTGGAAAGTATATTTGTGCTGTCGACTTTAAATCGGAGGGAGCTACAAAATACATACATAAATATAACAAGGGATTTTATTCAAACCACTGCATAAAGCTGTATATCTTCTTACCTTACTGGAAAAGATAAAGAGTTGAGCTCTGCAGTCTGCAGATGAGTTTGACATCTGCTTAAAAAAAAAAAAAATTTAAAAATTAAAAAAAACTCAGACACCTCTGATAAACACCTACTCCAAAATAACCTGAACACAGTGGTGCCCAATACATCGATCGCGATCTATTGGTTGATCGCAAAGGTACTGTGGATAGATCTCATGGCATTGAAAAAATAAAATGGCCAGATCCTGGTGCTGTACTAACTGCTGGAACAGCAACATCTGTTGGCTGGTCAAAGCACAAATCGTAATAGTAGAGCTTGTATATTTAACAACATAGTGCAGTAAAATATATTTTTTAAAAATGAAATAAAAGGAGATTTTTTTTCACATAAATCCAGCCTCTTGTTTCCCACTGCACAAATCATCAGAAGAAGGTAATTTTTACTTGAAAAAAAATTTACTTGATGTATTGCACAATAAGAGTTTATGCAAGAAACATCAACCTATATTGTACAAATAAAAAAAATACTCAATATCTTTATAAATCAATATGTTTTGCATTTCTAAGGTAGGTAGATCAAGTTGCTCAAATGCTGAAAAAGTGTGTACACCTCTGCCTGAAAATATTTGGAAAAACTGCATTATATGTACCCTACTTACAGTGGAGTTATGGGAAGCTGGGCATGGAACGGACCATTTTTTCACCACCACCTGCAAGCAAAACATAAGTCACAATAAACACAATAATCAATTCACTTTTAGAGAACAACATCAACAGGTAAGTAATATTACAATTTCTTTAAACTTTAAACTTAAAGTGTTTTGTGATCACACACATACCCACTCTCTCTCTCTCTCTCACTCACTCACTCACTGTCTTACATACACACTCATAGTTGCACAGACACACACAAGGAAGCACATACTTAACTATACATAGCCATACTCTCTTTCTGTATAGCTGCAGTCTACAGTCACACAGCATACTTCCTACTGGCAAGTTGTCTAGACTGCCTGCAAGATGCTTATCATTCGCCTCTCAGCACTAGGGATTCCTGGTTCGAATCCCCGTCTGGGTGGAGTTGCCATGTTCTCCCCATGTCCGCGTGGGTTTCCTCCGGGTTCTCCCTCCCACAGTCCAAAAACATGGAGCAAGTCAATTGAGTTCTCCAAATTGCCCCATATAGAGTGTGTGTGTGTGTGTGTGTGTCTGTGTGAGTTGTGTGCCCAGCAATAGATTGGCGCCCTGTCCTGGCGTCCGACACGTTCTCCCCTGGATGGGCATGGGGAACCCCCCCCGCGACCCTAATATAGGATAAAGCGGAAGATAATGGATGGATATTAAGAGTGTATATACGTATTTGATGTGGCTCTGTTTAACTTACCACAACAGCAAAAAACAGCATAAAGAAGAATGATAAACTACTGCTATAACCCAGAAAACCTGTATGCAAAAACAAACAAAAAAAAAACATAAAAAATCTAATTACACAGAATTCACAATCAACTGCAGATTCAACATTTAATGCCCGGTGATATGTATGCAAGAGCCATTTCAGATTCAGTTTATTGCAACAAACTGCATTTTTATTAATTGTATTGTACTTAATTTGCAAATATGAGTTGAACCATTCTTTACCCAGGCGGCACAGAGGCTTAGTGGTTAGCACGTTCGCCTCTCAGCACTAGGGATTCCCGGTTCGAATCCCCATCTGGGTGGAGTTTACATGTTCTCCCCGTGTCCGTGTGGGTTTCCTCTGGGTTCTCCGGTTTCCACCCACAGTCCAAAAACATGGATCAAGTCAATTGAGTTCTCCAAATTGCCCCATATAGATTGTGTTTGTGTGCGTGTCTGTGCGTGTGAGTGTGTACCCAGCGATAGATTGGCACACTGTCCTGGGTTTATCTGCCCAGCGCCCGAAACGTTCTCCCCTGGATGGGCAGGGGGAACCCCACCCATGACCCTAATATAGGATAAAGCGGAAGATAATGAATGAATGAATGAATGAACATTCTTTACCCAAATCTTCCTGAGCTATTTTTTTTTTATTTTAAAAACAGAAACCTACCAATTTTTGGCAGAAGAGCAAGAGGCAGCACCACACACACAGTCACCAGAATCAACAACACTGCACCATTTTCATACCAAAGGCTACAAGCAGAAAACAATTTACATTATTACATTAGATCATTTAGCAGACGTTTCTATATAAAGCGATGTATCCCAATTTGATAGTTGCAGTCAGCACACAGTGTTAATACAGCTTCCCTGGAGCATTAAGGGTTAAGGGTCATGCTTAAGGACCCACATTGGTAATTTCAGTGGATCTGGGATTTAAACCCACAACATTTAGATTGATAACTCAACACCCTAGCCACTGAGCTACCACACCCTGGAACAATCAGTTATTAAACATTTTCTGGATTTGTCTTTTTATATGTCTAGCTCAATACAGAAGATTTTCCATTTCAGATGTGTTTTTACCTACTACTGGAAGGGATGGTGCAACATTTAGATTGATAACTCAACACCCTAGCCACTGAGCTACCACACCCTGGAACAATCAGTTATTAAACATTTTCTGGATTTGTCTTTTTATATGTCTAGCTCAATACAGAAGATTTTCCATTTCAGATGTGTTTTTACCTACTACTGGAAGGGATGGTGCTGGTGTCTTACATGCAGTGACTGAGCATGGAGCAAAAAAGTCTTCCGTTTTCAAGCTACCGGTAACTGACATGCCCACTTTAAAACCATTGATAATATAGTCAATCACTATACTAATTATCTAATGCTTATTCTGGTCGTTCTAAAGGACCAGTAATTCACATAAATAATTTTACTCTCAAATAATAACAAACATGTACCCAGATGTTTCTGCTTTTGTGAAACTGGTAATTGTGGGAGGCAGTTCTATCCGCAGTATAAACATGTAAGACGCCATGGCTGCAAAGAGATGGATAAGAGCAAAAGAAAAGTTAATAGTAACACAGAAGAATTATGAACTTAGGAAATTAATAAATAAATAATATATTCAGTTATAAAACCCATTTATAAAAAGTTTATGCTTACCACCAATATTCTGAATCACAATAGTACAAGCTACCAGCACCTAACATAATAGCAAATTATATTATAAATAATAAGCAAGGTTACCATTGACATAATAGTTTAAAAAATAATACACTAATAAAAGCTTAATAAATATGACCGGGCTTAAGATAAAGGAATTTGGTTTTAAAAATTTTTGACAATTTAAATAAAAATTCTATTAGAAAATGGGTAGTTCCGGTCCTTAAATCTGATTGGCCGACCCAATTTTCCAGACAATAGTGCACACCTCTGTCCGCTTCACATTCGTATCAATGCGTGATATACAATACATTCTTTGATCTATGTTTTTTTATAAACTGCGTTCTGTAATTTGGCCACTAGATAGCTGTATTTGATTGTTAGGGAAACCAGAATCCTGTTACTCAGCGATCAGTGTTCACTTTAAAAAACAGACATCATGGAAGACAAGTTCAAGTAATTTATTGCCGAAGTGGAGACGCAGAGAGGGGACTCCTTGAGCGGCCGGGAAGCATCAGGGATTTTGCTTTCAATGAATGCATTTATGAATCAAACCTTGTTTTTTATTATAATGTGTTTGTAACCATTTTATAAAAGCAAGAAGGCTTATTGTGAATAAATCACAGAGAAGAGTTGTAACTGTACTCTGATACACGTCAAGTTCAAGTAATTTATTTATATAGCACTTTTTACAATAGTACTGTGGCACAAAGCAGCTTTACAGTGTTGTAAGCCTTTAAACCTCTAAAGACCAAGTCGAAGCGACAGTGGCAAGAAAAAAACTCCCTGTTATGTTGTTATTTTAAGGAAGAAACCTTCGGGAGGACCAAGGCTCAGTGGAGGACTAATCTTCCTTGAGCGACCGGGCAGCATCAACAATGTAGGACAGCCATGTACAGATTTTTTGTGATTAGGTGTCCATATTTAACAGTTGGAAAAACTCTAACAATAGGAGAACCATATAAGTGGGACCTATGGTGGGATGGGACCTAGTTATTGTGAGTGATGACTCCTGGCAGTTCGGAGGCAGTTGGTTAAGCAATTCTGTCTGCTGTATGGCCTTGGCTCTGAGTAGACAATTTTCATTCCTATCTCAACAAAAAACCCTATTGGCTATGTATGCGACATGAATGCAGCACCATCCAGAGAAGGATGGGTGCTGTCCTATTTTAAAAGGCTGGCTGAGACAACTACTTCAGCTCATTTCCATGATTTATTCACAATATTCAAGCACTCTCATGCTTTAATTCAAAATCTTTAATGCTTTTAATTGAAATTGGGATGCAAGGTAGTGACATTAGTGTGCAATAGTGGATACTCACCTTGCCAGCTCTTTTAAATGCTTTTTCTCCTAACCCTTCATATGAGGTCAAGCCTGCATTCAAACGAGCAAAAAAGGGGGGGCAGTTCTATGTTAAGTGGATGCAAAGAAACTAGTGAAAACATCAAATATTGAACTGGTTAAAAGTTAGGTATTGTTTATATACTTACTGTAATGGTGCATCTATATGTCTATATACATTGTTAGATTCCATTACAATGTTTTCTAATGGTGAGATTATGATACTTCTGTGTTGCCACAAAAATGTGCTGCCACAATGAATATTTAAGAACTTTGAAATGCGATATAGAAAGACATCAAACAGGGCAGAATGACATCAAACAGACAATACCTAATACTAAGTACACTACTGGTCAAAAGAATACCCAAATTCTTCCAGTTATTTGTTGCAATTCAACCATGGACCCGCAAATCAAATTTTGTGACATCAACTGTCAAACATTGAGGAGGAAGTGTGATGTCTGGGGCTGTTTTGCTGGATCCAGGGTCAGGGACTTGTACAGAGTTAAAGGCACCCTGAACCAAAACGGCTACTACAACATTCTGCAGAGCCATGCAGTACCCTCTGGTATGCACCTAATTGGTCAGAAGTTGACACTGACATAAGTCCAAGCTCTAGTAGAACCAAATCAGGAACACAAGATCAAGATGGCAAGCTTGAAAACATGAAGTGGTGACTTGACCCTTTTGATGAGTTACAATTTTAGAATACATTAATTTGTTCATTTATTCATTGTCTTCCACTTAATCCTCCACTAGGTTCGTGGGGGGGACATCCAGGGGAGACCATTTTGGGTGCTGGGCAGATAAAATCAGGACAGGGTAGGACTCACACAGACACACTATATGGGGCAATATAGAGCATTCAATTTACCTTGAGGTGGCATAGTGGGTTAATGGTTAGCACATTCACCTCTCAGTGCTGGAGATCCAGGTTCTGGGTGGAGTTTCCATTCGGGTGGAGTTTCTACTTGATTCCCGTTTCCTCCCACAGTCCAGAAACATAGATTTAATGTAAACTGAATACTCTAAATTGCCCCCTTCTATATGTCTGCCCAGCACCCGAAATGTTCTCCCCTGGCTGGGCATTATGGAAACCCCCGTAAACCCAGTAGAGGATTAAGAAGAAGACAAAGAATAAATTTACCATAAATCCATGTTTTTGGACTGTGGGAAGCTTATTAACCATGCCGCTTAGAATACATACAAGTTTAGAACACATTTCTATATGTTCCATGATTTTTTTATTATATTTATGATATTTATAATAACTTTATATGTACTCTTTAATTTTAGAGTGCAATTAGACATTAATATTTTATATATTTTATATTTATATTTTATAGCAAAACTGGAAAATTTGGGGTGTTCCATAGCTTTCAACTGGTAGTGTATATGTAGGATATTAAATGTCATATCACCTGTTTGGTCACACAATGTGAGTAGGAGATGGATGGAGTAGGTTGCCAGACTGGAGACCATCAATAACAATATACTGCACAAACACATACAAGCTGTTTACTCGGAAAAAGGGGGTTGTAGGTTACCAAAGACAAGGACACACTGGTGATTAGAGCAACAGTTAAAGCAACATTTATAGCAATTAGCAGCAGTGTCGTTCAGTTGCTATGTTTGTATGATATGGAAAAATTGTTGGGTGTGCAGGAAATTTGTATTTAAATTTAACAGTAAAAATAAAGCCTAAAACTGAGTAGCTGTAATACAATGGTCTGAAAGTATTCTGTTTTTAAAACTTCTACAATGTTTTGCTGTCACTTAAAAAAGCAGTGCATGTTTTTTCGTTTTTGTTTTTTCGGCAAAAACACTGAAAAGTATAGCACACAGCATAAATGAGCATGCTCCAACAAGCTAGTCAGAAAACCTTTAATTTCCTTTAAGACTTAACATTTTAAAAGGGATAATATTGTGGCAATCACGTGCATCCGCCATCTTCTGGACTCCATGGGGCGCACGTGGCGTCTGCTGTTTTACGGCTAGGGCTGTGTTTGACAGTTGCCCCGCCATTAAGAATCACTGCCAAGGATTTTTCCGACACACACAGATCAGGGTGGGAAGGAAAGGGGTGATGCAGTTGCATTCAGGCTGAAGTTTTAGGGAATTATGTTGATGCCATATTTAATTTTTTTTCTTTTTCGTTCACAATCTTCTTTGTATCTCAGTTCTTTGCCAATGTCACCATATTTTGTAAATCACCAATGTGGGCCATCGATTTTAAACATGTTTTAAACATTGACTTCATTAACTATTAACTTAAAATTAAGAAATTCATACAAAAAACAGTATGTGGTAGTTTTTGTTGTGAGGTGTACACATTTTGGATCCACTATTTTGTGTAAAACAGAAGATTTTTATTTATTTTAAATCTTAATTTTATATTATGGTTTAAACAAAAGTGATATGAACTTCATCCCATCTCTCATAGCAACATCTTCCGCTTAATCTTCTTCTAGGGTCCCGGGGCGTGGGGTCCCTACTCCCATCCAGGAGTGAACATTTTGGGTGCATACCGTATAGGGGTAATTTTAAATATGGGCAATTTGAAGTGACAAAATCACCTTGAATCCATTTCTTTGTGAAAGGAAACCTGGGAAGCTGGAGAACCACCATGTGGCCTTGTAAACCCTAGTGTGTGGTTTTAGCATTTATAACACTGGGTAGGAATCTCACCTGAAGCCTACAACTCCTGTATTTGCCATAGCATAGGCCAATCCTAGCATGCCACTTCCCATGATAGCATTCATCAGGTTAAACACAGAAGAGATAAAAGAGGAGCCTGTGTAGACTTGAACATTCTGTGAGGGAGAGAGAAAAAGACAAAAATGAAAGAGGAAAGATTAGAATATAATGATTAAAAATGAATTTGGACAATATTAAAATCTTTACGGTTTAATTTTAGATCTGAATGAAAATAGTAATGAAATACTATTTTATTTTATAAAATTTTATTTTATTAAATACTATTTTATTTACACAATCAATTAAATGTCATCTTATTATCTTCCGCTTAATCCTCTACTACAGTGGTTTTAAAACTTTTCAGACCAAGTACTATCCATTATAAAACCGAAATTTTCAAGTACCACCTGTTTTTAGTCACATATGGCAAATATCAATTAGGTGTGAATGCATATGAATGTAATAAGGTACGAGAGGGCATGCATTACTGTGAATGAATATAAAAGAGGGGAAAGGTGTTGCTAGGCACATAGTGGAATACAGTTAGACCTCTTTAATGTGTTTTATTCACAATGATGAATCACCTCGAGTGACATTGCTTTTATTCACACAATGTATATTACACTATAGCATTTGTGATCAACACACTGTACACAGTTACTCCATAAAAAAAGTCAGAGTACAATGAGAGAAATTGTCACATGAACGTAATAAAATCTAATGCTATGAATTACAGTAATACTGATGTTTGGGTCTTCTGTGTTCTTGTGTATCCGCAGTGTTGTTGTTCTGATTCATGCTGTCTCATGTCTGATCAGTCCACCGTGGGCCACTGAAACACTCACAACACCTTTTACCGTTTGTGATACGAGAATATTAAAGGACGATTCCGTATTTTGACTGTGTAGCATTTTACTTTCTTTGCCTTCTCCCTATTGTAAAGTTAATGTGAAGTTAGTGTTATTTGTGATTTATAGACAATAATACACAATATACACAGGAATATACAAATTGTGGGAAACGTTCGTGATATTCCCCCAGAGAACCCCCGGCATCCAATATCACAGGACAGGAGGAAAAAAAATAAGCAACCCAATTCCACCAGCCTGGTTGCACCTAAGCTATCGAATGAGTTCAGGGTTTAGGATGTTTCGGGCTGGGACCCGGGAGCGCTCCTCCGGGCCATAGCTCTCCCAGTCTACTAAATACTGGGTAGAGCCCTGGACCTGTCGGGATTCCAGCAAACATTGCATTGTGTATGCAGGCCCTCCTGCGACAGTCCGTAGGGAAGGTGGTAATGTCTGCGGTGCTGAGCTCTGACACAGATAGGGCTTGAGTCGAGTCACATGGAATGTGGGGTGAATCTTCATGGCCGGAGGCAAATCCAGTCTATAAGTGACTGGATTGATATGTCGGACTATTTTGAAGGGCCCCACATATTTCGTTGCCAGTATGAGGTTTGAGGGAGGACAACCAGACACTCTGACCTTGACGGTATGAGGGTCCTATCTTTTGTGGTTTGCTTTGCATCGCATGGTTTCCACACTCGCCTGTTTTTGGACAATGGCAGCCCCAATACGAAGTCTAGAGCAATGTGGGACCAAGGGCGCGAGGGGACTGGAAGTGGTGGCAAGAGCCCAGGGGTACGAACCCGGGGAGTCTTTCTGCAGGCGCATGTCTCACACGCTGCCACAACCTCTGTGACAGACCGCTCCATTCCTGGCCACCAAAACTTATGCTGTAAAAACTCCATGGTCATCGCTCATCATCAGACGGGCTGTAAATGGGGAGGCATGTCCCCAAAGCAAGACCTTCTTGTGGAGGGCATTCTTTACCTGTGTCTCGATGGGCCAGGTCAGGGCTGTCACGAAGCAAGGTTGTGGCAATATAGGCTCGGGATCAGGGTTAGTTGCCCTACCTCACTGAGACGACATTTGATGGCATCTGACTTAGAGGTTTTGGAACCTGGCCTGTCAACGTTAAGGCAAAGCGCCTTAACATATGTGTGTGTGTGTGTGTATATATATGTATATATATATATATATATATATATATATATATATATATATACATACACATACGTATATATATCTCTCAGTGTCTGGCAATTCGATTCGAATCCGATTTTTGAGGTCACAATTCGATTCAGAATTGATTTTTGATTCAGAATAGATTTTTCAGTTCATATGGTCTTTAAATTTTGTTTAAATTATGTGATTGACAAGATGAAACAACAATGTAAACATTCATTCATTCATTCATACATTATCTTCCGCTTTATCCTATATTAGGGTCGCGGGTGGGGTTCCCCATGCCCATCCAGGGGAGAACGTTTAGGGCGCTGGGCAGATACACCCTGGACAGGGCGCCAATCTATCGCTGGACACACACTCACTCACACAGACACGCACGCATACACACTCTATATGGGGCAATTTGGAGAACTCAATTGACTTGATCCATGTTTTTGGACTGTGGGAGGAAACCGGAGAACCCGGAGGAAACCCACACAGGCACAGGGAGAACATGTAATCTCCACCCAGATGGGGATTCGAACCGGGAATCCCTAGTGCTGAGAGGCGAACGTGCTAACCACTAAGCCACTGTGTCGCCTACAACGTAAACAAATAGAACATTTATTTAAAACAACACTTTCTTTTTGCATCATTTTATATCTATACAAAATAGGATTGTGCCAAGTATTAGGTTAGCTTAGCTGCCTGTCTTTTTCTTACATAAAAAACATCTGAACAAATAATTTGAGGATGCCCTCAATGGAATTACATAACTTTCAAAATGTTAAATACAGACACCTGATTAGGGATTACTTTTTGCTAATTTCCTGGAGCTGTTGTCAGCTCTTCATCCATGGCTCTGCAGAAGCACTGCAGCTACAACAATTACTAGATGGAAACTGGATTTTTTTTATTGGGCTGGCAGTCCTGCAGGATGCCCTCAATGGAATTATATAATTTTCAAAATGTTAAATACAGACACCTGATTAGGAGTGCGAATCTCTCAGTGCCTGGCGACTGGATTCCGATTTTTAAGGTCACGATTCGATTCAGAATTGATTTTCGATTAAGAAACATTTTTTTTTTAGTTCAAATGGTATTTAAATTTTGTTTAAATTATGTGATTGACAAGATGAAACAACAATGTAAACAAATAGAACATTTATTTAAAACAATAGAGGTTACTTCCTGTATCAAATCTTTGCATCATTTTATATTTATACAAAAAATAGATTAAATATTCATTCATTCATTCATTCATTCATTCATTATCTTCCGCTTTATCCTCTATTAGGGTCGCGGTGGGGTTCCCCATGCCCATCCAGGGGAGAACGTTTCGGGCACTGGGCAGACACACCCAGGACAGGGTGCCAACCTATCTCTGGGCACACACTCACTCACACACACACACACACTCTACATGGGGCAATTTGGAGAATTCAATTGACTTGATCCATGTTTTTGGACTGTGGGAGGAAACCGGAGAAACCAGAGGAAACCCACGCAGACACGGGGAGAACATGGAAACTCCACCCAGATGGGGATTCGAACCGGGAATCCCTAGTGCTGAGAGGCGAACGTGCTAACCACTAAGCCACCGTGTCGGCAATAAATTAAATAAATAAATAAAAATCAGCAGTATTAGGTTAGCTTAGCTGCCTGGCTTTTTCTTAAATAAAAAACATCGATCAATATTTCAAAATATATTAATACAAAAGTTTACCATGGTGCTTTTCATCGAAACTAAAATACAGACTTTACAGTCATAGTGCATTTATATTTTGCAAATCTTTAAAACTTAACACTAAAAATAAAATATATACGTCAGTCTTTTTAACTATATTGCACCAACATTCGTTACATTTTCAAAACTTAACTTTAAATATTAAATATATTTTCAACTTTTCAACTTTGCCCAGCGATAGATTGGCGCCCTGTCCTGGTTGTATCTGCCCAGCGCCCGAGATGTTCTCCCCTGGATGGGCATGGGGAACCCCACCGCGACCCTAATAGAGGATAAAGCGGGAGATAATGGATGGATGGACTTTTCAACTTATATTAGCTCGCGCATTTGTCGTATTTCCAAAGTACATCAATTTCATTTTACACTGCTTGCAGACAGTTGTGCTCATGTCGAGCTCTCTATTTCCCGGACATTGTAGAATCCAAAGTGTGCCCAAACACTGGCTTTTAACGACGATGGGGCGGGTCGAATCGCGCCCTCCCCCTGCTCCATGCTTCCTTCTCCATGCTAGTGGACTCCATTCAGATAATGGGAGCTGGCTAACAAGCTTGCTGTATGGTGGCCGAGTGGATAGGTAATGCGAGATGCACTACGCTCGGGAGTTGGAGCGGCAAAAAATAAAACTTCATTCATTCATTCATTCATTATCTCCCGCTTTATCCTCTATTAGGGTCGCGGTGGGGTTCCCCATGCCCATCCAGGGGAGAAAGTCTCGGGCGCTGGGCAGATAGACCCAGGACAGGGCGCCAATCCATCGCTGGGCACACACTCACTCACACAGACACACTCTATATGGGGCAATTTTAAGAATTCAATTGACTTGATCCATGTTTTTGGACTGTGGGAGGAAACCGGAGAACCCGGAGGAAACCCACGCAGACACGGGGAGAACATGGAAACTCCACCCAGATGGGGATTCGAACCATGAATCCCTAGCGCTGAGAGGCGAACGTGCTAACCACTAAGCCACCGTGCCGCCAAAATAAAACTCAACGCATTTTTTTAAAATGGACACTGCATTGTGCATTTGTGCATAGTCATATTGGAAGAGGATGGGACCAGCCCTAAACTGTTCCCACAAAGTTGGCAGCATGGAATTGTCCAAAATGTATTGGTATGCTGAGTTCCTTTCACTGGAACTAAGGGACAATACCAGCTCCTGAAAAACAACCCCACACTATAATCAAACCAAATAAATATAACCAAATTTTACACTTGGCACAATGCAGTCAGACAAGTACCGTTCTCCTGGCAACCATCAAACTCCTATTATTCCATCAGATTGCCAGATGGAGAAACGTGATTCATCACTTCAGAGAATGTGTTTCCATTGCTCTAGAGTCCAGTGGCGACATGCTTGACATTATTGCATCCGACGCTTTGCATTGCACTTGGTGATGTATGGCTTGGATCCAGCTGCTCGACCATGGAAAGCAATTTACTGTATATATCTATGCATGTGATGAATAAACTTTATTTTTATTTGATCCCAGACATCCAAACAGTAAAACTTAGTTGCACACAGTGAAAAGCCAAAGTCAACAAAATGGTGCATGAGTAGCACATGACTGCAAACCACAGCATTATGTTCAGAAACCACAGCAAAAAATGTTTATTGCAGAAGCTTAGCTATTTTGACTCTATTGAGAATCTATCCAGCCAACAGAATCAGCTAAGTGGTCTAAGCTTAAAAAATGCACGGTGTCATTCAAACTCTGGCTATTACTTTTTGCTAATTTCCTGGAGCTGTTGTCAGCTCTTCATCCATGGCTCTGCAGAAGCACTGCAGCTACAACAATTACTAGATGGAAACTGGATTTTTTTTATTGGGCTGGCAGTCCTGCAGGATGCCCTCAATGGAATTATATAATTTTCAAAATGTTAAATACAGACACCTGATTAGGGGTGCGAATCTCTCAGTGTCTGGCAACTGGATTCCGATTTTTAAGGTCACGATTCGATTCAGAATTGATTTTCGATTAAGAAATTTTTTTTTTTTTAGTTCAAATGGTATTTATTTACATTTATTTAAAACAATACTTACAGGTTCCTTCCTGTATCAAATCTTTTTGCATCATTTTATATTTATACAAAAAATAGATTAAATAAATAAATTAAAATGAGCAGTATTAGGTTAGCTTAGCTGCCTTGCTTTTTCTTAAATAAAAAACATCGATTAATATTTCAAAATATATTAATACAAACATTTACCATGGTGCATTAGCCTTTAATCGAAACTAAAATACAGACTTTACAGTCACAGTGCATTTATATTTTGCAAATCTTTAAAACTTAAAATTAAAAATAAAATCCATACTTCAGTCTTTTTAACTATATTGCATCAACATTCGCTACATTTTCAAAATTTAACCTTAAATGTTAAATATATTTTCAACTTCTTTTATCTCAGGGTGATGTCTCACCAAACAGGCTCGCGCATGTGTCGTATTTGCAAAATACCTCGATTTTATTTTACACTCCTTGTAAACAGTTGTGCTCATGTCGAGCTCTCTCTTCCTGGCTTTTAAAGCCAAACACCAGCTTTTAACGACGACGGGGTGGGTCGAATAATAAAAAACACCATGATAAAGCACGCTTTTTTGTAAAACAATATAATACATTACAAAAACAAATGAGATTAAATAAAATACTATGTACACCATAACTGCACAATACTGTCCATGAATTGCACAATACAAAAAAACGTATATCATGTTCTAAATTGGCTGTCATGTACCTGACGGGACCAATAGTGCTGTTGTCTCTTCGTCTTCATGTATCCTTTGTTTCTAACGTCGTTTTCTTTTTTTTCAAACATGGTACTAAATAATAGTAATATTCTGGCTGCTGTGATTCTTCTATATAATGGTATTTTGGTGAAATCACTCCACAAAAACCAGGTAAGATCTACATTATTGAATACCAAGAAGTTTATAAAATGTTACACTACAAACTGGATTTATGTTTGCCATTAATTTAATGATTTTTCCTTATTTGTTTTATTTGGTTCTCTAAAATCTAATGTAACCATTCAAACATATTTATGAAAAAAGCACCACTGTGCATGACAGCAAGTTTAGAACCTATTTCTATTCCTATTGTCTACAATAAAGTTTATAAAAAGTAAAACTACGAACTGGACTTATTTGACTTACAGATATGTCATTTTGGATTCATTAAAGTAAATAACTAAGTTTACTACTTTTTCCTAATTTGTTTGATTTGGCTTTCTAAAATTTGATGTAACCATCGTATGGACAATAACAATAGAAATATTTACTAGCTGTCATGTACCTGATTCAGTAGTGCTGTTGTCTCTTCGTCTTCTTGAACCTCATATCCATCCTGGTTCTGTATTGTCGAGTTTGTGTTCTCTTTTTTCATGGTTCCTCTGTTTCTGACACCGTTCTCCTCCAGGTATATATAAACGTCTCCGTGGACAACTACAACATTCCACGCACAGTTAAAAGTCGTTCACAAACCTTGTGTTAAAACTAAACATCCACCAAACGTCAGGGCATCTGGCTTTACTACCAACGCGTAGGCAATAGTTGTCACGTGACTAACCAAGTTCGATTCCGAATCCTAATCTTATTTAACCTCCCTACTCCCTACCTAGTGTCGATGAAATGAAGCTTGACCTACACATTAAAAGCTCACAGAAATAACCTCCCGATAACGTAATACTCTTTCCTCCTCGTCCTTTCAGCTCATATGTATTCTCTGTAATGACGATTATTTTCAGATTCATTGTGGATAGTAAGTTATTCACTACGAAGGAATATTTTGAATACACGTTGTCACGTCTTCGTCTCTAAAAGATGACGCAATAATAACCACGTGGCAGCCGGTGCGATGTTACGGTAGGGCTTTCGTTTGTGTTTTGCGCCGAATGTCTAATGTTTTTGTGTTTTTCAAAATTTTAAACATCTATAACCTTCCGCAACAATGTTTAAATTATTTAATTGAAATCACGTGTAGTTTCTTACATGAATTAAGGCCTAAATATGTATTGTTTGACTATAAAGTAATGCATAAAATATCAGCATGTGAGCTTTGGCTGTTGTGTATTTCTTTGTAGTGTATATGTATGTATATATATATATATATATATATATATATATATATATATATATATATATATATATTTGAGATATGAGAATTGTCTTTTGGTGGGTAAAATGTGAGCTATGTGGTGGGTAAAATGTAAAATGTGTGAATCACTGGTCCAGAAGAATATCCTTAAAGAAAATGAAAAATGTCCTTAAGGATCCTTGCAACAATATGATGGAAACATTTATTTTAGTTCTGAGTATGTAGTATGTCTGTCTGGTGCAAATTGTATAGTGTAAAATCCATCCATTCATTATCTTCCGCTTTATCCACTACTAGGGTCCTGGGTTGTTTCCCATGCCCATCCAGGGGAGAACGTTTCGGGCGCTGGGCAAATACACCCAGGACAGGGTGCCAATCTATTGCTGGGCACACATTCACTCACACACACACACACACACACACTCTCTCTCTCTCTCTCTCTCTCTCTCTCTCTCTCTCTCTCTCTCTCTCTCTATATATATATATATATATATATATATATATATATATGGGGAAATTTGAAGAATTCAATTGACCTTAATCCATGTTTTTGGACTGTGGGAGAAAACCAGAGAGCCCGGAGGAAATCCACACGGACACGGGAAGAACATGGAAACTCCACCCAAATTGGGATTTGAACCGGGAATTCCTAGTGCTGAGAGGCAAATGTGCTAACCGCTAAGCCACCATGCCACCCTCATAGTGTAATATGTTTCTCTAAATACTTATATAATATATTATATGTTATGTAAGTGTAGAACAGTAAGAACTCTTATATTGAACAATTAGTTAACAAACAAGAAGTTCCCCTATGACAAATAAAAATACCTGTTACGTTATTAATTGTTTCCATTTAAATAAAAAATTGTCAGTAATAAAGATTAATACTATTTTTAGCTAGAAAATACTTTTAAAATGTGTAAAATGTTTTACAGAAATTTAATTGAACTGTATTTCTGTCACTTCAGGAGCGTTTACAGACCGCTGATTTATTTAGAAGTCTATAACCGTGGAGCTCATCGTTGCTGCTCCAGTTTTCCTGTAAGATTAGATCCTCTGGCGAAACATTCCCCTGTTAATTTGGAAACTGCTATGTCTGACCCTGAGTTTGGCATATACAGAACTCCCGCTACAGTGCGAGGAATGTCTGTACTCGACCGTGATGCTTTCACGCAGATGATTGTTGTCCCGGCTTTACGGGTTCCTATCGCTGTTCTGCATGGACTTGTCAAGAGACTGAAGAATTTGGCACTACAGAGGCCAGGACTCAAACGAATAGTGGAGGATGACGGCGTCCACGTGGGGAAAAAGGGTGATGATGTGCACCGTCTGCTCCTGCTGGATCCTCAGATTGTGAAAACTGCCGAATCTTTTAGCCCAGATGTATTGGCCTCTCTAAAATCATTCAATATTAAGCCTGTTCTTCACCCCTATGAGCTTAAATTAACATATGAGAATCTGAAGACTGAGGAAGTACTTCGGGCGGTACTTCCCGAAGGTAAGGATGTGACCTCAGGTTTCAGCCGGGTGGGCCATATTGCTCACATGAATCTCAGAGATCACCAGCTACCCTACAGAAATCTCATAGGTGAATATAAAATGTACAGTTTGCAAAATTATTATAATGTGTGATTTTAAGTTTTTTTTTATTATTGTATGATAAAGCAATAAGGCACATTATGGTGTACATTATTATGAATAATTCTTAATATGAAAATAAATATTTTGATGCGTTTACAATAATGCACTCGAATGCCTTATTACTTTTATACAATTATAAAAAGTTTTGGTTCATAAATGCGTTTACTGAAACCATAATCGTCAAGAAACTGGTTTTCCTCCCAACATAAGCTAGTCCAGTTTTACAACATGAACAATGATAGCTGATATCTTGTCTATTAGCTACCTTAATAGTGGTATCTACACAGGTGTCCAGGTCTCTTTTATCCCAGTCAGTCTGGTTTTAGCTATGGATTTAGGTGTGTTAGACAGCATTGCTAGACCTTTCGGCAGATTTTAATACAGTTAATTATCAGATTGCCCAGCGATGGATTGGCGCCCTGTCCTGGGTCTATCTGCCCAGCGCCTGAGACGTTCTCCCCTGGATGGGCATGGGGAACCCCACCGCGACCCTAATAGAGGATAAAGCGGGAGATAATGAATGAATGAATAATTATCAGATTCTGCTGTCCACTCTATTAGAATTAGGTCTTTCTGGTTCAACACTTGAATGGTTTTGATCCTATCTAACAGGAAGACCTTTAAAGTGTTATGGAATAGAGAGATCTCTAATTCTCACCCCCTGTTCCTCAGGGCTGTACTTGGTCCTCTCCTCTTTTCATTCCTCTTTTCTAATTCTATTAGAATTAGGTCTTTCTGGTTCAACACTTGAATGGTTTTGATCCTATCTAACAGGAAGACCTTTAAAGTGTTATGGAATAGAGAGATCTCTAATTCTCACCCCCTGTTCCTCAGGGCTGTACTTGGTCCTCTCCTCTTTTCATTATACATGACATCACTGGGCACAGTCATTTAGGCACATGGTTTCTCTTACCACTGCTATGCTGATGACACACTGATGACATTTGTATTTTGCCCCTGATGACACCACGATCTCAAATCGGATATCTACCTGCCTCACCGACATATGTGTTTGGATGAAGGTCTGTCATCTCAAATTAAATTTAGCAAAAACAGAGCTTCTCATAATCCCAGCTAAACCCTCAATCCATCATGACCTGACCTTCCAATTTGATGGCTCCGCAATCTCCAACCAATTTGGTGCATAACCTTGGTTTCACAATTGACTCCCATCTTAAACTCTTTAATCATGTTACCAAAACTGCCCGTTCCTGCAGATTCCTTTATTACAGCTCTCATCCTATCCTGGCTTGATTATTGTAATGTGTTGCTTGCCAGTCTCCCAGCTTCCAGAATCAGACCTCTACAACTAATTCAGATTCCTGCAGCCCGACTTGTATTCAACCAGCGCAAGCGAACTCATGTCACTTCATTTCTCATTTCTCTTCATTGCCTCCCTGTAGCTGCTCGAATTTAGAAGTCACTGACTCTGGCCTACAGGACCATTTCCATTTCCCGGGGGTGGGGAGGCTTCACCATGCTAATCCAGGGGAGAAAGTTTTGGGCGCTGGGCAAAACAGAGCTGGGCACAAACAGAGTTGGGCTCACACACACCAAAGCACACTATATGGGGCAATTTAGAGCAATCAAATTACATTGAATCCATGTTTTTGTACTGTGGGAGGAAACCGGAGAACCCCCCCCCCCCCAAGTGGACATGGAAAGAACAGGGAATCTCTACCCAGATTGATATTTGAACCTGAATCCCCATCGCTGAGAGTCAGACATGCTAATTGCTAAGCCACTGTGCCAACTTGTTTTAGAGAGTGGTTAAATGTGACATTTTAATAAATATAATGAAAAGGTGTGGACATAGTCTTATACTCGGTTGTATAGCTGGTTTTATATAACTGGTTAAAAGCATAATTTATTCATTTTCAAATTCATTTATTTTAATGTAACAGGTCAGGTGATCATTGATAAAAACCCAGGAGTGACCTGTGTTGTAAACAAAACCAAGACCATCGACAATACTTACCGAAATTTTCAGATGGAACTGTTGGCAGGAGAGAACAACATGGTAGCTAAGGTAAGATGTAATCATTGTAAAAATTGTTTTTGTGCACCTAGAAGACTTCTAGAATGTGCTTGTAATTTAAAACCTGTATTGCTTAACGCTTCCATCCTGTATTACCATATTATATATGGGTGTTTTTGTATATAACCAACTCTGGAAATTGCCTGTATGTAACAGTTTTAATTAGTTTGTTTAGTAATATACACTGGTGATCAAAGTTAGAGAACAATGTATAAACACAGGATTTTTTTCCAGAAATAATGTTATCTACATTGATCACCATTTAAAAGATTATTTCCACTAGAACATTTATTAATTAATACATTATCTGTGCTTTAACATGGCTGTTGGTGGTGCTCGGCGGTGGTCGGGGGCGGGTCCTCACCGTGGCGGGGGCTTGCCCTGCCGGTCTGGTGCAGCCCGGGCTGTGGGACGGCCTTGCGGGTTCGTGGCTTTGGCCGTCCCCTCCTCTCCACCCTGGAGAGAATGGGTTTACCCTCTGGGTCCGGATGTGGGTTCCCACCAATAGGGGGCGGACGCATGTCCTGGACCCAGAGTGTGTATAGAGTGTGTATGGGGAGTATGAGTGAGTGTGGCGTATATGTTACTGTATATGTTTACTTCGAATGAGTGGAGGTGAGTATGAGGGTGGGATGGTATGAGTGCGTTTGTGTGTGAATGTGTATTTGTCAGGCTGGGGCCTGGTCTGCTCCCTCTCCTGGGTCATCTAGGGTCCGCCTAATGGTGGCCCCCACCTCCGCGTCGCATTCCCCTCCCGGGGGGGTTGTGCCCTTTGCCCTCTGGTGGGCTGGTGGCTCTCGGTTTCGGGGGCTGGGCGCCGGGGGGTGTGCTGGCTGGGCCTGGTGGCTGCCTGGTTGGGTTTGGGCCCCGTGGCTCCGGGGGGCCCTGGCTGGGGGGTGGCGCGCCTCGGGGTCCCGGGCCTCCGTGTCCATGGTCGGATCTGCTCTGGCGTGGCGGGTGCCTGGCGGGGTCTGAGGGCTTGGGGCTGCTGACCCCTGGGCTCGGCGGGGGGCTGCTGGGGGCTTCCCTCGGCTCTCCCTTTGGGTCCGTTCGGGGGGGGGTGGGGTGTGCGGTTGTCCCTGCATTGGGGCCCCTGGGGGCGCGGCGCCTGGGACCTCCGCGGTGCCTTTGGCCCTGGTCTTCCTGGTGTCTGCCTCGGGCCTTGGGGTCGGGGCCGGGGGTCCCCCACGGTCACTACTACAAATTCCCATTTGGCATTCCTATGGAAGAAATCTTTCATCTACTTGCATGCTCACAACTGCACACAAACAGGTGTTCAGATCCTGGTTTCTTAAAATTGTCTTTCTTTTCGTTAATTTATAAAATCAATTAAAAGAATAGTTTAAATAAATAAATAAATATATTTATACTGGAAATTGTAATTAATTTTAGTATATGAAGGTAAATGTAGGTATGGATGTGTGTGTGTTTATGTATGTGTGTATGTATGTGTATATGTATGTGTGTATATGTGTATGTATATATGTATGTATGTATATATGTGCGTATGGGCATATATGTACTTATGCGTAGGCGCGTATATGTGTATGTGTATGTATGTGTATATATGTATATGTGTGTGTGTATGTATGTATGTATGTATATATATATATATACATATATATATATATATATATATATATATATATATATATATATATATATATATATATATATATTATTGTATTTATTTATTTATTTTCTTTTCTCTTTATTTATTTATTTTTTTTTTCTTTTCTCTGTTGGTCTTTTCTTCTTTCCTCCCACCGCTTTTCTTTTTTTCCTTCTTCTTTTCTGTTTCTTTTTCCATCTCCGTGGTTGCTGTACAGATATGATCCCCAAAAAAAAAATTTGCAATAAAGTTTTAAATATATACCAAGTGGAGCATCATGGAGAAATACCTGTATGCTCCACTTGTAAAATCAAAACTGTTGGGCCTGATTTAGACACTCAGACATCAATCCTGAGTTTCACAATGGCAGACAGGACACGGAGAAAAAAAAAAAAAAAAAAAAAAAAAAAAAAAAATTAATACATTATCTACTGCTGTATCCTATATTAAGGTCATTGGGGGTTCCCCAATGCTCATCCACAGAAAACGTTTTAGGCACTGGGCCGATACACTCAGGACAGGGCCCCAGTCTATTGCACACTCACTCACACAGACAAACACACACTATATATGGGGCAATTTAGATAATTCAATTTACCTTTAATCCATGTTTTGGACTGTGGGAGAACACAGGGATAACAGGACTCTCCACCCAGATTGGTATTTAAACCTGGATCCCCAACATTCTAACCTCTAAGCCACCATGCCACTCACTCCACTAGAACATTGTTTTATAATATAATGAAAGTATTTCAACATAAAAGCTTTATTTTGCATAAACATATTGATCATAGACGGCACGGTGGCTTAGTGGTTAGCACATTCGCCTCTCAGCACTAGGGATTCCCTGTTACCAATCTGGGTGGAGTTTCCATGTTCTCCCCGTGTCCACGTGGGTCTCCTCTGGGTTCTCCGATTTCCTCCCACAGTCCAAAAACATGCATCAAGGTCAATTGAGTTCTCCAAATTACCCCATATAGAGTGTGTTTATGTGAGTGTGTGCGCAGCGATAGATTGGCGCCCTGTCTTGGATGTATCTGCCCAGCTCCCGAAACATTCGCCTCTAAATGGCCATGGGGAACCCCGCGACCCTAGTAGAGGATAAAGTGGAAGATAATGGATGGATGGATGATGATTGTAATTTGAGAACAGCAATGACAGTATCACAGAGAAAGACTACAAAGATTACAAAATTTTCTTTTTTCTATAACATCTCTTTTAGTGATCGACCGATATGGGTTTTTTTAATTGCCGATATATAAAGTCGACATTACCAGTTTTTATTGCAACTAATAAAGTACAATAATAATAATAATAATAATAATAATAATAATAAAAATAATAAACAAGACACAAAAGTAATCAGACAGTTTATCACTGTCTACTTTTTGTAATACAGAGAGCAATATTAAATTCATTAATTCATTCATTATCTCCGCTTTGTCCTATATATCAGGGTCACGGGGGGGTTCCCCATGCCCATCCAGGGGAGAACGTTTAGGGTGCTGGGCAGATACACCCAGGACAGGGTGTCAATCTATCGCTGGACACACACTCACACCCATACACACAATATGGGGCAATTTGGAGAACTCAATTGACTTGATCCATGTTTTTGGACTGTGGGGGGAAACCGGAGAACCCGGAGGAAACCCACGTGGACACGGGGAGAACATGGAAACTCCACCCAGATGGGGATTCGAACCGGGAATCCCTAGTGCTGAGAGGCGAACGTGCTAACCACTAAGTCACTGTGCCGCCTTATATTAAAAACATACAACTTTAAATTACACATTATTAATTCAAGTTTCAGTGTACCTAAACATAAGCATATAGCAGCATCTTTTTAGTATGAACATTTATTGATGAACATTGCACAATGCACACAGAACAACATTCAATGAACTTTTTGAACTAATGAACCAATTTAGCTAATTTAGATAAATAAATTAAATATTAACAAACAAATATTGTAGTTTGTAGTGTGGAAAAAAGTACTTATTTGAAAATCTCAAGAAAAAAAATTAATGAACTGAACTTTGAACTAGTTCAGAATTAAAATGGTGAACTTTGAACATGAAATGTTCACTTTGAGCATGTATGAACTGAACTTGAACTAGTTCAGAAAAGCTGTGAACTGGCACAACACTTACTGTAAGCTAGCGTCAATAATTGCTAGCGATATGTAGCGTTAGCTAGCCAGTTTAACAAAATTGCCCTAATTATACAAACAGTAAACACTGTATATGTTACAAATAGCATCCCGGAACATTATTATAGCGTTAGCTAGCGCTAATTAGTATTAGTTGGCCAGCTCTAATTATGCAGACAGAAAACACTTTATACATTACAAAGAGCAGCCAGTAACAAATGCTGAGAGTTGAAAGAGAAACCGTTTTCTCTCATGATCCAACGATCCATTGCCTTGAGCATTGACTGACGTTCTGCCGGAAGACCACTAGGGGCCACTCTAAGCAAAAGTTCAAATCAAATGACTGTATTCAATCATTGAGCCAGAATGACGGAGCTGCCCACAGCGTTGCCTGTAGGCATTGTTTAAATATCGGCCTTGTGCGCTCATAAATCGGCCGATGCTTATTATCTAAAAATGCCAAAAATCGGCCAGCTGATCAATCGGTCGATCACTAATCTCTTTTTATTGAACCCTTGTCAACAACATACATCCATCGTGGGCTTATGTACAAAAATTTTGTGCAAACAGAAACTGTATGGAAGAAGAAAAAAAATAAGGGAATGGTAATAATAATAGTAACATAGCACTATTAATAGTTTAATAAAAACTGTTAAAGGAAGCCCACCCACCCCCAACCCTCAAAAGACACCAACCACTTAGTAAACTAAGTAAATCATTTTTAAAAATATATTTAACAAAATTAAAAAAAAAAAAAATCACAAGATACTTAAAGAAATTGCTAGATAAAAATAAATAAAAATAAAATAGAAAATAATTAATGAATAAAAATTTTTAATGCCATAAAAATAAAATAAATAAAAATAAAGAAATAAAAAAAAATACAAAAGGCCCTTAAGTAAATAATAACAGTAGTAGATTAGTAGTAATAACGATAATACAAATAATAACAATAATGTTAGTAATAATAGTTATATAGTAGTATAGTAGTAGTAATATATAGTAGTAGTAATATAATAATGATTAGTTAGGAATTAGGGAAGATATGAGTAGACTAGGTGATAGATTAAAAAATAATAAAAATAATTCTAGTATTTGCTCAGAGTATGTTTTTTTCCGGAGTGATGTTGCAAACCCCCAATGTACCTAAGAACAGGTAGCCAAGTTTTTTGAAAACTTTGCAGAGTTCCCATCCTGTATTACCATAGCTTTTCTAATTTAATATTGGCTAGAATCTCCTGGAGCCACCGATTATGGATAGGGGGGGGGGGGGTTCCAATTAAAGAGAATTTTCCATTTCCATTTTTTTCCCTCAAATAATTGTTGGAAGTTGTGGGTGAATGTAACCCCTAGGTATTTAAAATTCCTATGTGCAATTCGAAAAGGAAAGGAAGACGGGAGGGAGAGGGCAGGCCTGTTAATTAGGTAAAGTTCACATTTCGAAGGCTATATAAAATAGAAGGAAGGGAAGAAGGTAAAAGAAGGTTGTCAGCATATAAGTAGATGTTATGAATAGTGTTATAGTGTGAGATACCTTAGAAACCCTGATGCTGGCGTAGCCAGATAGCCAGTGGTTCTATAGCTAGATTAAATAGCAAGGGCGAGAGGGGACAGCCTTGACGCGTTCCACGTCCAAGAGGGAATGGTGGAGAAAAAATTCCATTAGTAAGGATGGAGGTAGTCGGAGCGGTATACAGAAGGCGGACCCAGGAAAAACTCCTGACCAAAGCCGAATCTCTCTAAGATAAATAACAAATAGTTCCATTCCACCATGTCAAAGGCTTTCTCAGCATCGAGTGAGACAACGAACTCTGGAGAGTCAGAGGGGTCCGAATATAAAATGTTCAACAACTTTCTAGTGTTAAAAAGGAGTGCCTGGTCTGCATAAAACCGGTTTGATCAGGAGCTATAAGGTTGGGTAAAATCCGCTGTAGGCAAAAGGCTAGAACCTTGGCTAGGATCTTGAAGTCTACATTTAGAAGGGATATAGGTCTATAGCTACCACACATAGTGGGGTTTTATCCTTTTTGAGTAGTAGCTATATCAAGGCATTGGACCGTAGGTGAGGATTCAGATGTGTAGAGTAGTATTGTAATCAGCAAAAATTTGGTTAATTAATTTGGTATGAAGTACAGTGTCACCAGAGGGGGACTTCACTTTAGAAATGAATCTGGAAGCTCCCGCTGCTCTAGCCAGGTAAGCTAGAAACCTCCCAGCCCCATCACCCTGTTCGTAGATACGTGATTTGTACTGTCTCAACTGCGTTTCAACTTTACGGATCAATAATGGATTGTATTCAGACTGAAGTTTTAGGCGTTTTTTTGTAGTCTGAAGGAGAGGAGCTTACCACGTATGAGGAGTCCACCCTATGTAGCTCCTCTAATATCTCAGACAGCCTCCGCCTCACAGCTTTTCTGGAGTTTGAGATAAAGGAGACAATTTGACCTCAGATATATGCTTTAAAGGCCTCCCAAAGGGAGTGAATCCCAATCTCAGGGAAATCGTTAAGGGCGAAGTATAAATTTATATGGGACATTATGAATGTTTTTTAACTATTATCTGACAGCATATAGGAGCTAAATTTCCAATGCCTTTGGTCAGTTTGCTTAGTGGGTAGAGCTAGATAAAAAGGTATAGGTCAGCTATTTTAGAAATAATTATAAGGTGATAGGTGGTTGAGGAAACCCCTGGAATCAGTGTGTTATCCATTAGTAAAAATCAATCCTGGAGAAGGTGCGATAGACACCTGAGAAAAATGAAAAAGCTTTATCTAAGGGGTGACTTACTCTCCAAGGGTCTGAAAGGCCAAGCTGGGTAGAAAGCTCCAAAATTCGGTTAGCAGATTTGGATAAAGCAGTTCGTTTAAGGGAGGCTCGGTCCAGAGATAAGTCCTGCATCAGGATGTCTAGGGCTGCAACTAATGATTATTTTCATAATCGATTAATCGGTCGATTATTTTTTCGATGAATCGGATAAACATATATATATACTGTATATATATAATTTTTTTTTTTACATTTAGTCATTTAGCAGATGCTTTTATCCAAAGCGACTTACAAATGAGAACATCACAATTCAGTAGTTATGAAGAAAAACAGCTACACTGTAGAATTATTAAGCAGGTCAAATGTCTGGTTTTATTTACAGTATGAGTTTAAGGCATCCAAGTAGCCCAAAGAACAATTAGACACAAATCTCAAACACACACTGACACAATATGTAGCATAGTGTGAAAAAAAAAATAATAATAAATTACACAAATTTGAGTCACTCTTTTACCTAATTCCCCTCTAAATGCAACTAATTCAACTCCACCTCAAAGTGTACAGTGTCTTCACTCATATTTTATTAAATAATTAAAACGTGATGCTTGATCATTAATTAGCACCATTGTGTACAAGTTGTATGTATTTATAAAAGCACACTTAAACAATTATTAAGCTAATTTAGGGTGACCATATTTTCATTTGGGAAAACCAGGACACCTTGGAGTTTTCCAGTAAAATTATTCTATAGTATAGTATTATATAGTAAAAGTAATTAGTAATTTTATTCAAAATGTTTAAGTTAACATTTCCTGTGATGAATGAAAAGCACAATGAAAGAAATAGTGTATCATCTAAACATCCCTCACTTAACAAAAGTCAATTCCAAATAACACATGATACTCAGTTGCCCTCAGTAATGAACCAAATATTGTCTTTTCTGTAGCCTACTGGAAAAAAAATAATTAACTAAATATAGCCGCAAGCGGAGATTAGAGGGCGCCACCTGTGGTCAATCGGCGTCGAAATTGGGGGCTTTGTAAAGAGTGCGTAGAAGTACAGAGTAGTGAAGTTTAAGGGTCATTGGTCAACGGGAAGGGCATGAAAGGCCTGTTGACAGTGGTTTGGCTAATAGTGGTCGTAAACTTCGGGGGATGTAGTCGCATTTAGGATATCTGTTAGAGACTGGACAGAAGATGATGTGTGTTGAGTTTGAGCTCAATCGCATGTACAGTTAGTGAGAAACAGACATGTAGCTGTTATAGCGCCACCTATGGACAGAAGTGCGCCAAGTTATTTCTGTTACCATTGTGGGTTTTTCTGTCATTAACCAAGGGGTACCAACAATTTTGTCCACATGTGTATGACGTGTAGATGAATTTGCATGTAGCAGCGGGACTGAAGGGAAAAGTCAAATTTTTTAAATAACTTTTCAAGGGCGCGCTCCGCTGAATTTTTTGATACCAAACACATGGAGTTTGAGTGAAAAATGGAGAAGTAGTAGGAAGAAGTGGAATTTTCAAATTATGCAAATTAGCAAAAATGTAAGTGGGCGGAGCTTATGGGTCCAAATGGCAAAGTGGTTTGTTGAGACTGGAAAAAAAAAATTTGAAGACTGTGAGAAGAAGTTGGTAGAAGCTAGACGTGTAAACGCGTTTTGCTGCTCTATTGCGCCACCTATAGGTGAAAAGGTGTGGATTTTGTTATCGGAGAAGATGCACACCATCTGGATGTACCCTCCGGGTTTGGTGGCTGTAGCCCCTGTGGTTTTGGATGCCCAACACGTTTTTCCGGAGAAAAATAAAATAAATAAATAAATATAGCCGCAAACGGAGATTAGCGGGGTTCAAGCGGTAATGGACAGTCTGGACAACATGGCAGTAGGAACATACATATATAGCGCCCCCTCTGGCCAATCGGTGTCAAAATCTGGTGGTTGGTAAAGACTGTGTAGATGTACAGATCAGTGAAGTTTGAAGTTCATCGGTCGACGGGAAGGGCGTGAAAGGCCTGCTGACAGCGGATTGGCTGATGTCGGTCATAAAGTTCGGGGGAGGTAGTCGGATTTTGGCAATCTGTTTTAGACTGGACAGAAGATAATGTTTGAGTTTAAGCTCGATCGCATTTACGGTTAGTGATAAACTCACATGTAGCTGTTATAGCGCCTATCAGAGGCTCCATAAGGAGTAAGTCAACCAAAATTGGCCTACATCACTGGAGGGACCTGGCGGGTATAGCTGTGTGGATTTTGTTATCAGAGAAGATGCACACCATCTGGATGTACCCTCCGGGTTTGGTGGCTGTAGCACCTGCGGTTTTGGCTGCCTAACGCGTTTTTCCGGAGAAAAATAAGAAGAAGAAGAAGAAGAAAAATCTGAGCGAAAACAATAGGTTTCATGCACTTCGTGCTTGAACCCCTAATAATAATAAGAATAAGAAAAATCTGAGCAAAAACAATAGGTTTCATGTAGGGCTGCAACAACGAATCGATAAAATCGATAAAAATCGATTATCCAAAGTATCGATAATGATTTCCATTATCGATTCGTTGGGTTGCACTATTTCCGCGTTACTCGCGATGTCGTAACCGCTTGCGTCACCTGCAGCGCTTCAATAACGCTGAAAACAAATAGCGGGTTGAACAGAACAGAACGAGGCGGAGTCTGCAAAACAAGTTGATAAATCGTAGAAATGAAACACAGCCAACGCAGAAAACAAGCTTCCGTTTAAATCCAAACTACGGGAGCTTCACCTGGCGATTCCATCTCACAGAGGAACTAACTCTCAAGCTCTGCGAACATGAACTGAGCTGCACGGAGATGATACATGATGGAGAACATGTCTTAACGTCCGTTATACGAATACGTCCGCAGTTCCCGGGACCTGTCCGTATTTCACGTCCTGTCCCGGGTTTTTTTAAAGTGAGAAAATGTCCTGGTTTTTAAATAACCTTCATTGGATCATTATATGTCCCGGCACTGGGACACTGCGCACTCGAGACAAACGGGAAGCATATGTCCCGGTGTCCAATTGACATTTCACACAAGAGGTATTTTTTGTTCATTGGCTAATTTGTTAATTTATTTTTTTCAATAGCTGATTGTTAATTAGTTCATTTGTTAATTTTTTTCCCCAATAGGCTACAGAACAGAACATATTTACTGAGAGCATCTGAGTATCATGTGTTATTTGGAATTGAGCATACTATAATAGTATGTTTAAACACTTAAACATACTATATATAATACTATACTATAGAATAATTTTACTGAACCCCCCCCCCCCCCCCAAAAAACAGCTTAATAAGTGTTTAAATGTGCTTTTATAAATACATACAACTTGTACACAAAGGTGCTAATTAATGATCAAGCTTCACGTTTTAATTATTTGATAAACTATGAGTGAAGACACTGCACACTATGGGACTGAGGTTGAATTAGTTGCATTTAAAGGAGAATTAAGTAACATATTAGAGTGACTCAAATTTGTGTAATTTAGCATATTTTGTTCACAACTATGCTACATGTTGTCAGTGTGTGTGTGAGATTTGTGTTTAATTGCTCTTTGTGCTACTTGGATGCCTTAAACTCATACTGTAAATAAAACCAGACATTTATTGACCTGCTTAATAATTTTATAGTGTAGCTGGTTTTCTTCATAAATACTGACATGTAATGTTCTCATTTGTAAGTCGCTTTGGATAAAATGTTTTTTTAGATTTATCCGATTCATCGATTAATCGAAAAAATAATAAGAATAAGAATAAGAAAAATTTGAGCGAAAACAATAGGTTTCATGCACTTCGTACTTGAACCCCTAATTAACAATCAGCTGTTGAAAAAAAATTAATTAACAAATTAGCCAATTAACAAAAAAATACCTCTTGTGTGAAATGTCAATTGGACGCCGAGACATGCCTGCTTTCACAACACCGTGCACAAGGCTTCCCATTTGTCTCGACCCGGTCTGAAAGCGGGGAAACACTTTTGTAAATACACTTACACATACACATACACTTGCGCTTCGGCATGTTGCTTGTGTACTGACGCGCAGCATCATAAAAAGGGCTTAAAAAATAAACACCATAAACTAAGAAATAAAAAGGAAATGAAAATAATAAAAAATAAACACATAGAGCACATCAAAAATTTTACAAAGCAAAAACCCACCCTCATACGGTCCACTAGGCTAATCACAGAGGTCCTGAACACTCTGACATGTTGTACAGTCCCCAGAACATACACACATAAAAATACTCCCTGTGGCATTCTAATAGTTCAAGTAAAAAGGACCATTATAAGCCTAAATCCACTGGATGGATGTTGGCGTGATAAACAAGAGAAAGGCACAGTGTGAATAAAACAGGAATACTGATGTAAAATATTAAGGCAACCCAAACTTACGAATACCCGAAAAGTTTTGCAATGTCCCGACTCCTGTTTGAACTATGGGTATCATATTATGAGCTGTCCGGTGGTGGTGATCCTAAAAAAATCACCGCCGGTTTATGGTCTGCCATATATAGACGTTTAGGCACGTCTCTGTACTCTCCTGGAGCGCGCCTCTCGAATGATATCCTCTTAAATTTGGAAGCGATGCAGCGTGATGATTACGGCTCAAGGCCTGTCCCCCTGCTGCGATTTACTAACAAGAGACTGATGCGCTCGGTCTATCTCCGGTGGTGAAGAGAGTGTTTCGCCGAACACCTCAGAGAGGAATGCGGCAAAAAAGACAGCAGGATGTGGGCCCTAAAGTGATTCAGGTATGCCAATAATATGACTATTATTGCGTCTGCTACGTGACTCCAAGTCGATCACTTTAGCACATAGCTTTGTATTGGCCTCTTGAAGATCGGAGCCAAAACACGCTCGTCCACCCATCCTATGGTCCGCACAGATAGCATTCCGGTGATCTTCAAGCAATGTGGTCAGCAGCTGAATATTTTCCTGTTTGCCTGGACCACCTGGCGACTCAGGCTTCGGAGCTTTCTTTTTCCCTTGTTTTGTCGATATAGAAGCCATCGTTAAGTTAAAAAAAAACATACAAACTGTATTGACAGGCAGGAGTGATACTATGGAAGAAAAGGTAGATAAAGTCGTTGGGACTGAAAAATGTATCGGAGACTACACACAACACATCTTACTTACTCGCCATCTTGTATCCTCCTACTAAATTTTCTGAAGGTTTCTGAAGCTCATACTACTCTGCTGTGATTTTGGTCCATTATTCTTTCAGTCTCTTCTGTGACTGTTCACCAAGGATATTCCAGAGGTTTTCTAATGGGTTTAGATCAGGACTTTGGACTTTTTGTTTCAATGTTTTTGTTTCATTGTTTCAATGTTTTCAGTTTCAACAAACTGTTTTACCCATTTTGCTGAGTGACAGACAAGTTTGAAGTGAGAAATCGTTTTCTGTGTTACCGTCAGTTCTGTTCTGTAATTACAGTTGGGGGGGAAAAAAAGTATTTAGTCAGTCACTAATTGTGCATGCTCTCCCACTTAAAAAGATGAGAGGGGCCTGTAATTAACATCATAGGTAGACCTCAACTATGAGAGACAAAATGAGAAAAGAAATCAGAAAATCACTTTGTCTGATTTATAAGAATTTATTTGCAAATAATGGTGGAAAATAAGTATTTGGTCACCTAGATACAATCAAGATTTCTGTCACTTCTTATTTAAGAGGCTCCTCTATCTTCCACACATTGCCTGTATTAATGGCACCTGTTTGAACTCATTAACAATATAAAAGACACCTGCCCACAACCGTAAACAGTCACACTCCAAACTCCACTATGGTGAAGACCAAAGAGCCGTCTAAGGACACCACAAACAAAATTGTAGACCTGCACCAGGCTGGGAATCTGCAATTGGCAAGCAGCTTGGTGTGAATAAAGCCCTCAGCCCGTGGGGATAAAATGATCACAGGATTGGTGAGCAAAAATCCCAGAACCACACGGGGGACCTAGTGAATGACCTGCAGAAAGCTGGGACCAAGGTTACAAAGGCTACCGTCAGTGACCCACTACATTGTCAGGGACTTTAATGTTGCAGTGCCAGATGTGTCCCCCTGCTTAAGCCAGTACATATCCAGGCACATTTTGGATGTTCTGGAGGAGTATTGGGAGAATGTCTTATGTAGGGCTGCAACAACAAATCGATAAAAATCGATTATGAAAAGTGTTGATAACGAATTTCGTTATCGATTCGTTGGGTTGCACGATTTCCGCGTCACTCACGTTGTCACAACCGCTTACATCACCTGCAGCACTTCAACAACGCTGAGAAAAAAATAGCGGGTTGAACAGAATGAGGCGGAGGCAGAATCTGCAAAACAAAGTTGATCAATCGTACAAATGATTGTTTAAATAATCAAAACTGCGGGAGCACTTCACGCTTCACACAAACATGCAAGCTCTGCAAAAATGAATTGACCTGTACGCAGGACCACAGTGATGATACACCACCTGAAACTAAACATGCTAGAATCACCGATGAGGATGAAGGAGCTTAACATCAGAGCAAATCATTACAATATCCCGAGTTTCTTTAGTTTTGAAGTGAATCAACATAAAAGTGCACTTAAACTATGAGAACCAGAGCACGCTTCATGCTGTTTTTGGTTAGTAACTGGATAATGACAGTGATGGAGAACGTGTGTTAATTTATATTTTTATTTAATCATCTTAAGCTGTGTTTAAATGTGATTTATAAATACATACAACTTGTACACAATAATGGTAATTAATTATCAAGCTTCACGTTTTAATTTTTTGACAATATATGAATGAAAACACTGCACTGTATGGGAGTGACAGGGATTAGGTAACACAAATTTGTGTAATTTAGTATTTTTTTCACAGAATGCTACATATTGTGCCAACATTTTACAGAAAATGTTTGACCAAAAAATGCTTTTCCTGGCAGACTTTAGAACTAGAAAAGCACCTGACAGGTAGCAGATATCGTTTTGACAGTTATTTCTGGAGATTTTCTGCTGTTTTTTCACTCCTTCTTATATTTTTTTGAGTAAAGTGAATATAGATGAAAATGTTTATACAGATTAGCAGAATAAATTTATGTATAAATGTTTTCTATAAATATATAGATGTATTGAATGTAAATGAATGAATGAATATTGAATATAAATGTATTGACAAATCAACAACACATGCTAATTAAACAGTGGAGTTTAAATTTGTATATGCTGTGTTTTCACCAGTGTCCTTTTTCGTTTTAGGTAAAGGAGAATGGTGTGACGTACGAATTTGATTTCTCACTTGTGTACTGGAACCCTCGCTTGAGCACCGAGCACGAACGTGTTGTTAAACTCCTCAAGCGAGGTGATGTGGTTTTTGACGTCTTTGCAGGAGTGGGGCCATTCTCTGTCTTGGCAGCACGCCGAGGCTGCACAGTCTTCGCAAATGATCTTAACCCAGAGTCCTTCAAATGGTTACTGCACAATGCCAAGCTCAACAAGGTTGAGAGAAAAGTCACATGCTTTAACATGGATGGCAGGGAGTTCATACATGGCCCTCTTCGTGAGCACCTCTTGGATCTGATGAAGCAGTCATCTGTAATACACATCATCATGAACTTGCCAGCTTTAGCCATAGAGTTTCTGGATGCCTTTAGAGATTTGCTTGGCCCCAAGGTTCAGGGTGATACTGGGGACTGGAGTCTGCCACAGGTTCATGTCTACAGCTTCTCTAAAGACGATAAACCACAAAAAGATGTACTGCAGCGGGCTGAGCATTATTTAGGCACCTCACTGAAAGGATGTTGTGAAGTTCATATGGTGAGGAATGTGGCACCAAACAAGGAGATGATGTGTGCAAGTTTTACCATGCCAAAAGAGGTTTTGTATAAAGACAGCATGATCGAGCAAGGTGAGTTACATTCAATAGCCAATTAATTTACAAGAACACAGTGGCCGTTTTTTCCTGTTTTTTGGGGTAATATTGACAAAGATTATTTTACAATTCCATAATTATTTGTTTAGTGATAAAATTATTGCAATTCTATACCACTAAATGTGAATAAGTTGACTTTTATTTGTATTCATAGAGGATTAGCAAAAATGTTTCCATAACTACAGTTGTGATCAAATTTATTCAACCCCCACTGAAATAAAGTGTTTTGGCCAGTTTGACATTGATTTGGATCATTTCAGTCATCTTATTTACAATTATATCAAAGAGGCACTTATAAATTAGACAAATATAACATAATATTTATGATGGAATAACCACAAATGTCTTTACTGTGCTCACATCATTATCAGTTTTATTCAACCCCCTAGTGACATTATTTTTTAGTACTTAGTACAACATCCTTTTCCAGTTATGACAGCTTTCAAGCGTGAAGCATAGCTTGACACAAGTGTCTTGCAGCGACCTATGGGTATCTTAGCCCATTCTTCATGGGCAAAAGCCTCCAGTTCAGTCACATTCTTAGGCTTGCGCACTGCAACTACCTTCTTTAGGTCCCACCAGAGGTTCTTAATTGGATTTAAGTCTGGTGATTGCGATGGCCACTCTAGAATGTTCCAGCCTTTCATGTTCAACCATGCGCTAGTGGACTTGGATGTGTGCTTCGGATCATTGTCCTGTTGGAAGGTCCAACGTCTCCCAAGCCGCAGGTTTGTGACTGACTCCATCACATTTTCCTCCAAGATCTCCTGGTACTGAAGGGAATTCATGGTACCCTGCACACGTTGAAGCTTTCCTGTACCATTAGAAGCAAAACAGCCCCAAAGCATAATTGACCCCCCGCCATGCTTCACAGTAGGCAAGGTGTTCTTTTGTTCATAAGCCTGGTTCTTCCTCCTCCAAACATAGCGCTGGTCCATTGTCCCAAACAGTTTTAATTTAGTTTCATCTGACCACAGTACACTGTCCCAAAACCTTTGTGGCTTGTCCACATGACTTTTGGCATACTGCAGTCGACTTTTCTTGTTCTTTGGAGTCAGCAAGGGGGTGCGCCTGGGAGTTCTGGCATGGAGGTCTTCGTTATGCAGTGCGCGCCTTATTGTCTGAGCTGAAACTTCAGTGCCCACATCTGACAGGTCTTTTTTCAGTTCCTTAGCAGTCACGCGGGGATTTTTCTCCACATTACGCTTCAGGTAGCGCACAGCAGTCGCGGTCAGGATCTTCTTTCTGCCACGACCAGGTAACGTTTCCACTGTGCCCTTTAACTTGAACTTGCGAATGATACTTCCGATAGTGTCTCTTGGAATATTTAACAACTTCGCAATCTTTTTATATCCATTGCCATTCTTGTGAAGAGCAACAACCTCTTCTCTTGTCTTCTGGGACCATTCTCTTGCCTTCACCATGCTTGTAAACACACCAGTAGATGTCTAGAAGGAGCTGAGTATCACAGTCCTTTTAAATCTGCCTAATTGGTGCTTATCATGCTTGATTGCTGCTCGTTGACATCCACAGGTGTTTTCAATACCTGATTGAAAACACTGGAATGAACCTCTGTTCTTATGAGTGGTAGTTGTAAAGGGGTTGAATAATTGTGTCAATGAAGAAATCACAAAAAGGCCATTTAATACTTTATGACAAAAACCATTGATGCTATCTTAGTTGCATTTAGTTCTTTAACAAGTCCTTGTAAGATTTCATTATGAACACAATTACAAATGTGCACTGAATTCCATAAAACCCTTCGCAGCATTGGGGGTTGAATAAATTTGATCACAACTGTATATGAATCATTTAAATAAGCTTTTTATAGCTTTTCATAGCTCCTTACTAGGGGTGTAATGACGTTGTATATGTCATGAACCGTTTTCTACATGCTTTCGCACGCAGAATACAATGAAATGAAAATAATTTACAATAATGAGAGTCAACAGGCAACAGTGATAAATGATGGAGGATCCTTGCAAGTTTGGCAGTGTATTTCTGCAAATGGAGTTGGAGATTTGGTCAGGATTAATGGTATCCTCAATGCTGAGAAATATAGGCAGATAATTGTCCATTGTGCTATACCATCAGGGCCAAATTGGCCCAAAATTTATTCTGCAGCAGGACGGCGACCCCAAGCATACAGTCAATGTCATTAAGAAATATCTTCAGCATGAAGAAGAAGAAGTCCTGGAAGTGGTGGTATGGCCCCCCACAAAGCCCTGATCTCAACATCATCGAGTCTATCAAGGATTACATGAAGAGACAGAAGGATTTGAGAAAGCCTACATCTACAGAGGATCTGTGGTTCGTTCTCCAAGATGTTTGGAACAACCAGCCAAGTTCCTTCAAAAACTGTGTGCAAGTGTACCAAGAAGAATTGATGCCGTTTTGAAGGCAAAGGGTGGTCACACCAAATATTAATTTGATTTACATTTCTCTTATGTTCATCCACTGCACACTGGCACCCACACAAACACACTCTATATGGGGCAATATGGAGCATTCAATTTACCTTGATCCATGTTTTTGGACTGTGGGAGGAACCAGAGAACCTGGAGGAACAATGCGGGCATAGTGAGGACATGGAAATTCCACCCAGATTGGGATTCGAATCCCTAGCGCAAAGAGGTGAACGTGCCAACCACTAAGCAACCGTGCTGCCCCGATACAGAATTAGATGTATTAAAAAACAGACCCGCAATACAATGAAGCTGTGAGAAGTGATCTGCAATATGCTCCATATGCTGTAGTGGCGGACCCCGATTTTTAGCATTTAATAAAAGTGCTTAACAATAAAAAATCTTGACCCCCCCCCCCCCCACACCATATTGAATTTATACTGAATCATTAGGTCCATACCATGGTGTGAACTGAATCTTAAATTTTGTGTTACACCCCTCCTTTATTCCCTTATTGAAGGTGAGACTTGCCGGTCTCCCACCTTGCACAATCGGGTCTCTACATCTGATTCAAAACTTTGCAGCCCAAATTGTGTTCAACCAGCCCAAGTGACCTCATGTCACTCATCTCTCATGTCTGTATTCATCTCTCCCCATTGGCTGCCTCTACCTGCTTGCATTCAGTACAAGGCACTGACAATATATGGATCTGCCCTCTTACCTTCAATCTATATTTCAAAAATACACTCCAACCTGTTTACTATACACTCTAGTGATCAATCAGATACAAAACACCATTAACTTTGTATTAAAGCTGTGCTGGCATCCATACATAGTGAAATTTAGGGAAATGACCAAGCTTATCAACTGATGGTAATAGAAGAAAACCAACAAAAAAAATTATCAGCCTCAAACTACCCTCTCATAAATGAATACATAAAAGCTAAATGGTAATTACAATGGAACAAAAACCAACAACAATAATTACATGAGTATTACTTTACATTTGGTCATTTAGCAGATACTTTTATCCAAAGTGACTTACAATTATCCCAATTTGATCTGGTGGTTCAAACTCATCAGAAAGCTAATTTCGACTCTATATTGTTCACCACTGCTAAATGGTGGAACTAGTTTCCAGCTCTGTCCGTAAGGCTTAGCGATTGTTTGTGGAATAGATGTGTTTCTTAAAAATGCTATGAGAAAACATTTTATTTGTATGTTATTTTTGATTATTTGTACAATATTGGTAGTTATTTTAACATCATATCTTTTTTGTTTGATGCAGATTTTCCAGTGGAGCCATCACCAAAAAGACAAAAATGTGAAGAAGTGGAATAATTGACACTGATTTATGGACAAGAGTGCTTTTTTAATTTGATTTTATAATAAATAATTTACAGGTATTTTGTTAAGGCTGTGAACTGTCTTAAGAAACGTATATAGAATTTAAATTGGGCATTTGCATCACATTTTTGAATGTTCTCCTCTAGTCGTCTTGTTCTTTTTATAGTCCATACATTTCAGAAGTTAATTAACTATATATGCTTATAAATAGATTTGTTAGTGACCTGTCTGATGTGTTTTCCCCACCTTTCTGCCTACATGTTCCTGGACAAGCTTTAAGACTCTGTTGCAAACAATCAGAGTAAAAAATAAATGAATGTCACTGATTCTGCTCCTGCGGAAGGTTTTCAGTTTGGTGATGTCGGGATCCATCTTCTGCTGTTTGCAGATGATGTGATCCTGTTGGCTTTATTTAGCTTCCAATTCTCGCTGGACCAGTTTGCAGCCAAGTGAGAAGCTGCAGGGATGTGAATCAGCATTTTCAATTCTGTGACCATGGTCCTCAGTTGGAAAAGAATGGAATGCTTTCTCCAGGTTGGAGATGAGTTCCTGCCTCAGGTTGAGCAGTTTAAGTATTTTCAGATCTTGTTCACGAGTGAGGAAAAGATTGAGTTGGAGATTGACAGACGCCGCACCGATCCGTCTGTCAAACTCCAACTCAATCTTTTCCTCATTTAAATTACTGGTTAATCTACATTCCTACCCTCAGCTATAGCCAGTGGGTAGTGACTGAAAGAATTAGGTCATGAATACAATCATCCTAAATGAGTATTCTCCACAGATCTTTTTCTTGGAGATGGATTGAGGAGTTTGGTCCTTCTGCTGCTTCTCCACATCGAGAGGAGCCAGCAGAGGTGGTTCGGGCATCTGGTCGGGATTCTTGTTACATACATGGGGTGGTATTCGTTGACCTTAAGAGTTGCTAGTTTAGCATCCTATTTTCCACCAAGTGCGCTGATTCTTCCTAATTAGTTTGCCCAGTTTGTTCCTGTCTACATTAATGATGCTGCTGCCCCACCAGACCACTACATTAAATGTGGCCCCTGCACCCCAAACACCTTTAACTTTCTCAGCTATATAGATATAGGCTGCTCTGTCCTTTTGTACTATTGTTTGAGCAGTCCAGTTTTGTGTTGAGGTAAACATCCAGGTACTTATACGTGTCTACCATGTCAATATCCATTCCTTGAATGTTCACAGGTGTTGGGATAATGGATGAACGGTTGGAATTATTTAATAAATAGGTTGCAACGGTGACCCCTGTGTCCATCAATGTACAAGTATCTGGAGCGGTACACTGACAATAAAATAAACCTGATTGAAAACACAGAAACCCTCTACAGGAAGTGCCAAAGTCATTTACTTTTTGAGATGTCTGAGGTCCTTCAACATCTGTCGGACTATGCTCAGGATCTTCTATGAGTCTGGTTGAAAATTTTATCCTTTATTCTGTTGAATGCTGGGACAGCAGGTTGAAGGTGGCAGATGCCGAAAGACTGATTTGTAAGGCCAGGAAAGTTGTTGATGTGGAGCCGGATTCACTGATGGCAGTGTCAGAGAGAAGGATGCTGTCTAAGCTGAGGGCCATTATGGACAATGCCTCCCACCCACTATATGACACATTGGTAAGACACTGGAGCACATTAAGTCTAATATTCATTCCCCCATGCACTACGGAGCCCCACAGGAGGTCAGTCCTACTTGTGGCCGTCAAACTCTACAACTCCTTTCTTAATGTGTAATACTATAACTTGGGTGCAATAACAATTAGAATTGCAAAAGTTTATTCGGTACAATATTTTTTTCATTATACGATTTGTTTCAGTGCAAAAATGTGTAGTGAGGGCAGCACGGTGGCTTAGTGGTTAGCACGTTTCCCTTTCAGCGCTAGGGATTCCCGGTTCGAATCCCAATCTGGGTGGAGTTTCCATGTTCTCCCCGTGTCTGTGTGGGTTTCCTCTGGGTTCTCCAGTTTCCTCTCATAGTCCAAAAACATGGATTAAGGTCAATTGAATTCTCCAAATTACCCCCATATAGAGTGTGTTTGTGTGTGTCTGTATGAGTGAGTGTGTGCCCAGCAATAGATTGGCACCCTGTCCTGAGTGTATTTGCCCATATATATATATATATATATATATATATATATATATATATATATATATATATATATATATTTGAAATTTTATGAACTACAAATTTTTCTTTTGTTTTACCACAATTATTTCATTATCTTCCACTTAATTATCTACTAGGGTCACAGGGGGTTCTTCATGCCCCATGGAGTTTCGGGCATTGGGCAGCTACGCCTAGTACAGGGTACCACTATCGCACTCACACACAAACACACAAGGGGCAGGGCGTGCCAATTCCCATTTAGGTGAGTATGTTTCAGACACTGCAGATACCCCCAGCACAAAGTGCCAAATGGGCACATTACATTTACCTTGAATCCATGTTTTTGGACTGTGGGGGAAACCCATGCAGACACTGGGAAAACATGGAAACTCCACCCAGATTGGGATTTAAACCTGGATCCCCAGTGCTGAGGCAAACGTGCTAACCACTAAGCCATCATGTCACCCTACTTTTTTGTTATATTTTTTAATTGAATTCTAAACTGCTGTTTTGAAACTTTATTTTTATTATATCACATTTTAAAATACACGCTTAATATTATTATTATTATTATTATTATTATTATTATTATTATAGTGGTATTTATGTTATTCTATATTTGTTTACTATAACACTTAAAAATGGGGTAACTGTAACTGCTGGAATTTCTTTTGCAAAAAAAACGTATTCTGTTTCGGATTGATTCTGATATTCCCACAAAGTACAAACCTTGAAAGAACTCGCATTAAAACTCGAATTAAATTCATTTATATTAAACTGAACAATAATAAATCAATTTTTATTCGAGTAGAAAGAATGGGAATAGCTTTGCGTCGGGAGGCGGGCAGAAATTATTATTATTATTATTATTATTATTATTATTATTATTATAGTGGTATTTATGTTATTCTATATTTGTTTACTATAACACTTAAAAATGGGGTAACTATAACTGCTGCAATTTCCCTTCCGGGAACTAATTAAATATTCTGTTTCGGATTGATTCTGATATTCCCACAAATTAGAAACCTTTAAAGAACTTGCTTTAAAACTCGAATTAAATTCATTTATATTAAACTGAACAATGATAAATCAATTTTAATTCAAGTAGAATGAATGGGAATAGCTTTGCGTCGGGAGGCGGGCAGAAATGATCGTAAAACCCGCCCCCTCCTATAGTTCACACATAATCCGCAGCGATATGAAACGATGGATGCTTTAACCAAGGTAACGCAAAGAACAAAACAACGTATATTTTAAATTTGTTTTCCAGTTGAATCATCTCTCAATGCTTTATTATAGAAGCATAATATATGCGGTTTGTGAGCAGTGGTTTATGTGGAAATGTATGCTTTGTATTATGTACAATTGGACGCGATGTTATGTTCGTACCTGTTTTACGACAGGACTCGTTTCTCTGTAGCGATTGGCTGGTTGTTAACTGACTGGCGTCAATAAAAACTTTGAACCAATAATCGACAAGAAGCAGGGTTGTATTACCCAATTATAGTGGAGAATTTTGGAAAGGCCGGATCTTGTCAGAAAATGGGTAGAAAATTAATGCTTAAAGGGGGTTAAGCCTAACGGTTTGGTTAGCATTGTTGTTTTGTGTGGAATTAACGCAGGGAAACGTTCAATGTCATTTGATATATACTTGCTTAATACATTACAAGTTATACTGTTATTTTTTTTTCGAATTTGTTCACACTTTGTGAATATGCTTGGATCTGTTGCCATGGCTACAGTGTTAGCGTTAGCATCCCATAGTCAGGGGTTAGAGTAGGGAAATTGTTTTTTTTTAATGGTTTAATAGGACTTCGTTGGTGTTTTGTCAGTTTGTTAACCCACACGTGTACATAGCGTTATGGTGCAGTTACTATAACTTTTGTTGTGTTTATTTAAGTTATAATACAAGCTGAATGACACCAAAACCCGAAAATATATCAATGGTCTTTCGAAGACCATTCGTTTTGTGATATCATGTTCTTTTCGTATCCTTTGTTTGATTTTAGATGCATACAGTAGTTAATTAGTTATAGAATGCATATACATAATATAAACACACACACACACACACACACACACACACACAGACATTTACAGTACATTTGGTCATTTAGCAGACGCTTGTATCCAAAACGACTTACAAGGTGAGCACAGGGTTAATCACATCATCCCTGGAGCAATGAGGGTTAAGGGTCGTGCCCATGGACCCACATTTGTAACTTCAGTGGACCTGGGCTTTGAACCACATGCCTTCAGATTAATAGCCCAAAGCCCTAACCACTACCACTGAGCTACCTTGCCCCCATATATATATATATATGTGTGTGTGTGTGAGAGAGATCTACAGTACTAAACAGTGGTCATTATAGACGTATGAAAAGTTCATAGTACTTTCCGTTTATTTCTTGTATAGTCTTTGTGCTGTCTTGTTAATTTTAGTCTTAGCTGCCCCTGATATGGCCACCAATCTGGTGTTCCACTCCCATAAACAGCATCCAGTGTTCCAAACTCCTTAGTAAGCAAAGTAGCTATTGCCTGACATCATCACCTAGTTTCCTTTAAACAAAGAAATAACTTTGTAAGGGAGAAAAAAGTGAGTAAAAAACACCAACATGTCAAAACTACAAATAAACTCTATTTTCTGTATTTGATAAAACTTCTGTTGTCCACGGAGTATAAAGAAACATTACTAATAATTTTGGACGAGTGGTTATTGTGATATCGATAAAGGTAAAATGTGTTTAGTCAAAGCTCCTGCAAATTGTCTGAGGACCATTTAAGATTCCACAAATAAGTTTAGGTAAGAGAATTGTGTCTTAACACTGAAATATTAAACATTTTACTGAGATAATATTGGTTTAAATAGTAGGCAGTGTTGGGTAAGGTACTTGTAAAATCTAGTGAGCAAAGCTATTAGTTATTAAACAATAAATGAAGCTACACAAAAGCTACTGCCCAGAGAAATATAGCAAGTTAAGTTAAACATCCATCCATCCATTATCTTCCACTTTATCCTATATATTAGGGTCGCGGGGGGTTCCCCATGCCCATCCAGGGGAGAACGTCTCGGGCACTGAGCAGATACACCCAGGACAGAGCGCCAATCTATCGCTGGTTAAGTTAAACAAATATTGCAAAAGTAACTAACTCGGAAGCTTAACTTCTCGGAAGCTTCTTCGTGTTGAACCAACTTGATATCAGTTCAGTGCAAAATGACAGTCAGATACACTGATTAAAACATTTATTGAAGAAGTGCCTAAGGTCTAACACACAAAAAAAAATCTATATATAATATCTATGAGATTTTATCATCATTTGCATCATGTGGTACTTGAAATGGAAACAAAATTGTGGCTCAATGACCCAGTTTCACCTTAAAGTAATTTTTTTAAATTTAAATATTACGTTTAATTTTACAGAGGCCCAGAGAGGGCATGTGTTATTGTTTTGTTAAGTCATTATTACGAGATAACAAATCTTGTTTTAATGACCGGAGAAGTGGCAGGATGGTTTTGTCAATACACTTAACATTTTGGGGTTATATCCATCCAATCATTATCTTCCACTTTATCCTCAACTATAACGGC
This sequence comes from Corydoras sp. C115, assembly GCA_019802505.1. NCBI lineage: Eukaryota > Metazoa > Chordata > Actinopteri > Siluriformes > Callichthyidae > Corydoras > Corydoras sp. C115. The sequence goes on from JAFMOC010000007.1 coordinate 211,626, forward strand.
GGGGGAGGGGGCTGTTCCCCATGCCCATCTAAGGGAGAGCGTTTCGGGCGCTGGGCAGATACACCCAGGGCAGGGTGCCAATCTATCGCTGGGCACACACACTCACTCACACAGACACACACACAAACATACTCTATATGGGATAATTTGGAGAATTCAATTGACCTTAATCCAAGTTTTTGGACTGTGGGAGGAAACCGGAGAACCCGGAGGAAACCTATGCAGACACAGGGAGAACATGGAAACTCCACCCAGATTGGGATTCGAACCGGGAATCCCTAGTGCTGAGAGGTGAACGTGCTAACCACTAAGCCACCATGCCACCCCATTTAAGGTTATATTTAGTGCAAAATAAATAAATTGTTTCATGAAAATTTTATGGTAAATCACAGTTCCACTGTTTCCTAAAGTGAATAATGGGGTGTATTTGGGACGGGGTCTCTCCGGCCATTAAATCTGTTGGATACTGGAGATAATTCGTGATCACAAGAAAACAAGTTATTTCATGGTAATAACTTAAAAAATAATACATGTCCTCTTTTGGCTTCCGTGTAAGTATTAAGTGTAAAGATGTATTAGTGTAATGTATTAAGTGTAAAAAAAAAATTTTTTTTTTACACTTAGTTGCGCACATTCCATTTACCTTGAATCCATGTTTTTTGACTGTGGGGGAAACCCATGCAGACACTGGGAGAACATTGAGACACCCAGATTGGGATTTAAACCTGGATCCCCAGTGCTGAGGCAAACGTGCTAACCACTAAGCCATCATGTCACCCTAATGTTTTGTTATATTTTTTAATTGAATTCTAAACCGCTAATGTTTTGGAACTTTTTTTTTACTATATCACATTTGAAAAGATTGTGAGACACATTATTATTATTGTTATAATAATAATAATAATAATTATTATTATTATTATTATTATTATTATTATTATTATTAATATTATTATCCATCCATCCATTATCTTCCGCTTTATCCTATATCAGGGTCATGTAGGGGTTCCCCTTGCCCATCCAGGGCGCTGGGCAGATACACCCAGGACAGGGCGCCAATCTATGGCTGGGCACACACTCACTCACTCACTCACTCACACAGACACAATCTATATGGGGCAATTTGGAGAACTCAATTGACTTGATCCATGTTTTTGGACTGTGGGAGGAAACCGGAGAACCCGGAGGAAACCCATGCGGACACGGGGTGAATATGGAAACTCCCCCCAGATGGGGATTTGAACCGGGAATGCCTAGTGCTGAGAGGCGAACGTGCTAACCACTAAGCCACCGTGCCGCCATTATTATTATTATTATTATTATTATTATTATTATTATTATAGTGGTTTTTCTGTTATTCTATATTTGTTTACTATAACACTTAAAAATGGGGTAACTATAACTGCTGCAATTTCCCTTCCGGGAACTAATTAAGTATTCTGTTTCGGATTGATTCTGATATTCCCACAAATTAGAAACCTTTAAAGAACTTGCTTTAAAACTCGAATTAAATTCATTTATATTAAACTGAACAATGATAAATCAATTTTAATTCAAGTAGAATGAATGGGAATAGCTTTGCGTCGGGAGGCGGGCAGAAATGATCGTAAAACCCGCCCCCTCCTATAGTTCACACATAATCTGCAGCGATATGAAACGATGGATGCTTTAACCAAGGTAACGCAAAGAACAAAACAACGTATATTTTAAATTTGTTTTCCAGTTGAATCATCTCTCAATGCTTTATTATAGAAGCATAATATATGCGGTTTGTAAGCAGTGATTTATGTGGAAATGTATGCTTTGTATTATGTACAATTAGACACTTAAGTACTAAGTGTAAAGATGTATTAGTGTAAGTATTAGGTGTAAAAAAAAAAAAAAAAAAAAAAATATATATATATATATATATATATATATACTTTTTTTTTACACCTAATACTTACTAATACCTAATACATTACACTAATACATCTTTACACTTAATACTTAAGTGTCTAATTGTACATAATACAAAGCATACATTTCCACATAAACCACTGCTCACAAATTTTGCACACCCATTTCATTATAGCTTACTGCAGCAGGGAAATGAATGAGTCATCTGAATGTGGGTCCTTAAGTTGGTGTTAATGTCTTCAACGTCACCATCAGTTTGGGTTTTGGGATTGCAAAGCACACATTTAAACACATATTTTTACTCTGACGATTCGACAAGTGGCGGCACGGGGGCGTAGTGGTTAGCTCATTCGCTTCTCAGCACTAGGGATTACCGGTTCGAATCCCCATCTGGGTGGAGTTTCTATGTTCTCCCCGTGTCCGCCTGGGTTTGTTTGTGTGAGTGAGTGTGTGCCCAGTGATAGATTGTCACCCTGTCCTGAGTGTATCTGCCCAGCGCCCGAGACGTTCTCCCCTGGATGGACATGGGGAACCCCACCGCGACCCTAATAGAGGATAAAGCGGAAGATAATGAATGGATGGATTCGCCAAGTGTCATATATTTTTGCAGATTTAGCAATGGGGTGATGTCATTGGACTGCTTTTTTTGTTCTTCTTCAACTTTGTGCTGTGTGTGTGCACTGTTGCCAATTCTGTTAGTTACCTAGCTTTTGTTTGGTGTTTTACTTTTTACACACACAATGGAGGAGGTGAGTAACTGATTGACAATGTGTAAGATAAATGCATTTATATTTACATCCTGCTCTGGAATTAGAGGATGGGGACAGTGGGAGTTTTGGGCATGCACAGTTCAGTTGCAGTGTGGACATGATGCGGTGTGATTCTGCTCTGTGTGACTGGGCGACTGAGCACTGAGAGTATTGGGCAACGGGGCTCATGGCTGAACCCTATACTCGCTGAAGACAGAAACTGAAGAATGTGTGTTCACTTTAGAACACATTAGAACATCTCCAAAACGCTTTTTAAAATAAAAAGTTACTAGAGGCTTGGAAAAGTCACAAAATATAGATGAAAAATTGCATTAAAATCAATTGAGTTTATCAGTGGCATGCAAATACTGCAAGTAAAACCACATGTCCCGTACCGACTGGTTCATGAAAAATATCGCATATGTTACACCCCTAAATGCAAGTGCTTGTTTATGGTCCAACCAGCATTGTTTTATTTTCCTGCCAATTTCTGTTCAGTATTATTTTTAAAATTTTATGTATTTGCATTTGCAATAGTTATTTAACCAAATTAGCTAGACAAATAGCAACATAGAAATATGTATTTACATGTCTTTTGTTATTATTATTTTTTCTTTAGTGAGCAGCCCTAGTTGATTTCTCTTTAAAGAAGATGCCGTTGGGAATCACAGCACACTGGCATTCATCATGGGCCCCGATGTGCCGCTGCTCAATGATTATAAGCAGGAATTTTTCTGGAAGCGTTTCCCTCAAACTGTGCTGGGGGGGCCCAAGCTCAAACTGGGCTACTGTGCACCCCCGTATGTCTACATCCATCAGCTGATGCTTTTCTTTGCTCCATGGCTCCTGGGTGGCATGGGTACCCTTCTCTATCAGCTGGCATTGATAGATGACATCAGCGCCGGAATCGTATCTGGAGTTCTAATGCTGCTCTTAGGTGGCGGTGTGCAGTCTTTGTCCCAGTGGGTCGCACGGAGAACAGGGACTGTTCAGAGATTTGTACCATCTCACAATATCGTGGCTGATGAGGAAGAAGTGGAATTTACACATTGCACCGGACCTGAGACAGTGCGATTCGTGGCACCAAGAAAGAAGTTTATGAGTAACGTGGTTCTGCACACATTTCTGGCCAGCTTGATTTGTGGATTTGGCACGTGGTACCTCCTGCCTGATCGGCTCATCAGGGAGTTTGGAAGTGTAAGTGCCATGATTCCTGTGTTTGTGCTCAGCTGGATCACACTGTGCATTGGAGAATATTCACTCATTGTAAACACTGCAGCAGAAACTGCCACTTTTCAACCTCAGGACACTTATGAGATCACGGCGCTTACCAGACCGCTGTACATCTGCGTTTTTATTGCAGTTGACCTGGCACTGAGGTAAATATCCAAATATTTGTGCTGAGATTTTTTCTGTTTTTACGGTTTTTCCAGCATTCTTGTTGCTATGTTTTCCATTGTCATGTCAGTCATTTTACTTCACAATCACTTGATTTTAATTAAGGAGAAAGTTAATCCATCCTATTAAATGTGTAGAGAAGTACAGCAATTAACATACTTGCATATAACACACTTTTATGGAAGTCCAGAGAGGACATTCGCTATTCATTTTTTAAAAAGTTGTTAGTATGGCATAACAAAATTTGTTATCTCATGATAATGGGAAAATTCGTATCATAATAAAAAGTCGTTATCATGAGATAAAACTCATCTTGTGATCACAACTTATTTATCTCATTATCACGACATAACAAAACTTATGTTGTGATTACATTATCATGACATAATACTTATCATGACTTATTCTCGTTATCACGACATGACATAAAACATCTTGTGATCACCACTTATATATCTCATTATCACAACATAACGAGAAAAATAATTCATGATCATAATTTTTATCGTGATAACGTAATACATTTTGTTATGTCATGATAACCTGATCACAAGATAAGTTTTGCTATTTTGTGATAACAAGAAAAATAAATTGTGATAATGAGAAGTTTTGTTATGTTGTGGTAACGAGAAAAATAAGTTGTGATCACAAGATAAGTTTTGTTATCACGACATACCAAATCTTGCCATCTTGATCGACCGGAGAACTGGCAGAATGGTCCTATCAATAAATATGACCATTTTTTCAAATGGCAAATGTGGTTTAATTTGCTTTCACACAATAAATAAAATGTCTCGTGGACTGCGATTCATTGAAAAAAAATAAAAAACCTTGAACAGTAAAAAAACAGTTATTACAAAATTGCCCTTACTTCTAAATGTAATAAGATTCAGAACCATAATAAATAAATTGAAATTAAATATTTAATTGAGCAAGATAAATCATAAATCATAATTCCCTGTGTTTGAATATTTAAAACTTATGTACAATTTGAAAAAAAAATTTGATTTGTATTTTACAGCATGTGATTAAAAGAATATGGCTCATTATGGACATTTTATATTTATATAAAGCAAACATGCAGCTGAAGGACTAATGAGCTAGACAAATCCATATTTTCTAATATTATTAACTAATAGTAACTTTAATTCGGTGACCTTATAGCACATGTCGGTTTTATCACACTGGCTTAATGATTTCTCATGCAGTTCATGGGTGTTTAACAGTGCTTTCTGACTTTTTTTTTACATTATTATGTATGGCAGATGATGAAAGTCCTTTATGGTTTTAAAGACATTTTGGTGGGGTTATTTAATACTCTCTCATGATACCTTTACAAGTTATCAATATTCTACAGGTGAACTGGAGATCGAAAATTACCCCAGATGTTTTTTGTTCCATGACTGCTGTGAAAGACTTCAGTACCTTCTCATGACCATGATAAAAATTATGAAAAATATATTTTAAAATGAATTAATTAACTCTTTGCTTTTTTTCGCCTATTTTTAACATGCACAACATGCTCATAATACTTACTTTAAAGCTGCGGGTGGCACTACCTCTTTATTGTCTTCCAAATTCTAAAAAAATAAAAAATTATCTAATCGTTTGCTTGAAGAATCGATATTGAATCGTCATAATGGCTTCGATTTACACCTCTGCCTACTAGTGATTCTATATAGGGTTGTCATGTAGTTTCCTCATTTTGTAATAATGTTTTTAATAGTATTGTTTTTTTGTGTTAGTTTCTCATGCAGTTCTGGCTCATCCCAGTTCTGGTTTAACAGCGCTTTCTGACATTTTTGACATTATTTTGTGTGTGTGTGTGTGTGTGTGTGTGTGTGTATATATATTTTTTTGTTTTGTTTGATGACTGCTGTGAAAGACTTCATACTTTCTTATGCCCATGATAAAAATTAATAGATTTAAAATAGACTTGATGTGAAGAAGTTATATGATGACATGACTTTGGATACCCGCATTAATGAATTAAAGTTAATACATCTTTCCCAAGTGCTTCGTAAGCATATGGACCTTGACTGTAATGTGAATGGTGGATTTGGAAATTTTAAGCATTGCTTGACAACTCTGTTTGCAGATGTGTGGGAGGGAATACGGCTGAGTTGCAGGTGACCAGTCAGGTGATGCATGTTCTCTTTTTGGCACTGCCTGTGCTGTGGGCCCTGGGTATGTTGTCTCCTTTGGATGCCCTTATTTTATGGATCATGGAACAAAGCCTGATTCATGCACTTGGAGGATCAGCTATGGCAACCAATTGCAGGTACATACACATACAGAGAATCAGCATTATGTATAACTATTGAGTTAAACATTACATTGCTGTACAACTGCAAGAAATATGTTCTCTAATAGCAAATAATTAAATGTAATTATTTTTGTCTGGTTAATAATTTTTTTTAATTGAGAATAAGTAAACACAGACAATAAGTTCTATAAGTTTCAATAAGTTTCTAGCATATGAGGAAAAACCTAAGATGCAGATACTCTTATTAAAGAAAACATCCAAACATCAGTGTGGCCTGTGCAAAAGTGTGACATCCTACCCCCTGTGCTTACACACTATCATTAACTTATTCATTCTCTATGGTGTTTGAGCTTAATCTGAACAACTTTGGTGGGTAAAGTGAAACAAAAATATATGGAAGCCTATTTCTGACGCAAAAAAAATATCCAATCACCTAGGGGGGGGGGTGGAAATGCGCCATTTTATTTCTTATGGTTTATGGAAGCCTGGTAAATCTGCTTCTATGTAAAGATTTGGTTCTTTTCATCTTAAATTGTGTGCTAAAGAAACTTTCAGCTGTAAATAATTTTGAATAAGTCCCATTCTGACTTATTTTAGATGTCATCCTTCGGCCTAAAATCATTTCACATTTTATGGCACTATTTTCAAATATTAATAACCTTTAAAACTGACCACTTAGATTTTATAAACCGGGATCAAAGTGAGCAGAACAGGAAAACTTCAGATTATGCAGGAAGTAAATGTTAACCTCAGTTCTGCAAGCTTTTACAAAGGAGTTAATGCCTGAAAGTTATAGGACACATGTAAATAAATGCTTATTTTTCTAAAGCATATGTAAAAGTTTTGTCCATAATTCTTTGAAAATAGAGCTGTAAAATGTGTTGATTTTGAGTTTTATAATGATTTCATCAAAACAAGTCTAATGCAAAATTGTTAAACATTCTAACCACAAGCATCTTTACTGCGTTGATTTACCTGCCAAAATGACACACTGTTCAAAAGCATTTCAATAAGTAATTTTATAACATAATTTTAACATATGAAATCTGTCAACTGTAAATCACTTGGCACAATAATAACCATGTACAGGAAGTATGTGTATTAATTTTTATACATTTCTTTTTAGTGCCAATTGCTTTGTTTTTTTAGTAGTGGATTTAAAATGATTATGTTTTCAAGTGGGGATTTTTTTCTTTAGTGGCAATTAAAAAATATATATACATTTTTTTGTTTGACTTATTCTTTAGAGGCATTTTTTTGTGTCATTTTTTTTCCGTCCAGGCGGCAGATTTTTTTTCTCTAATGGTGGATATTATTATTAGGTGGCAGATTGTTTTTTACTGATTAAACATTTATGATTCTGATATTTTTAATCATATATTTCCACTTGTAAAGTTTGTAAACTCTTTACAATTTTCCATATTTGGAAAAAAAAGAGAAACAACCAAATGGGAAAAAATATTAAATAATTTTTATCTAGTTGTCCATATATGAGCAGTTAAGGCTACATTGATATGTCTTTTATTCCCTCCATCTTAAACATATAGTTTGTAAACAGTTAAATTAACCACTGGTGTGGCTGACAAAAAAATTTAATATCTGAATGATATAAAAATTAACATGGCATGCTGTCTCTTCAACTAATCAACAGGTTGACAGTGATGTTCTTCTCGTCTGTCGCCGTCTGCATCATTACCTACTTTGTCCCCTCCTCCCTGGGCGTGGTCCTCTTTACTGTTGCTATGGGTTTCCTCCTCAGTCAGGATTTTGTGCAGCTCTTCGTACTGTTTTGCGGTGCAAAGCAGGAGCCACGCCGTCCAATCCACTCACATTCTCTCAGCCTGGGCTGGTGGAGCCCTCCACTCTCCATTCTTCTTCTCACTGCAGCTTTAACCGAAACAGCTCTCATCCATGGTCTCCGCTCCCCTATAGGGCAGAACTTGAGCTCAGGTGACATCTGGGGGTTGCCTGAGAAATCGTCTGACTCTCAGGTCTTGATCGGTTGGATCCTCATTGTGCTTTTTATTGTCACAAATGCATTACGGCAGATTCAGGGTGTATGCGTGTTAGGAGGACTCGTTATAAACCCCCTCTATCCAAAATGTGTCAGCAATGTTCAGGCCTTCAGGAAGAGATGCAAAGGATTGTGGACCGCTGCCCTCATTCGCCGAGCACTAATTAACCTGGGTGAGATTATCTCCTGTGTGAGGAATTATATGATTTTTTTTGTTTGTCAGCACTTGCTTTTAACCTTTATTTTACTAAATTCATGTAGGTTTACGTCGTGAGTTTCTGTGCACAGTTCCCCCACTGTAATTTGTCGCTTAGTGCCCATTGTTTCGTTAACCCCAAAATAACCTTTTTAAATAAATGAAGTGGGTGACACAGTGGCTTAGTGGTTGGCACGTTCGCCTCTCGGCACTGGGAATCCAGGTTTGAATCCTAATATGGGTGGGTTTCCTCAAAGTAGTACAGCTTCCTCCCACAGTTCAAAAACATGGATTTAAGTAAATTCAATGCTCTTAATTGCCTCATATAGTGTGTGTTTGTGTATGTGTGTTTGAGTGAGTGTGTCCAGCGATGGATTGGTGCCCTGTCCTGCCCAGTATCTGCCCAGCACCCGAAATGTTCTCCCATGAATGGGCATGGGGAACCCCCCGCGAACCTAGCATAGGATTAAGTGGAAAATAATGAATAAATAAACAAAGTTTTATATTTATTTTAGAAAATAATGAATAAATAAACAAAGTTTTAGATTGGTAATTCATTTATTTTTGCCATCTATGTCCAGAACAACTACACCAGCACTAGTAACTTGATTTCAACCAGCCATGCTGTCCAAAGAGTAACTGTAATAGATTCATCATTTGCTTTGCTGACTGTAATCTCACCATTATTTCACACTTACTTGCTACAAGTCATTGGTCGGCATGCTTAAATTTGATAATCCTGATAAGTTGTGTGTTTTAATAATACAATTGAAGTTGCTAAATAGTTAAATCTTTACATAATGTTGCTTTAAAACCTGTAGACGAAAGGCAGGCTTGGGAAGAAAGTCAGGCAGATGTTGGCGCCTACTTGAGTTGACAGTGCTAATTAACTTGTAGGCAGATCAACCTCTGGGCTCTGCCCATCATGCCCTCGCAATGTAAATACCTTTTACAAACACACGTATTACACATACATCATTGTTTTGTTGACTGTAACGGGGGGGTTAAAGAATGAGGACCAGAGACAGGAGTTCACATGCTCAGGAGTGGCTTTATTCACGTCACTTCAAAATACATTAAAGTATTTGTGTTGGTTCTAATGTGCTTTGCCAATCAGTTTCTCCGCATCATGTGATGTACTCACATATAAGGTCACACGGTCATCAGACGAAGCCACATCAGGTGTGCTAGTTAAGCACCACCATGCCTGTTTTTGGCTGGGGGTGGGGAAATGTTCGTGTGCGCTAGTTGCCACAGAGAGAGGGAGAGAGATCAGAGTACTCCTGGCTCCGTGCATGTGGCTCTGATTCTGTCTGCCCCCAAAATCATAACGTCATCTCTCCAGTGTTGGGCCACATCCCAGTTAAAAGTGTAGACTCTTCAGTCCTTTCAGTCAGATAGCCACACAAAAGAGGCATGTCTGCAGGTGCCTTCTGTGCCTTTTTTGCTGCAATGAGCGACGCACCCTGGTCGCGTCAGGAGAGATAGTTATCCATAATTAAAGTCCATGTCGCTTCTGCAACAGTGACTTTTAGAGCCATGTGAACTTGTTGTTATTAATGTTGTAGTTAATGTAACTTTTGCCCTTGTTTGCTGCTTCAGATTATAATATTTAATATCTGTCTTTTGGTTCTTTAGTTTGTCCATTTGCCATGATTGCCTTTCTGGCACTGGATGCATCTATGGAGCAGTTGCACACAGTCGCTTTGGCTATTGGTGTCACCCGAGCATTCAGAGTGGTATGTCCTTTAAAGCACCTAAATGCCTGCTTCTAATGTAAAAATGAAAAAGACTTAAAATCATTTGTTATACTAGTACTTTCCGAATATGTAAGATGATTTACTTGCATGACATTTCAAGAATTAATTATCAATCACTAATCATTTTAAAATGTACCTATTTATGAATGGACCTGACTGGAAAAAATTGTATGATGAGTAAAAGTGCATGCGGGTTCTGTAGTGCATCTTTAAGAGGTGGTTATTTAAAGACAATGAACCGATTGATAATTATCAAACATTTTAATGGAAGATGTTCCATTGGGGTGGCTCCATGGTTAGCAGGTTTGCCTCTCAGTGCTGGGGATCCAGGTCAAATCCCAGTCTGGGTATAGTTTCCATGTTGTCCATGTGGATTTCCTCCCAGTTCCCCGGTTTCCTCCCACAGTCTAAAAGCATGTATTTAAGGTTAATTAAAGGCTCTTTATTGTCTTATGTACTGTGTGTTTGTGAGTGTCTGTGAGTGTGTGCAGTGATAGATTAGCGCCCTATCCAGAAAGGTAATAAATATTTGAAAAATACCTTGTTTGTTGTCTTTAACCATCTGTATAGAACATAGACCCAAATCTCAAAGATCAAGTTATTTTTTACAAAAGCTGAAATGGTAGTATTGAAATTGTAGTAATGAAATTGTAACACCCCCCCCCCCCAAAAAAAAAAGAAGTTGCCACTCTGTTTACATGCCTGTCTGTGGTTGTTAGGTGTGGCAGAGTTGTGAGGATGCTCTACTGCAAATGGTGGTGGTGGTAATTGTCAGATTAGTTGACGGAGGGAAACTGGCACAGCAATGGCACAATCTGGGCATTGGCTTGCAGCTTATAGTGGTAAGTACATGTTTATTTCAATGTATATACTGCTATATAGTGTACTTTACTGCTATATAGTGTAACAGTTATGAACACTAAAGCATGAATTAGGGCTGTAAAAACTAACTGATTAAACCGATTATTATAATAGTTGGCCATTAATTTAATAATCGATTAGTTGGGTCTAAGTTTTCATTCATATAAGTAGATGCAGCACACTGAAATACATGAAAGACGTGTCTTTGAGCGCACCGCACTGATCACAGTCTATGAATCCGTCAATAAATGTCTTATGCGCTGCAGTAAAGTTTTATTGCTGAAAAACAAACACCTTCCATTTGACTTGAATATCTGTGTTTTTATTCTCATAAAATAACATACAGACACCCCAGCTACTTCTGTACATACAGTCAAGTCCGAAATTATTCATACCCCTGGCAAATTTTGACTGAAATTTACTTTTATTCAATCAGCAATTTTATTTTTGACCGGAAACGACACAGGCATCTCCCAGGAGATAATACGATGATGTACAAGAGGCATCATTGTGGAAAAAAATATCTCAGCTTTTATTCACATTTGAACAAAAAGTGGCATGTCCAAAATTATTCATACCCTTTGTAATCTGTCACAGTCTATGGGAAAATCCAAAGTTCTATACCATTCCAAATAGTCCAAGCTGTTTTAAAGCATCCTAATTACCCTGATTCATTGGGAACAGCTGTTTTAATCAACTCAACAGGTGAAAAACAGCAGCTCTCTGCAGTTGGTTTGTGGACAGTCATGGCTAAGACAAAGTAGCTCACTAAGGACCTGCGGCTCTGCATTGTGGCCGCTCACAAGTCAGGAAAGGGCTATAAGGCCATATCAAAATGTTTTCAAGTTCCAGTGGCTACAGTGCAAAGTATTATCAAAAAATAAAAGAAGTTCCGCACTGTGGAAAATCTCAGAAGATGTGGTCGGAAGCCAAAAGTGACACCTGTGCTGGCCAGGAAGATAGTGAGAGAGGTGAAGAAAAATCCAAGGATCACCACCAAGGCCATTCTGGTGAATCTGGGATCTGCTGGTGGCAACATCTCAAGTCAGACAGTCCAACAAACACTGTACTGTACACTGCTGGGTTCCACGGACGCAGACCAAGGAGTACGCCACTTCTTTAGAAAAGCCACACAAACGCCCGCTTGACCTTTGCAAATGCTCATCTGGACAAAGAAGAAGACTTCTGGTCTTCTGTTTTATGGTCAGATGAAACAAAAATGTAATTGTTTGGCCACAATGATGTGTCCTTCATTTGGCGTAAAAAAGGAGAAGCCTTCAACCCTAAGAACACCATTCCCACCGTCAAATATGGTGGTGAGAACCTAACGTTTTGGGGGTATTTTTCAGCCAATGGACCAGGGTAATTTATTGCAGTAAAATGGGGCGTGGTAGCTCAGTGGTTAGGGCATTGGGCTATCAATGTGAAGGTTGGGGGTTCAAATCCCAGGTCCACTTAAGTTACCAATGTGGGTCCTTGAGCAAGACCCTTAACCCTCATTGCTCCAGGGATGTTGGGATTAACCCTGTGCTCACTTTGTAAGTCGCTTTGGATAAGAGCGTCTGCTAAATGACCAAAAGTAAAGTAAAGTAAGTAAAGTAAAATATCCAAATGACCCTGATCAAAAGTTCACATACTACAGTTCTTAATCTTTTTCTTGGCAAAAAACTTCCAGTTATAATATCAACGAAAATATCAGCGATCCCCTTCCGTGCTTTATAGTAGGAATGGTGTTTTTTTTCATCATAGACCTGATGAAACTCGACCATTCAACCCATTTTTCTTCAAGTGCCTCCTTATTGGGGATCTGGAAACAGCCACACCACTAGTTTTCAGAGCGTCCTATATTTCAGCTGATGTTTAAGGGTTTTACTTTAATTCACTAACAATTTTCCCGGCAGTTGTGGGCAATTCCTTGGCTTTTTGTGTCCCCTGCATTTTTTATTCTCATAAACTCTTTTGTACAAAGACAGTTTGGTTTATTAAATAAAATGCTGAAAATCAAATTTCACTTGTTTTCCTTTTTTATCCGATTAATCGCAAAAATAATCAACAGATTAATTGATTATCAAAATGATCATTAGTTGCAGCATTAGAATAAATAATTTGATAATAGAAGTTATTTGCTTGAAAATGAAAAAAAACGTGTTTTTCAAATTAAATGAAAAGATGGATATAGATAATAAATCAATAAGGAATACAAGGGCGTGTATTATTGTGAATAAATCCTGGTAAAGAGGTGTTCACAATAATGTACTACCTTTAATGCCTTATTGCTTTTATTAAACAATTAAAAACACACTATAATAAAAAATATAAATACATTTATTGAAAGCAAAATCGTTATATAATCTGGTCTTCCACAACATAATCTAGTCCAGTTTTTAAAGTGAACGTTGATTGCTGAGTGACAGGTTTCCGGTTTCTCTCACAATGAAACACTGGCATCTAGAGGCCAAATTACAGAACGCAATTTATAAAAACATTGAGAAAATAATATATATCACGCATTGATACAAATGTGAAGGGTCCAGAGGTATGCATTATTGTCAATAATGTCACAGCTGGACAGACAGCACAGCCAATCAGATTCAAGGACCGGAATTATGTGGAGATGAAAAACATGCAAAATATTTCCTTTGGTTTAGTGGTCATGAATAAATATATTATTTAAATGTTCTTTTCCAATCAAATTCATGTTGATTTGTTTCTGTCAGTAATACTAACTCCTTATACCCCTCGTATATAGTTGTCTCTGGTGTCAGATCGTCTTGTGCAGTTCCTGCTGAAGCTGAAATTTGCACTGACCGTGCTTGTAACATCATGGACCGAGACGAAACAACGGCGACAGTCAGCAGGTGCTCTGCTGGCACTCAACATGGCTCTGTTCCCCCTTTTGCTGACCGTGGTGATGCTTGCAGCGCTCCTTTCTGCTCCGCTCTTGCCGCTCTTTACCTTGCCCATATTCCTGGTCGGATTTCCTCGACCTTTGCGCTCGTGGCCAGGGACACCTGGCACCGCTTGCCCATGCCCAGATTCCATGTACTACCAGCAGATCAGTCCAAAGCTAGCATCAGCACTAAGGCATGCATTTGCTAGTGGAGCTTTAGGTGAGCAACACACAAACACCAAAAAATACAATATGTAATTCAGGATTATTGCTACATGCTAAACTTTCCTCTGCACAGTCTAAAAGTCTATGTTTGCATTTCTCTTTGCTTAGGTTCTTATTCTCCTGGTTCTCATTTCTTGGGCCGGTTCCAGGACCGATTAGTGTGGATCAGCATTCTGGAGAAAGGCTATGGCTACTGCACCATCAATATCAAGGTATGACATGCAAATTCTTTATCTCATTGTCAGAGGCTCATAATAAAGTGGAGTACTGTTATTATACCAGTCACTGTGCTAAAATGATGGTCAGTACAAATAAAGCATTAATATATGATAAAGTGTGCATTATTGTAAATAAATCATTGGAAAGAGGTGTTGTTAGGCACCATACATAGCGGAGTACAGTTACAAGGATACTCTATTGTCAATTCCACCACATGTCTAGGACATACAGAGAATTGAGATACCATTCTTCCCTCTCCATAGACAGAGAGGGCAAGAGCTGCTGCAATATTTCGCACTGCCACCCTGTGTTAGAGGTGGGTAGAAAATGTGATACATTAGAAAAAAATGGTGATAAAAGAAACCCAGTCCCAAGACTATGCTTCAAAAACCACAGTTTGGGTGCCCGAAAAAAAAACACCTTTTAGTACACAAGCAAATACATATGTTCCACATCTTCTTTACATTTACATTTAGTCATGTAGCAGACGCTTTTATCCAAAGCGACTTACAAATGAGAACAACACAAGTCAGTAGTGATGAAGAAAACCAGCTACACTGGATCTTCTCGTCTATGTCTTTATGTATGTGTTCATGAGGTCAACACGCATTGAGCGTGTGAAATACAGCAGGAACGAACTCTTCATAATAAACGACAGTTTATTAACAACCATCGACAATAATCTAAAAACTACGCTCAGGAAGACTTCAGCTCCTCCGGACATCGGCGTGGCGGATCAGAGGGCAGCGGACAACGGAAAAGAGAAAGCGCTGTGAGCGGAGACAGAAACGAGGGAGCGGAGACAGAAACGCTAACCGACCGCCGATTCCGTCGCTTTTTCTTTCTAATGTCCGCTCTCTGGATAACAAGTTGGACCTCCTGCGGCTGAGGACGAGTGTTTCTGGTGAGATGAGGAACTGTGCAGTGATTAGTCTCACTGAAACATGGCTACAGGACAACATGCCGGACTTAGCCTTCCGAGCAGACTGCAACCGGCAGTCGGGAAAAGCCCGGGGGGGGGGGGGGGGTGCGTCTACATAAACAAAGGTTGGTGTACGAACTGCTTGTTGGTGAACAGCCGCTGCTCTGAAGCGACAGAACAGCTGACTGTGAGATGTCGTCCGCATTATTTGCCTCGTGAGTTTACGGCGGTGTTCGTCATTCTCGTTTACATAGCACCGGATGCTAATGCTAACAACGCACTGAAGAAGCTCCATGAGAACATCAGCTCTCTTCAGAACAAGCATCCGGAGGCGTTTTACTTGGTGGCGGGCGACTTTAATCACGTGAGCCTGACGAGCGCTCTGCCGCGGTTTCACCAACATGTAAACATCGCAACATGGGGAAACAACACACTCGACCGTGTGTACACCAACATCAAAGATGCATACAGAGCCGTCCCCCACCCCCACCTCGGGCTCTCCAACCACATCTCCATTTTGATGGTGCCGGCATACCACCCCCTGCTGCGACGCTCCAGACCCACACAGAAAACCATCACCATGTGGCCCAGCGATGGCGACGTTATGCTGCAGGACTGTTTCAACTGCACAGACTGGCATGTCTTCAGAGAGGTTGCTGAGTGTGAGGGAGAGCTGAATCTGGAGGAATATACATCTGCCGTCCTCGGATACATCAGCAAATGTGGCGAGGATGTCACCACCACCAAGACTGTGACCTGCCACCCGAACCAGAAACCCTGGCTGAATGCAGAGGTGCGTTCTCTGCTGAAAGCCAGGGATGCTGCCTTCAGGTCCGGCGATTCACAGCAACTCAGAGCGGCAAGAAGACTGCAGGAGTAAAAAGGGCAAAAGCCACATATGCTCTGAAAATCCAAAAGCACTTCTCGTCCCAGGATCCACGGAGCATGTGGCAGGGCATCAAGTGCATCACGGACTACAAAATAAGAGATGCACAATGCCCCAACGACCCCAACCTACCCGAGGCTCTCAACAAGTTCTATGCTCGCTTTGAGGACCCTGACATCACCCCCAGCACCAGACTCACCCTGTCACCTGGAGAAGAGCCCCTCAGTGTGACACCAGCACAGGTCAGGAAGACCCTGTGTAGGATCAACCCCCGAAAAGCTGCTGGTCCGGACAACATTCCCGGACGGGTGCTAAAAGTCTGCTGTTCAGCTCTCCGAGGTCCTGGCAGACATATTCAATGCCTCCCTCAGACAAGCAGCTGTTCCCACCTGCCTGAACACTGTCACCATCATCCCGGTCCCCAAAAGCTCCATAGTGACGGGGCTGAATGACTACCGGCCAATAGCCCTCATGCCGATAGTCACCAAATGCTTTGAAAGACTGGTCATGACCCACATCAAAGCCACCATCGACGTCACTGCGGACCCACATCAGTACGTCTACAGAAACAACCGATCCACAGAAGATGCCATTTCCTCTGTGGTCCACACCGCCCTCACCCACTTGGAGCAGAAGGATTCCTACGTCCGAATGCTCTTTGTGGACTTCACATCTGCATTTAACACTATGATCCCTCAGACCCTGACTAATAAACTGTCACTACTTGGACTGAGCGCCTCCCTCTGCAACTGGGTCTTGGACTTCCTGATCAACAGGCCGCAGTCTGTGAAGATCCACAACACCACCTCCTCCACAAAAACCCTCTGCATCGGTTCCCCTCAGGGCTGTGTGCTGAGCCCCCTCCTGTTTACACTGCTAACATATGACTGCTCACCTATCCATCCGAGCTGTCATATTGTGAAGTTTGCAGACGACACAGCAGTGGTTGGATGTATCACAGACAGTGATGAGTCCATGTACAGACAGGAGGTGGAACACCTGGAGGGTTGGTGCAGAAAGAACAACCTCTGCATCAATGTTAAAAAGACAAAGGAGATGATTGTGGACTTCAGAAGGGGCAAACACGCCCACACCCCTCTACACGTCGGGGGATCTGCAGTGGAAGTGGTCTCCAGCTACAGGTACTTGGGTGTGCACCTGAGTGACAACCTCACCTGGAGCACCAACACTTCCAGCTTGGTCAGGAAGGCACATCAGCGGCTCTACTTCCTCAGACAGCCGAGGAGAGCCGGACTCGGGAGCTCAGTTCTCACCTCGTTCTACAGATGTGTGTTGGAGAGCGTCTTGTGCTCCAGCATCAGCGTGTGGTATGGAAGCTGCTCTGCTGCAGACAGGAAAGCTCTGCAGAGGGTGGTGAAGGCTGCACAGAGGACTATTGGCGTCAATCTCCCCACCACCACAGACATCTACACCTCCAGATGCAGGAAACGGGCCTCCTGCATCATGAAGGACCCCACTCACTCAGGAACAGCTTCATAGCAGAAGCTGTAAGACTTACAAACTCTATCTAACAAGACATTCTTATCATTACTCCACCAAAATACCTCATCATCATCTCATCTCACATGTACCGTTATACACTTTTGCATGCTGCTATATTTATATTTTATATTCTATATTTATATCTATTCTATTCTATACTACTTTTATATATAGTGTATATATATATATATATATATATATATATATATATATATATATATATATATATATATATATTTATATATATTTATATATATTCTCAAATTTATTTTTATATACTGTATATTGTCAAGAACTGTCCTGAATCCCCCAGAGGGGAGCGGGTCCGCCGGACATCGCGGACGCCGCTCGTGCATAAATGAGCGTCTCCCGGGATCCGGCGACGCGTAGACCACAGCGTCCGCCGGTCTAGATGGAGGGAGACGCTCCCACGGATGTGACCTGCGCGGAACGTCAACGCAGCGACACACCCTGGCGGAAATGCGAGAAGGAAGCGACTGGAACACCGGGATAAAATCCAAAGCAGAATTTATTAAAAGATGGTGCCGAAGCACCAACAGAACGGGGATAACAGAACAGAACTTAACGTAGGGTAATATAACCACTAACCAAAGACGTGCTCAGAGTTCCAGGATAAAACAGACTAAATAGAAAACCAACTAAACACGTGACAAACCCAACCAATCACCCAAGTGAGATAATGAGGACCGAAAACGAGGGACAGGTGCAGCAGGTGCTCGTGACATACCCCCACCCCAAGGGTCGCGCAAAAGGGAAAGCGACCCAAACCAAAAGAACAAAAATCATAACAATAATAAAGGCATGCAAAAATAACAAACGGGGGGGGGGGTAACAAGTCCCTCGGGCTGTAACCAGCCGGTTGCACCCAGCTGACGACGAAGACGCGTCCTCTCGCAGCGCAGATCGACGTCCTCTCGCTGCGAGGCTGGGGCATGCACCTCCTGGTGCTCCGAGTCCGAAATGGGCGGCCTCTGGTGCTCGGGACCGATGGCGAACGGCCTCAGTCGGTCCCGACTCGACGACTGCCGCCCTCCGGTAGCCGGGCTTTGCCGCTGGCGGTCCCCGGTTCTCGGACTCGGTCGGATCGGCGGTTCAGCCTCTGGTCCTCAGCACACGTAGGGTGACCCCAGGTGTCCAGTAGCCTCCGATGTATTGGCACGTCTTTCTGTCAAGAACTGTCCAGAATCCCCCAGAGGTGAGCGGGTCCGCCGGACATCGCGGACGCCGCTCGCGAATAGATGAGCGTCTCCCGGGATCCGGCGACGCGTAGACCACAGCGTCCGCTGGTCTAAACGGAGGGAGACGCTCCCACGGATGTGACCTGCGCGGAACGTCAACGCAGCGACACACCGTGGCGGAAATGCGAGAAGGAGGCGACTGGAACACCGGGATAAAATCCAAAACAGAATTTATTAAGAGATGGTGCCGAAGCACCAACAGAACGGGGATAAATAAACAGAACTTAACGTAGGGTATTGTAACCACTAACCAAAGACGTGCTCAGAGTTCCAGGATAAAACAGACTAAATAGAAAACCAACTAAACACGTGACAAACCCAACCAATCACCCAAGTGAGATAATGAGGACCGAAAACGAGGGACAGGTGCAGCAGGTGCTCGTGACATATACAGTGGGTTGCAAAAGTATTCATACCCCTTGAACTTTTCCATATTTTGTCACATTACAACCACAAACATAAATATATTTCACTGGAATTTAATGTGAAAGACCAACACAAAGTGGTATACAATTGTGAAGTGGAAGGAAAATTATACATGAATCAACATTTTTTTTACAAATAAAAAACTGAAAAGTGCGACGTGCAAAAGTATTCAGCCCCCCTGAGTCAATACTTTGTGGAGCCACCTTTTGCTGCAATTACAGCTGCAAGTCTTTTAGGGTATGTCTCCACCAGCTTTGCACATCTAGTGACTGAAATTCTTGCCCATTCCTCCTTGCAAAACAGCTCAAGCTCAGTCAGATTGGATGGAGAGCGTTTGTGAACAGCAGTTTTGAGATCTTGCCACAAATTCTCAATTGGGTTTAGGTCTGGACTTTGACTGGGCCATTCTAACACATGAAAATTCTTTTTTTTAAACCACTCCATTGTAGCTCTGGCTTTATGTTTAGGGTCGTTGTCCTGCTGGAAGGTGAACCTCCGCCCCAGTCTCAAATCTTTTGCTGACTCCAACAGGTTTTCTTCCAAGATTGCCCTGTATTTGGCTCCATCCATCTTCCCATCAACTTTGACCAACTTCCCGGTCCCTGCTGAAGAGAAGCACCCCCAGAGCATGATGCTGCCACCACCATATTTGACAGTGGGGATGGTGTTTTCAGAGTGATGTGCAGTGTTATTTCTCCGCCACACATAGCGTTTTGCATTGTGGCCAAAAAGTTCAATTTTGGTCTCGTCTGACCAAAGCACCTTCTTCCACATGTTTGCTGTGTCCTCAACATGGCTTCTGGCAAACTGCAAACGGGACTTCTTATGGTTTTCTTTTAACAATGGCTTTCTCCTTGCCACTCTTCCATAAAGACCACATTTGTGTAGTGCACGACTAATTGTTGTCCTGTGGACAGTTTCCCCCACCTGAGCTGTGGCTCTCTGCATTTCATCCAGAGTCACCATGGGCCTCTTGGCTGCCTCTCTGATCAGTGATCTCCTTGTTCGGCCTGTAAGTTTAGGTGGACGGCCTTGTCTTGGCAGGTTTACTGTGGTGCCATACTCTTTCCATTTCCGGATGATGGATTGAACAGTGCTCCGTGAGATGTTCAAAGCTTTGGAAATCTTTTTATAACCTAAGCCTGCTTTAAACTTCTCCAAAACCATATTCCTAACCTGTCTGGTGTGTTCTTTGGACTTCATGATGCTGTTTGCTCCCCAATATTCTCTTAACCAACATCTGAGGCCGTCACGGAGCAGCTGTATTTGTACTGAGATTAGATTACACACAGGTGGACCCTTTTGAGTCATTAGCACTCATCAGGCAACTTCTGAATGCAATTGGTTGCACTCAGGGAAAAGGGGGCTGAATACTTTTGCACGTCGCACTTTTCAGTTTCTTATTTTGATTCATGTATAATTTTCCTTCCACTTCACAATTGTATACCACTTTGTGTTGGTCTTTCACATTAAATTCCAGTGAAATATATTTATGTTTGTGGTTGTAATGTGACAAAATATGGAAAAGTTCAAGGGGTATGAATACTTTTGCAACCCACTGTATACATATATTTATATATTATATTTATAGTTAAATATTCTATATTTGTAGTGGTATATTTTATATTTATATATATATATATATATATATATATATATATATATATATGTGTGTGTGTGTGTGTGTGTGTACATAAGTATTCACAGCCTTTGCTTAATACTTTGTAGAACCACCTTTGGCAGCAACTATAGCCTCAAGTCTTTTTGAATATGATGCCACAAGCTTGGCACATCTATCTTTAGGCAGTTTTGCCCATTCTTCTTTGCAGTACCTTTGAAGCTCCATCAGGTTGGATGGGAGACGTCTGTGCACAGCCATTTTCAGATCTCTCCAGAGATGTTCAATCGGATTGAAGTATGGGCTCTGGCTGGGCCACTCCAGAACATTCACAGAGTGGTCCTGAAGCCACTCCTTTGAGATCTTGGCTGTGTGCTTCGGGTCATTGTCCTGCTGAAAAATGAACCGTCGCCCCAGCCTGAGGTCAAGAGCGCTCTGGAGCAAGTTTTCATCCAGGATGTCTCTGTACATTGCTGCATTCATCTTTCCCTCTATCCTGACTAGTCTGCCAGTTCCTGCTGCTGAAAAACGTCCCCACAGCATGATGCTGCCACAACCATGCTTGACTGTAGGGATGGTATTGGCCTCGTGATGATCAGTGCCTGGTTTCCTCCAACCATGACGCCTGGCATTCACACCAAATAGTTCAATCTTTGTCTCATCAGACCAGAGAATTTTGTTTAGTCCTTCAGGTGCCTTTTGGCAAATTCCAAACAGGCTGCCTTGTGCCGTTTATTAAGCAGTGGCTTTTGCCTGGCCACTCTGCCATACAGGCCTGATTATTGGATTGCTGCAGAGATGGTTGTCCCTCTGCAAGGTTCTCCTCTCTCCACGGAGGAACGCTGGAGCTCTGACAGAGTAACCATCGGGTTCTTGGTCACCTTCCTGACCAAGGCCCTTCTCCCCTAATTGCTCAATTTAGACGGCCGGCCAGCTCTAGGAAGAGTCCTGGTGGTTCCAAACTTCTTCCATTTACGAATGATGGAGGCCAATGTGCTCATTGGGACCTTCAAAGCGGCAGAAATTTTTCTGTATCCTTCCCCAGATTTGTGCCTCGAGACAATTTTGTCTCAGAGGTCTACAGACAATTCCTTTGACTTCATGCTTCGTGTTTGCCCTCTGACATGCAGTCAACTGTGGGACCTTATATAGACAGGTGTGTGCCTTTCCAAATCATGTCCAATCAACTGGATTTACCACAGGTGGACTCCATTTAAGCTGTAGAAACATCTCAAGGATGATCAGTGGAAACAGGATGCACCTGAGCTCAATTTTGAGCTTCATGGCGAAGGCTGTGAATACTTATGTATATGTGATTTCTTAGTTTTTTATTTTTAATAAATTTTCAAAACACTCAAGAAAACTTTTTTCACATGGTCATAATGGGGTATTTTGTGTAGAACTGTGAGGAAAGAGATTTAATACAATTTGGAATAAGGCTGTAACGTAAGAAAATGTGGAAAAAGTGAAGCGCTGTGAATATTTTCCGGATGCACTATATATATATATATATATATATATATATATATATATATATATATATATATATATATATATATATATATATATATATATATATTTCACATTTCACATGTTTAATTCTCATTTCTTCAAAATTTAAATTTAAATAATCCGTGATCCGTGAAGATCCGTTACTATCTCATGTAACAATGTGATATTAATGATAATAAAATTTTCTTGAATCTTGAAGGAGGGAGTGCAATGTCCATAGGAGAGACAGGGTCGGGCAGTTCACCAGGAAACCATAGCTACTCCAAGATCAATTATATGTGATAAAAATTCTCAGTCTGAGTGCCTATTGCTCTGCCCAAGACATGAATCATATTGAGTGGCTTTTGGGGGTTCTTGAGACAACTGATCCAACTCTCTTAATTTCCCGATACACCAGAGCAATGACTAATCCAATCAGCAGAATACCCATGATCATAAATGAATAGACATATTCTACGTGTTCCACTGACAGAGGCACCAGACGCGCAATCCGTCACTTCCTCGTCCATCATATATCCAGCTGTGACCGTTCCATCCGGGCAGGTGGGTTCCCCCAAATCCCATCTTTTTAGTGAGAGTAAATAGCATTGAGAGACCTTTTAATTAGTTAAATTTCTCATTTTAAAGATCAGTGTATGATAGTTACTGTACAGACAAGACAAAGAAGCCAAGTAGGGTTGATAAGGGATGGAAAGGTAGAAAGTGTGACTGCCTCTTTTCCACGATTTATTCAAAATAATATGCAACCTCAAGTGACTTGCTTTTATGAAACGGCTACAAACACACTATAAAAAAAAAGCAAGGTTTGATTCATAATTGTGTTTATTGAAAGCAAAATCATAGCTAAACTGTTCTTCCACGACATAATCTAGTCTGGTTTTAAAAGAGAATGTTGATCATTGGTTAACAGGATTGAGGTTTATGGAACAATCAAATACTGTCATCTAGTGGGAAAATTACAGATCTCAGTTTTATAAAAAAAAAAAAAAAAAAAAAAAAAAACACACACAGCAACAGGCTTAGTTCTCTTAGTTCAATCGGTGATTGACTCTCTCTATGATTTAATAAATAATAAATAATTTATAAAACAGGTAGTTGCAGTCCTTAAATTTGATTGGCAGAGCCGTTTGTCCAGCAGAGACATTATTGATAATACACACCTCTGACCTTTCACTTGATCTGAATCCCTAGCCTGCCTCCAGTCTGTAGACTCCAACCATCACTCCCTTGCATCATAGTGTGTCTTTGAGCAAGGCCCTTAAAGCTAATTGCTTTTATTGCAAAATGAAACATATAGTAATGAGATAAAGGTAATTGTCGTTTTTGATGTTTTTCTTTACCTAGGGGTTGGAGCTCCAGGAGACTTCGTGCCACACAGTAGAAGCTCGGCGAGTTGATGAGGTTTTCGAGACCGCTTTCGAACGTTTGGAACATCCGGGGCGTTTCATGCATTTTCTGAACACCCACTGGGATAACACACTGACACCCTGTGCCCTGTTGCCAGTAACTATATACTCGGACGCTCGTAATGTTTTGACGGGCATTATTGACTCACCCAATCACCTGCGACAGCTTCATACTGATTTCCTTAAAACCATCGTCTGGATGTTGCTGCAGCATTCTGCACAGAATCGGAACTACAGAGTCAAAACCCATTCATTGCACAGTTCCCAGCATGCTGAACAGCCAGACTCCAATGATGTAAAATTTGGCGTGGTATCACGGAGCCTCTATAATTCCTCTTCTTCTCCTCAGTTCAGAGGACGCAGCAGCATGTCTTCGTTTTCTGACTGGTCAGACGAGGATGATCTATTTGGACCGGTTCCAGGGCAACAACCAGTACGGAGGATGATGGTACACCCGGTGGAGGAGCACACGCCTCTTCCTGGGTCTGTAGAAATCCACAGTCTTTATGAGAACATGGCTCTCGCTTCGTTGCCGACTTTGCAGCCCCTCGGACTAGGGATCGGCCTTGATAGGGAAAAAGACGACACCCTTTCTGTTAGCTCCGCCCCGGTTCATAATTTTGACCCGTTGAACCCACCAACCTTTTCCTCACCCCATTCGGAAATGCTCACACTTCCCAATGACTGGTACTGCACACCTTTTCCAGCCTCGAAACTCCATTCTTTGCGCTCGTCCTTCCCCGACGAATGGTTTCAGTTCTGTCTGGCTCAACTTGTGATGAAGGGTCTATGGGAAAGTGAGGACGAGCAGAGCGTGTGCAGTGCTCTACAGGCCGATCAATCTCTAATGAACATGTACAGCAGGGTGGCACTGTCCTGTGCCCGGGCATTAGGAATGGACCTGACTGTGCCAAGCGCCAGTTTTGTTTTTCGAGCCTATTGTGGAGAGTCTGCATGGCATGATGGACTAGACTGGCTCCGAGAAAATAACGAGCTGCATCAGCTCACCCTCAGGGCATTTAGGTGACTATATACCATCTTACTATTGTACCTCATATTTTTTTTAGTCATTTCCTATTTCATTATAGTCTTGTATGATTTAATTTCAATGCTGGTTCTTTTAGTTGCACCCAGTTAGTGTTGTGACTCATCCATACATCTGACATAGGTGTAGTGCGGTCTGCAATTTATATTTTTTTACTAACCAGCAAAATTCAGACAATCAAAGAGGAGCTGAAGATTACTTTCCCTAGTGTTGATGTCTTTTATGATTGGGCGCAAATCTATTGCTGGCCGCACTCACACAGACACAAACACACACTATATGGGGCAAATTACCTTCAAGTAATTCATATATAGCGCTTTTTACAACAGTACATTGTCACAAAGCAGCTTTACAGAGTTAACAGCCTTTAAACCCCCAAAGAGCGAGCCGTAGCACCAGTGGCAAGAAAAAACTCATTAGAATGTTGTTCTCATTCTACTTGAGCAGCCATGTACAGATTTTGTCGAGATCAAGTGACCATATTTAACAAATGTAAAAACTCTAAAAACTGGAAAACTATATGCATGTCCTTTAAGGGGTCCTGCAGGACTGCCAGTCCAATTGATATCCAGGTTTCATCCAGTAATCGTCTTAGCCGCAGTGCTTTGTTAGTGCCATGGATGAAGATCTGACTACAACTCCAGGAAACCGGCCACAACTCAAAAGAAACAGACAAGAAAAGCAGTTAGAGCTGATAAAGCACAGTATTTAAGTAATAAGCAATTGATTGACACAGTGCGGCATGTGACTCACTAGAGCAGCATAGAGCAGAGAGGCAGATACTGCAGACTCTACTTAGTTGAGAGGGCTCCCAAGAACAGAATCATTTCAGTGCCACACCCCCTATTAATGATGAGGTGAAACACCAGCACACACTAATCCTAGATCACCAACCCATCACCACCTATCCTGAGATCTACATCTTTATCTACAGATAATTAATTAAATGCAAGATGTGCTTTTAATCTTCATTTGAAGATTAATAATGATTCAGAATCACGAACAGTAACTGGAAGGCTATTCCAAAGTTGAAGAGCCTTGTGGGAGAACGCTCTTCCACCAGCAGTAATTTTATTTATTCTAGGAGCAAAAAGTAAACCAGCACTTTAAGATCTGAGCTCACCTGTTGGCTTATATAATTGAATCAGTTCACTCAGATACTGTGGAGCCTGATTATGTAGAATTTTATATGCTATCAATAAAATTTTGTACTCAATTCGAAACTTAACTGATAGCCAGTGTAAATTTGATAACATAGGACTGATATGATCAAACTTTCTGGTTTTAGTTAAAACTCTAGCTGCAGCATTTTGCACAAGTTGCAATTTATGTAATGATTTATTAGAACATCCTATCAGAAGTGAATTACAATAATCTAACCTTGAGGTAATAGAGCAATAATTAGTTTTTCTGCATCTTGCAGAGAGAGGATATTACTTAACTTCAAAATGTTACGAAGGTGAAAAAATGCAATTGTAGTAATTTTGTTAATGTGCTTCTTAAAAAAAGTAAATGAAATATAAAATGAACTTTGTCATGAAAAAGAACACTGGTGAATGCTGTAATAAACCCAGCTTTTGTATGTAGGTACAGTGTGAAGCTGCTGATTGATCAAGCATCTCTGGGTCCAGTGGAAACTATGGAAGAGTTATACTC
Source organism: Corydoras sp. C115 (assembly GCA_019802505.1). Classification (NCBI taxonomy): domain Eukaryota; kingdom Metazoa; phylum Chordata; class Actinopteri; order Siluriformes; family Callichthyidae; genus Corydoras; species Corydoras sp. C115. Next base: position 238,336 of record JAFMOC010000007.1, read on the forward strand.
CACTTTACAGGAATACCATCACCACTGGTTTATTGGGGCATCCTCCGAGCGGGGCTGGCATGAGGGAGTTCTGCAGGAGAAACCCTTTCTCTTCTCTCTTGGTCATGACATCACCATGGTACACACTTGCACAAAATTAGCATTTTTTCGAAACATTCTTGGCTGGAAGCTCTACAATCTTTTCTTCATTATCTTTCTCTTAATTCTCTACTAGGGTGGTGGGGGGGATTCAGGGGAGAATGTTTTGGGTGCTGTGCAGACACACACCCAGGACAGGGCATCAATCTATTGCTGGACACACTCACAATTGACAATTGAATCCAAATTGATAACCAGAGCTCATAAAAAACCTGCAACCCAATGATTAATCTCTGCTACTTTTTACACTAATTTGACTAAACCAAAATTTTTTTGAGTGAATGTGCTTAATTCTCTGCTCCCAATATGTGAAATGAAACAATAAAAAATCAAATTACTGAAGCAATTAGCATTTACAGAAATCAGTCACATATCGCGGAGGTTACGTTCCTGAGACCCAGTGATGTAGCTGTTATAACTATTGTATTATTTTATGTTTAAGGCTATAAACCTTTCCTACACTCACATAAAGACTTCCTATACCATTAAACCCTTTCTAAAATCTTGAATCTTGAATTATAGTGCAAAATGTCGCAATTTGGTGAAAAATCTGATACAGAATTAAAAAAACAGATATTAAAAAAACAAACCCAGAAGCAAACAGTGAAGCCGCGAGAAATAGAATATGCTGAATAATTTGGCAAAGTACAGAGTATGCGTTAGCACATTCACATTTACACAAACATACCTCACAACTTCTGCACAATGCCAACAAACTGTCCATGTTTGATCTAGCGCTTCTTCAGTGATGGTATAATTCACATTAACCCAAACTCCTCCCACAGGGTTGATTTGAATGAAGCAATATATATAATTTCCATGTATGATTTCCATATTCCATCTCTAAAATGAGCTACATTTAGCTAAAAAATTTAGCAAAGCCCTCACTCACTGACTGACTAATTTTCCAACTTCCCATGTAGGTAGAAAGCAAAAATTTGGCAGGCTTATTCTTTGTAGCTTTGTTAACAAAATTAAGCAAGTTTAATTTGTTCCTTACATATGGTGCCATTTTCACGAAATTTGTTATGCGGCTCCCTCTTCTGCCATATTGAGGCTTTGAACTAGTATGCGTCGGACGCAATAATGAACTTTCTTATTTATAGTACAATGGGTTCCGCCGCTGCGTGTTCCCAGCATTAACTGAATAATACTTATGTATATGAAACGAGTGTATAACGTTTCCATATGAGGATTACATGTCCAACTGGATGATGCATGCTAAAGAGTAAGCTCAGCTTGTAAGTGCACAGCTTGGTAAAATTACATCCGGAGGGCCGAAATGACAACGTCGTACACAAAGAGATCCTTAAAAATGTAATACTGGTATATTTTCAATCATTTTAAATATATTAACTTTTTTTCCTGATAAATATTTTCAAGCAGTACTTCTCTGCTGCGAAGCACAAATACTTTTGCCAGTACCTAATAATGTGTGTTTAACGGATGTGTGTTTATCAGAGGGCATTCATAGTAATTTAATGGTTCTATAGTTCTGTGCTCTTGTGTAATGCCTTAATTTGTGTTTATCATGCAGGGTTCATATACAGGGCGCGTGCTGTCACTTCAGGAGTGTGTGTTTCAGCTGGGCAGGCTGTGCGAAGAATGTGTACGTGGCCAGTGGGCTAATCTCTCCTGGGAGCTGCTGTACGCCACTAATGATGATGAGGAGCGCTACAGTATTCAGGCTCACACCCTGCTGCTACGAAACCTGACGGTGCAGGCGGCCGAGCCCCCACTGGGTTACCCCATCTACTCCTGCAGCCCCACACACCTCTCCTGCTTCTAACACACCTTGGCATTGGTTGGTTTCTTCACATCTGTGCATCTAACACTATCTGTGCATCTGGGTGAAATCAGTTTCAGAGCATTAACTGAAAACTGAATGGTGTGTCTTCACTGTAACGGAATCCGTACATTTAATGCACGACTCAATCCACAGCCTGTTCTTTGGTTGTAACATGCTGAAGGAGTGTTATGGCTGTCTTTCAATGCTAGGTTTTATGTAGGAGGTACGAAATAAACGGAATTGTCATGGAACAAAAATATCAGTCACTAAGTGTTTTTTTTCAAGATAAAAGACCAATACAAAATCAGATCAGAATGAATACATTTTTTAATGTACAGTGGAACCTCTGTTTTTGTTGCTAAGCCATCCAGAAATTATCTGTAAAATTTAAATTTTAGCACCCTTACAAATGAGGGAACGTCAGTTCCCAGTCAGAAAAGGGTAGAGAGTCCTCTCTGGGTCAGGGATCAGATCTTGCCTCAAGTGGAGGAGTTTAAGTATCTAGGGGGCTTGTTCACGAGTGATGGTAACGTGAGATTGACAGACGGATCGGCGCGGGGTCAGCAGTGATGCGTGCCCTATACCGGTCTGTTGTAGTGAGAACGGAGCTAAGCCACAAGACAAGGCTCTCGATTTACCAGTTTCGATTTGACCTAAAGAACAAGATCGCGAATACAAGCGGCAGAAATGGGTTTTCTCCGCAGGGTGGCTGGGCTCTCCCTTAGAGATAGGGTGAGAAGCTCGGAGTGTGAAGCGGCAGCCGAGTGTGAAGCGGCTGGGATGAGAATTAGCACCTCCAAATCTGAGGCCATGGTTCTCAGTCGGAAAAGGGTAGAGAGTCCTCTCTGGGTCAGGGATCAGATCTTGCCTCAAGTGGAGGAGTTTAGTATCTCGGGGTCTTGTTCACGAGTGATGTTAAGATGGAGCGTGAGATTGACAGACGGATCAGCACGGGGTCAGCAGTGATGCGGACCCTATACTGGTCTGTTGTGGTAAAGAAGGAGCTGAGCCACAAGGCAAGGCTCTCGATTTACCAGTCAATCTACATTCCAACCCTCACCTATGGTCATGAGCTTTGCGTAATGACCGAAAGAACAAGATTGCGAATACAAGCGGCCGAAATGGGTTTTCTCCGCAGGGTGGCTGGGCTCTCCCTTAGAGACAGGGTGAGAAGCTCGGTCATCCATGAGGGACTCGGAGTGGAGGCGCTACTCCGCATCGAAAGGAGCCAGTTGAAGTGGTTGGGGCATCTGGTAAGAATGCCTCCTGGGCGCCTCCCTAGGGAGGTGTTTCAGGCAAGTCAGCTGGGAGGAGACCCCAGGGAAGACCCAGGACACGCCGGAGGGATTATATCTCTCAGCTGGTCTGGGAACGCCTCGGGGTTCCCCCAGTCGAGCTGGTGGAGGTGGCTAGGACGAGGGAGGTCTGGGTCTCCCTACTTCGGTTGCGGAAGCGGAAGATAATGGATGGATGGAAGGAACAGTCAGTAGTTAAGGAAAAACAGCTACACTGTAGCGTAATTAAACCTGATCCATTTTGCTTTTTTCTTTTTTTTTATCTAAGAACCTTTATACCAGGGGTGTCCAAACAAAATCACACTCTTTGCCAAGAGGGTCAAATTTAATTAAATGAATAGTTCTTTCTGACAATCTTTTCACCACAAAAATTATTTGAAAATACACACTGTTATAAAACAATTTTCATTTTCAGATAGCAATGTAAATGAATATAAACATGACTGTAATCTCTTCGTATTTTTACACATAAATGTTCATAAAATTTTATATTAATATAATGCAATAAAAAACATGAAGCTGATGTCATTATGCCAAAGTTACTAAAAAATAGTAACTTCTTTTATTCACACTGTTGAAGGATAGCATGTTGACTCAATTTGAACTAATCTTTATGTTTTTTTAAACAGTTTCATTTCCAAAATCTGATTGTTTTGAGCTGTTGTATAGCTGTGACATCATTATTAATAAATGCATTGATACGAATGTGAAGCACTAAGAGGTGTACATTATTTTCGATAATGTGACAGCTGAACAAATGGCTCAGCCAATCAGATTTAATGACCGGAACTACCTGTTTTATAATATAGCATAATCATAACCACAGGCCAAAATAAATCTCAGTCAAGCAGCACTGGACAGTGTCTGATCCATCCATCCATCCATCCTCTTCCGCTTATCAGGGGTTCGGGTTGCGGGGGCAGCAACCGAAGTAGGGAGACGCAGACCTCCCTCGCCCCAGCCACCTCCACCAGCTCGACTGGGGGAACCTCGAGGCGTTCCCAGACCAGCTGAGAGATATAAGCCCTCCAGCGTGTCCTGGGTCTTCCCCGGGGTCTCCTTCCAGCTGGACTTGCCTGGAACACCTCCCTAGGAAGGCGCCCTGGAGGCATCCTTACCAGATGCCCGAACCACCTGAACTGGCCCCTTTCGATGTGGAGTAGCGGCTCCACTCCGAGTCCCTCATGGATGACCGAGCTTCTCACCCTGTCTCTAAGGGAGAGCCCAGCCACCCTGCGGAGAAAACCCATTTCGGCCGCTTGTATTCGCAATCTTGTTCTTTCGGTCATTACGCAAAGCTCATGACCATAGGTGAGGGTTGGAATGTAGATTGACTGGTAAATCGAGAGCCTTGCCTTGTGGCTCAGCTCCTTCTTTACCACAACAGACCAGTATAGGGTCCGCATCACTGCTGACCCCGTGCTGATCCGTCTGTCAATCTCACGCTCCATCTTAACATCACTCGTGAACAAGACCCCGAGATACTAAACTCCTCCACTTGAGGCAAGATCTGATCCCTGACCCAGAGAGGACTCTCTACCCTTTTCCGACTGAGAACCATGGCCTCAGATTTGGAGGTGCTAATTCTCATCCCAGCCGCTTCACACTCGGCTGTAAACCGATCAAGTAAGAGCTGAAGTTCGCAGCCTGATGATGCTAACAGGGCCACATCGTCTGCAAACAGCAGCGACATGATCCTCAGATCACCAAACTGGACACCCTCCATTCCCTGGCTGCACCTAGAAATTCTGTCCATATAAATTATGAACAGAACCAGTGACAAAGGACAGCCCTGACGGAGTCCAACCCTCACTGGAAACCAGTCCGACTTACTGCCGGCCATGCGAACCAATCTCTTGCTTCGCAAATACAGGGACTAAATGACCACCACCGTGTTCGAGGGTTACCACCACGACAGGCATTGACTACCTTGCGACCACAGCTCCTGTCCGCCGCCTCAACAACGGAGGAACGGAACATGGCCCATTCAGGCTCAATGTCCCCCAACTTCCCCGGAATGTGGTTGAAGCTCTGACGGAGGTGAGAGTTGAACATCCGTCTGACGGGTTCTTCTGCCAGACGTTCCCAGCAAACCCTCACTATACGTTTAGGTCTGCCTGGTCTGACCGGCATCTTCCCCCGCCATCTGATCCAACTCACCACCAGGTGGTGATCAGTTGACAGCTCAGCTCCTCTCTTCACCCGAGTATCCAAGACACATGGCTGCAAGTCCAATGACACAACTACAAAGTCGATCATTGAACTGCGGCCTAGGGCATCCTGGCGCCATGTGCACTTATGGACACCCTTGTGCTCGAACATGGTGTTCGTGATGGACAAACCGTGATTTGCACAGAAGTCCAACAACTGAACACCACTCGGGTTCAGATCAGAGGGGCCGTTCCTCCCAACCACACCTCTTCAGGTCTCACTGTCATTGCCCACGTGAGCATTGAAGTCCCCCAGTAGGACTACAGAGTCTCCAGGGGGAGCAGTTTCCAGTACCCCCCCCACAGACTCCAAGAAGGCTGGGTACTCTAAACTGCCGTTCAGCACATAAGCGCAGACAACAGTCAGTACCCGTTCCCCCACCCGAAGGCGTAGGGAAGCTACCCTCTCATCCACCGGGGAAAACCCCAACATGCACGCGTCAAGCCAGGGGGACCACGAGAAAGCCCACACCTGCCCGACGCCTCTCGCCATGGGCAACTCCAGAAAAGAACCAGCCACTCTCAAGGAGATTGGACTCAGAACCCGAGCTGTGCTTTGAGGTGAGCCCGACTATATCTAGCCAGTATCGCTCAACCTCCCGCACCAGCTCAGGCTCCTTCCCTGCCAGTGAAGTGACGTTCCAAGTTCCGAAAGCTAATTTCAACAACCGAGGATCGCGACGCCCAGGCCCACGCCTCCGGCCACTGCCCGATCCACACTGCACCGAACCCCTATTACTACCCCCCCCCACAGGTGGTGAGCCCATTTGAGGGGGAACCCATGTAGCTCCTTCGGGCTGGGCCTGGCCAGGCACCATGGGAAAGTGCCCGACCACCAGACGCTCATTGACGAACCCCATTCCCGGGCCTGGCTCCAGGGTGGGGCCCCGATAACCCTAAATCGGGCAGGGTACACGTGTTCTTTATGTTTATTTTTATAGGAGGTTTTATTGGACCACTCTTTGTCTGGCCCGTCACCTAGGACCAATTTGCCTTGGGAGACCCTACCAGGGGCTTTTGCCCCAGACAACATAGCTCATAGGATCACTCAAGCACGCAAACTCCTCCACCGCGGTAAGGTGGTGATCCAAGGAGGAGGTCCAATCCTCTCAAAACCACAACATTAACATATTTGTATGTAGAGAAATAGAGAAATAGATGAAGACCAGTAGAACTACAAAATGCATTTATATGGTAAGTGGAAATGATAAAACTGACAATGGGTAAAAAAACAATTACACCTCACAGTGGGGTGCGAAAGTTTGGGCAACCTTGTTAATTTTCTTGATTTACCTTTATAAATCTTTTGTTGTTTGAATAAAAAAAATCAGTTAAATATATTAAATAGGGAACAAACACAGTGATATTTGAGAAGTGAAATGAAGTTTATTTGATTTATAGAAAGTGTGCAAAAATTGGTCAAACAAAATTAGGCAGGTGCATAAATTTGGGCACCACAAAAAAAAACTTAACTAAATATTTAGTATATCCTCCTTTTGCAGAAATAACAGCCTGTTAACACTTCCTATAGCTTCTAATGAGAGTCTGGATTTTGGCTGAAGGTATTTTAGACCATTCTTCTTTACAAAACATCTCTAGTTCATTCAGGTTTGATGGTTTCTGAGCATGGACAGCTGTGACACATTTTCAATAATATTCAGGTCTGGGGACTGAGAGGGCCATTCCAGAACGTTGTACTTGTTCCTCTGTATGAATGCCTTAGAAAATTTGGAGCAGTGTTTAGGGTCGTTGTCTTTTTTGAAGATCTAGCCCCAACGCAGCTTCAGCTTTGTCACTGATTCCTGGACATTGGTGTCCAGAATCTGCTGATATTGATTGGAATCCATGCGGCCCTTAACTTTAACAAGATTTCCAGTTCCTGTACTGGCCACACAGCCCCACAGCATGATGGATCCTCCCCCAAATTTGACTGTAGTTAGTAGGTGTTTTTCTTGGAGTGTGGTGTTCTTTTTCCTCCATGCATAACAGACCTTGTTATGCCCAAATAACTCTATTTTAGTTTCATCAGTCCACAGCACCTTATCCCAAAATGTAGCAGGCTTGTCCAAATGTGCTTTAGCATACCTCAAGCGGCTCTGTTTGTGATGTGGGTGGAGAAAAGGCATCCTCTGAATAACTCTCCCATAAAGCATCTCCTTGTGTAAAGTGCGCCGAATAGTTGAACGATGCACAGTGACTCCATAAGCAGCAAGATGATGTTGTAGGTCTTTGGTGCTGATCAGTGGGTTGACTCTGACTGTTCTCAACATCCTTCGCTTCTGTTTTTCTGAGATTTTTCTTGGTCTGCCACTTCGAGCCTTGACTTGAGCTGTGCCTGTGGTCTTCCATTTTCTCACAATGTTTCTCACAGCAGAGAAATTGAAACTGAAAGCTGAAATCTCTGAGATAGCTTTCTGTATCCTTCCCCAAAACCATGACGGTGAACAATCTTTGTTTTCAGGTCATTTGAAAGTTGTTTTAAGACTCCCATGCTGCGACTCTTCAAACAAGATGCAAAGAGGAGAAAAACCTACAATTGCCCCCCTTAAATACCCTTTCACATAATTGGAGTCACCTGTGTATGGAGGTCAAGGATCACTGAACTTACCAAACCAAATTTGAGTTCCAATAATTAATTCTAAAGGATTTGAAATCATTAAAATTTGAACAGTGCCCAAATTTATGCACCTGCCTAATTTTTGTTTTACACTTTCTGTAAATCATATAAACTTCATTTCACTTCTCAAATATCACTGTGTTTGTCCCCTTTATGATATATTTAACTGATTTTTTTTATCCAAACAACAAATGATTTATAAAGGTAAATCATGAAAATTAACAAGGCTGCCCAAACTTTCGCACCCCACTGTATGTAACAAAGGGTCTTTAATGTTTTTAAATGACAACGTGTATTCCAAAGTTCACCTAATGGTATTTCAAAAATTAAAATAAGACAATAAGATGTAAGAGTTTTCATCACAAATATTCAACCACTCAACTCCAAAAAGATATAGAGATGGATAAAAGATAATGACAATAAACAATAAAAAAAAATATATAAAAAATTAAACATTCCAACCTACATCAGGTCAAACTTGAGCAAACCCTGCTGGACCCCTCGGCAGCTTTCGATTAAACATTAGATTATACTATCCACTCTATTCAAACAAGGCTTCTCTGGTACAATACTTAAGGTTTCGATTTTATTTAACAGGAAGGACATTTAAAGTGTGAAATGGGGATGTTTCAAACTGTTTCAAACCAAGTACTCTCTCATCATTGCTATGCAGCTGACCACAATCTCAAAACAGAAATTCGCCTGCCTCACTGACGTTTCGATGAAGGCCCCTCATCTCAAATTAAATTTGACAATGACAGAGCTTTTCATAATTCTAACTAAACCCTCAATCCGGCTCGACTATCGTAACGCAATGCTTGCTGGTCTCCCAGCTTGCACAATCAAGGTCTCTACAACTGATTCAAACTTTGAAGCCCGACTTGTGTTTAACCAGCCCAAGGAACTCAATGTCACTCGATTACTCATCTGACTGTGTCACTGACTCTGAACAACAGAAACATTTCTGGATCTGCCCCCTCTTACCTTCAATCTATATTGCCAAAATACACTCCAGCTCCTTCAACTCTTTGTAGTAATGAATATAGTAACTTCAGTAATGAATGGTGCCTGGTGATTTAACCTCATCGTAGTGCTCATTCTCACTCCGAAAATCTTTCCAACGTTGTCTGTAAGGTTGAGTCACTTAGCATCTTCAAGAAACAACTCACACAAAACACATCTCTTCCTCAAACATTTGAAAAAAATGAATAAAGCCAGGAAATGACTAAATGTAATGTAAATGCAGGTCAACCTGTAGGTGTCTTGCACTCACGATGGGGTTTTTCTTAGTTCACCAGACTACATTTACATTTAGTCATTTAGCAGACGCTTTTATCCAAAGCTACTTACAAATGAGAACATTACAAGTCAGAAGTTATGGAGAAAACCAACTATACTGTAAATTCATCAAACCTGATTGTTATTTGATGCTGCGCCCCCCCCCCCTTTTTTTTTCTCCCTACAACAGGTATTTGTTAAAGAGTGCGTCTTCAGTAGTTTCTTAAAACTGCTTAGTGCTTCTGCCTTACGGTCAGAGTTGGGAAGATCGTTCCACCATTTTGCAGTGGTGAACGCCATGGAGTGAGAATTAGCTCCTCGGTGAGGTGGAATCACCAGGCGGCAATCATCACTGGAGCGAAGTGAACGAGTCGGAGTGTATTTTGAAAAGTTAGAATGAAGGTAGGAGGGGGTATATCCAGAAATGGTTCTGTATGCCAGAGTCAGTGAGTTGTACTGAATGCGAGCAGCTACAGGGAACCAATGGAGGGAAATGAGAAGTGGAGTGACATGAGTTCGCTTGGGCTGGTTAAACACAAGCCGGGCTGCAGAGTTTTGAATTAATTGAAGAGGTTCGATTTGAGATGGTGGTGTCGTCAGGGGCAAAAGACAGATGAAGCTGAGTGTCATCAGCATAGCAGTGGTAAGAGAAACCATGTGCCTGGATGACTGTGCTCAGTGATGTCATGTATAGTGAGAAGAGGAGAGGACCAAGTACAGAGCCCTGAGGCACACCAGTGCGTACTTGGTGAGAGTTAGAGATCTCCCCATTCCATGACACTTTGAAGGTCCTTCCTGTGAGATAGGATCGAAACCATTCAAATGTCGTATCAGAAAAGCCTAATTCAAATAGAGTGGACAGTAGAATATGATGATTTACTGTATCAAAAGCTGCAGAAAGGTCTAGCAGAATGAGGACAGAGGATTGAGATTTGGCTTTGGCAGATTTAAGTGAGTCAATCACAGAGAGCAATGCTGTCTCCGTGGAGTGACAGCATCTAAAACCGGACTGATTGGGATCAAAGAGATTATTCTGATTAAGAAATTTGGAGACCTGTGTGGATACCACCCATTCAAGTGTTTTAAACAGGAAAGGTAAAAGAGAAACAGGTCTGTAGCTCTCGACCAAATTTGGGTTGAGCGTAGGTTTTTTGAGTAGGGGTTTGACCTGTTTGAACCAATTTGGAAAAGTACCGGATGTGAGAGAGGAGTTAATGAAGTGTGTGAGTGCTGGTGTGATGGAGGAGGCGATGGATTGAAGAAGGTGGGATGGAATCAAGGGGGCAAGTAGTTGGGTTACTGGCAAGAAGAATTTTGCAGATGTCAGATTTTGCGATGGGGAGAAGGAGGAGAGGTTTGATTGCCTGGATGTGTGAGATGTAGTGTTGTGGAAATGGTGAGTATGAAAGAGTTTGCTGATGCCCTCAATCTTTTCTGTAAAAAAAGTTGCAAAGACATCAGCTGACAGAGAAGTGTTAGGAGGGGGAGAGGGAGGAGTTAGTAGAGAGTTGAAGGTGCTGAATAAGGTGCGGGCATCTGAGATGCATGTTACCTTGGACTGGAAGAACAAGGATTTAGCAGCAGTTACATCCTTCGAGAAAGTGGCAAGTGAGGACTGGTATGTTTCTAAATCTGAAGACTTATGCCATTTTCTTTCGGCGGAACGACGATAAGTACGTTGCTTCCGAAGCGTTTCCATGAGCCAGGGACTGGACGGAGAACTGTGAGTTTTCCTGGTGGATTTTGATCAGACCTGGTCAAGACATGAAGCCAAGGTGGAGCAGAATGTGCTTGATGCAGTGTTGTGTCAAGGGTTAAGAAGTTACTGATGCTAGGAAGGGCATCTGTAACCAAGTCAGCAAAGAGTGTGTTAGAGAGACCGCTAAGATTGTGACGTACCTGAGATGATTTACTGATGATCACGGGAGGTGGTGGAAGAGAGACAGAGAACTGTATGAAGAAGTGGTCTGATTCATGAAGTGGAGTGATGTGTATGTCCGAAGAGAGACATGAGCGTGTCATGATGAGGTCGAGCTGGTTGCCAGCCCGGTGGGTAGCTGAGCTGTGGAGTAGATGGAGGTCCAGGCTGGAGATGAGATCAAGAAACTCGTACGGTCGGTCTAAGTGAATGTTGAAATCGCCGAGCATGATAAGAGGACAACCATCATCTGGGAGAGATGATAATAACATATCGAATTCCTTGACAAAGTTATCTAGTTGACCTGGGGGGCGATAGATGACAAGAAAATGACATTTAACCGGTTCAGTGATTGTCAGTGCATGGAATTCGAAAGACAGTGTTTGATAAAATTGTAAGAGGAGAGAATTTCCATTTGTGGGTTGACTAAGTTGCTAAGGGCTCTTGAAATCTTGGGCTTCTTCAGGCCGGGTATGTTTTCAGCTGTTTTAAGCTTTAAACTTCCTTATAATACTCCCAATAGTGTCTCCTTGGGATGTTACATATATATTTTGGAAATCTTTTTATACCCAAAGCCTTATAGGTGTAATGAAATTAACTTTTACACCTCTTGTGGAAGCTCTGTCATTCCCAGAATGTAACTCGCCTTGACTCTACTAGAGACTGTTGTAAATTAAGACTGGGCAAGATTCCAATTAAAAGGTGTAAGAAGCTTGTTAGTACTTACCAAAAGAAATTGTTGGAAGTTATAAAAGCTAAAGGATGCTTTACAAAGTAGTACAGCAGGGTGTTAATTAATATTGCACATGCACATGTTTTCAAAAAGTTACATTTTCATTTGAACTTTAAGTCAACTTCTGTTGTCAAAATAACTCCAAAAGTATTAATAAATACTGTTTGTTGTTTAATTATTTAGATTTTATTGTAATTATCTTTCATCCACATCTCTGTGATCATGTCTTTGGAGGTGAATATTAATATACAACACAATGTAGACACATAGTATGTTTAAACAGTTAGATAGAGGTTTTACGTACCATATTGTATGTATCCTACAGCAAATGACCTAATTGTGCTAATGTCATGCATTATCTGTTTTTTTTTTAATAATTAAATGTCATCTCATTCTCATTATCGTCCACTTATTCCTATACTAGGAATGAGGGTCGCAGATTAATCCAGAACAGGGCAGCTATCCATCGCTGGACACACTCATTTTCGAATGGTTTTACCGAATTTTTATTGCGGGATAACTTTACATTGTGTAAATGCATTGTTATACAGAAAACAGTCATGGAGCGGTCATGGTGGTCTGGAGTGTGCTCAGGTAGTTTTGTCCTTAGCCTTAGTGAAGTATGCAAAGTCTGCATCCTATAAATGGAAACAAAAAAAGGCAAAAAACTGAACCAAAAGAAAGCACATTTTATACACATACTTATTACTACGCCAATATACACAGACCAGGCAACAATATGACCATCTTCATAATAATGTGTTTGAGATTTTTGGTTCAGATGATGGATTGGATTGAGATATGGTCTTGGTGCTTTGTGGCAGTAAATATCCAACTTAAAAATAACACTGTAAAAGGGTTTCATAAAGCAAGAAGGTACGAGAGGGCGTGCATTATTATAACCAAATCACAGGAAAGAGTTGCTATTAGACACAGTGCTATTAGACACAACGCGTAGCAGCATACAGTTACCTCTTTCCCATGATTTTCATTCATTCATTATTTCCCGCTTTATCCTCTAGTAGGGTCGCGGTGGGGTTTCCCATGCCCATCCAGGGGAGAACGACAGGGCGCCAATCCATCGCTGGGCACACACTCACACACTCTATATGGGGCAATTTGGAGAATTCAATTGACTTGATCCATGTTTTTGGACTGTGGGAGGAAACCGGAGAACCCGGAGGAAATCCACACGGACACGGGGAGAACATGGAAACTCCACCCAGATGGGGATACGAACCGGGAATCCCTAGCGCTGAGAGGCGAACGTGATAACCACTAAGCCACCGTGCCGCCCTTATTATTATTATTATTATTATTATTATTATTATAGTGTTTTTTCTGTTATTCTATATTTGTTTACTATAACACGGGGTACTATAAAATGGGGTAACTGTAACCGTGCCGCCTTTCCCATGATTTATTTACAATAATAATAACCTCAAGTCTTATTGCTTTTATAAAATGGTGATGAACAAACTATAATTAAAAAAATATATTTTATTTATAAAAGTGTTTATTTAAAACTTAATTATTAATAAAGTTGTTTTCCACAAAGCAATATAGTCTGGTTTCTCTAACAATCAAATACTGGAATCTAGTGGCCAAATTACAGAACACAGTTTAAAAACATGGAGAAGATAATGTATATCATGCATTGATACGAATATGAAGCGGTCAGAGGTGTGTGTTATTGTCAATAATGTTGACAATACATTATGTTGACAATACAGCCAATCAGATTAAAGGACCAGAATTATCTGTTTTATTCGGATCCAGCAGGACATTGCACAAGGTATCGCACTGCTTCTATTGATTTGCCTTTTTCCCATAGTGCATCTTGGTCGCTATGTTTTCCAGGTAAGCAACGCTCCCAGTTAACACATCAACTTTAAGGATACAAATAACACCTAATACTGTATATCCCACTCACAAACAGGAGCCATTATATCAAGATAGGGCTGCAACTAACGATTATTTTGATAATCGATTAATCGGTCGATTATTTTATTTAAAAAAAAAATTCCCGATTAATCGATGAATCAGATAAATAAAAATAAAAAAAATTCCATGTCTTTACATTTACATTTAATCATTTAGCAGACGCTTTTATCCAAAGATGGATGTTTTTCAGTAAAATTATTCTATAGTATAGTATTATATATAGTAATTCAGTGTTTAGTTTCAGGTGGTGTATCATCACCGTGGTGCTGTGTGCGGGTCAGTTCATGTTCACAGAGCAGCATGTTCCACTTTATTAGTGTGATGGTGAAGCTCCCACAGTTTGGATTTAAACGGAAGCTTGTTTTCTGCGTTGGCTGTGTTTCATTTCTACGATCTATCAACTTGTTTTGCAGACTCCGCCTCGTTCTGTTCAACCCATTATTATTTTCCAGCGTTATTGAAGCGCTGCAGGTGTCGTAAGCGGTTACGACATTGCGAGTAACGCGGAAATCGCGCAACCCAACGAATCAATAATGGAAATTCATTATCGATACTTTGGATAATAGATTTTTATCGATTTTATCGATTCATTGTTGCAGCCCTATATCAAGATAAGTCAGCTTTATTTACTTCATCGGTCCGTCAGTGGTCATAATGTTATACCTGGTTGATATTTGCATATATGTATATATAGTATGTCATAAAAGCAAGTACGCCACTCACATTTTTTTTTTAAATATTTGATTGTATTCTTTTCATGGGACAACACTGAAGATATTATATTTTAATACAATGTAAAAAAATTAATCAATGTACAAAATACAAAAGAACTTAACATTCATTCATTGTCATCCTCTTAATCCTATATTAGGGATGTGGGGGGTTGAAGGTCCCCATGCCCATACAGGGGAGAACGTTTCGGGTGCTAAGTAGATCGATCACTGCGCATGCACTCACCTACACTATATGGGGCAAATTAAAACATACTTATTGTCAAATGACTCATAAGGGTTACTAGTTCTCAGGTGTGAAGGAGGAACAGATGTGTTAAATTTGGTGTTCTCGCTCATACACTCCCTTATTGTGGTCACTGGAAGTTCAACAGAGTACCAGTTCTTGTGGCAAACTGTAAAGCTCTAGTGAATCCATACCCAACAGAGTTAAGGCAGTGCTCCAAAATAACGATGGTCCCACAAAACTTTGACAGTATGGGTACAATTTGGCCATTTTCACTAGGGGGTGTATTCCAGCAGTTTGGATATTATTGGCTGTGTCCAGTTATTTTGAGGGTTATACTAACTGTACACTGACTACTTTACTCTTCATAAAAGTGTCATATCTTCAGTGTTGTTCAATGAAAAGAGATAATAAAATAAATTTTTAAATCTAAAAGGTGTACTTACATTTGTGAGATACTGCACATACATACATACATACATACATCTCATCTTATCAGATACACCGAGTACAGGGTGCTAATCAATCGCTGGGCACACACTCACTCACACAAACACACAATATAGGGGCAATTAAGAAAGGGGAAATTTAGCCAATTCTTATTCAGTTATCATGATGATTTCATAACATTGTCAGGGGTTCTACTCTTATATCTCTTAATATCTAAATGCAATTAAAAATCTTTATGATAAACCAAAAACTATTATTTTATTGTATTATAATTTTTTTAAGGCTTAAAATGAAAACAGTTTTCTTACCAGTCCGGCTCTGAAATTTTTCACACGTCTCTTGCCAAGCATACTGGTTAAATACCAGGCAACTGTAGGTGTGTACTGCCACACATAAAAAAAGAGAAGAAACGGTTGCTGGGCAATCCACATCTCCTTCACCCGGTTTGACAGTCCGGCCACCATGAGACTCACACAGCGCTCCGTAGACATTTTATGAGTCTGATCCCCAGCACTAGACAATGGCTTTAATTAAGAGAGAATTTATATTATTTAATAGCTTTTCTGCAGTTCAGCACATTTATACTATCAACTATATAATGCACAGTCAGGCCTCTACAGCTGATTCAAAACTTGGCCGTCCGACTTGTGTTCAACCAGCCCAAGCGAACTCATGTCCCTTCATTACTCCTCTCTCTCTCCATTGGCTCCCTGTAGCTGCTCGCATTTAGTACGAGGCACTGCCTATGGCCCACAGGAAAATCTCTAGATCTGCCCCCTCTATATGCAAGCTACATCTTCTAGATGCACTGGGACGCATCATCATTGATGTAACCTGGGTTCACTGGGTGTTTCGGGTCTTTCAACATCAGACACCCTCGCCCAGGTGAGATTAATCAGACCCCCGCTTGCGTCCAAGCAGCAACCACCCATGGTTCAGCCCTCTTCAACCACAGCCACCTTGTCACCTTCTCTGCGGCTTCATATACGGCCCTCTTTTTAGCCACTCCCGTTAGGCCCAGTTGGGTGATGACTTGGCAGAGTGAATGTCCTGTGAAGCCTCTACAGCCCACCTCTATTGGCTTCCAGCCAACAAGTCTTCCAGCCCCCTTCCCGGCACTTCTCCACCAGCTCTTGGTAATTCGCTCATTTTCTTTCATTTGCCTCCTCCATCCGCTCTTCCCAGGGCACTGTGATTTCAATCAAAGTTAGCTGTTTTGTTGCCTCAGAGATGATCATTATATCTGGTCAGAGTGATGTTATCGCAATACGATGAGGAAACTTCAGCTGCTTACCCAGGTCAACTTGCAGCTACCAGTCAAAGGCTGTATAGAGGAGACCTGACCTTGTTCTTCGTTGTCAACTAGGTTCCTTTCCAGCTTTGACAAAGGCAATCCTTACTCTTAGGGTCAGATGGTGTTTGCCATGATTACCTTCACTCTTATCAAAATACACTCCAACTTGTTCACTTTGCTTTAGTGATGAATGTCGCCTGAGGATTCAAACTCACCATGTAACTAATTCTCGCTCCATATTATTCACCGCTGCTAAATGGTAGAACAACCTTCCAAACTCCATAAGGCTGAGTCTGACTATTCCATCGTAATTTAATGTACATTTAAATGCAATGTGCAATAACACCTATTCCTTTTGGGAGAAATCCTGTCTTTGGCAGAGAACGTTAACTGCAAGCTTCACAGGCCTGTTCTCAAGTGAGGATTTACACCTCGGCCCTAGCTTTTGGCTATCTCAGAGAGCAAAGCGGAGTGGGCGAGGCAAGTGGAGGTTCCAGTGGCCATGTTTGGAGCAGAAAACACCGGGGGTTCATCGCTCATCATGGGGATAGCATTGAGGCTATCCCCTCAATCCCTCATGATGAGGCTGTCACCTGAGTGCTGGGAACCTGCCGTTTTTGCGTGCCCAACGGCGCAGGAGAAGGGAAACACCGGGATGGCACACATGGTCCACTGCTGGAGAGATGACGTTAGGAGCTTGCATAGGCGGAAAGACTCCACTTTCTCTTTCCCTTTGAACACATCTGGTTGCAAGGAAATTCATGCAATTTGTTATCGAAACTGTCCAATACTTTTTTTTTTTTTTTTTTTTTTTTTTTAGTTACTTCCTTCTGTGTCTACTACCATATCATTTGGATGCTGACAAGAAGTATTAATTGACAAAGTTGTACTTCGTTTCTGCAGGTTCCGCCCTTCCCATCCTGTGTAAACCAAACCGTGAATTGTGGGTACTGGTGCGCCACTATCAAAAATGCATCACTAGATTAAACCCCTAAATTATATGTAAAAACTATACCTTATCTACGCACTCCGTGAATGAATTCTGGACGATCTGGGACTGCACCGGTCCAGGACAAATCATACTGATGGTGATGTCAGGGCGATCGCTCAGCTCAGTGCGCAGTGAATTATAGAAGCCCTGAAATGAAGCGACAGACATATAACTTATATTTGTGTGCTTCCATCTCTTTCTTAGGATTTCATTACTCGCTAACCTGCAGTGCGTGTTTACTGGCTGCATAGCCAGTAGAAAGAGGCGCCCCCACCAGGCCCGCAATGCTGCTGACAGTCGCTATGATACCATCTCTATGGCTGATCATGTGACGCAGAACGTGCTGAGTGAGAGAAACAGAACCCAGATAGTTCAGCTCCATCAGACCATGATAAACGCCGATTTCGGTGTCCACACAAAGAGAACGCTGGCTCCGGCCTCCATTATTCACCAAGATGTCTATCTATGACACACAACACTTCAGGTCTTAGAAACCACTCAATACATTACTAATAGTAAAAGAGATGGTTGAAATTTCTGGAATGTCAAAATAAACGTTTTATGTTTTATTTTTATTTTAATTACATGTATATACACAAACAGCCAATAGTATGTGAACATGCAACCAACACACATGGAAAAGCTTGTTGGACACTCCACCTGTTAATAGTACTTCATTGCCCAGTCAGAGAAAGTGTTCGGCCCATATCTCGTATTTTTATCTAAGCCGCTTGCTATTTTGGATGGATCTGTTCCCAAGATCTTGAATACATCAAGAACGGGTAAAAAAAAACAAAAAACACTTACATCTAGAACTAGCTGTCACAGGTGCCTGTGGCACCTGTCCCTCGTTTGGACCTTCATTGTCTCATTTGGGTGATTGGTTGATTTTGGTCACATGTTTAGTTGGGTTTGTTATTTAATCTTTGTTATCCCGGTACTTGGCGCACGTCTTTGTTTGTGGTATAATGCCCTATGTTACTTTGTTTCGTTTGTTCCCCCTTTCTGTTGGTGTCCCGTCACCAACTTTTATTAAATTTACATTTTGGATTTTATCCCAGTGTTTTGGACTCTCCTTCCGCGTTCAACCACGGGTCGGCGCTGCGCACCTTCTCCGCGTGGGTCGTATCCCGTGGGAGCGCTCGCCGTGGGCCGACGCACGCATTCTTCCCCGCGTGGTCGGTACCCGGGAGCGCTCATCAAGGCGCGAGCGGCTGATCGCTACATCTCCGCGATAGCCGCCCTTCTTCCGGGGAAAAACGGACAGTTCGTAACAGAAAGACGTGCCTACAGTATCTGGAGAGTTCCGGACACCAGGGGTCACCCACCGCTGATTTGGAGGACCAGGGGCTGCACCGCTGAGGAAGCCGAGCATCGGGGACCGCCTACTGCCGAGTCTGGGCGTCGGGGACCGCTCCGTCATCGACCCCGGGCACCAGGGTCCGCCAGCCGCAGACTCCGAGAGCCAGGGGCGCTGTCCTCGCCTCGCGGCGGGAGGACGCCGATCCGCGCTCCGCAGCGAGATGCCGTGCTCTACGCTGTCAGCGGATGCAGCCAACAGGCTTCAGCGCCAGAGGGACCGTTACCCCCCCCCTCGTTTTTTTTTTTTTTTTTTTTGTTTTTTCAGGACTGTTTATTATTCTTTATTATTTTCTTTTGTTTTAGGGCCGCTTTTCCTTTTTGCGCGACCCTTGGGGTGGGGGTATGTCACAGGTGCCTGTGGCACCTGTCCCTCGTTTGGACCTTCATTGTCTCATTTGGGTGATTGGTTGATTTTGGTCACATGTTTAGTTGGGTTTGTTATTTAATCTTTGTTATCCCGGTACTTGGCACACGTCTTTGTTTGTGGTATAATGCCCTATGTTACTTTGTTTCGTTTGTTCCCCCTTTCTGTTGGTGTCCCGTCACCAACTTTTATTAAATTTACATTTTGGATTTTATCCCAGTGTTTTGGACTCTCCTTCCGCGTTCAACCACGGGTCGGCGCTGCGCACCTTCTCCGCGTGGGTCGTATCCTGTGGGAGCGCTCGCCGTGGGCCGACGCACGCATTCTTCCCCGCGTGGTCGGTACCCGGGAGCGCTCATCAAGGCGCGAGCGGCTGATCGCTACATCTCCGCGATAGCCGCCCTTCTTCCGGGGAAAAACGGACAGTTCGTAACACTAGCATCTAGACCCACTTTATTAGTGGGTGTTCGGTCTTGAAGCTGACAAGCGCTTGGAGACAGGACTTAGAGTCTGTGCAGATCAGAGCTTTAGTTTTTTGCATTGCTTCTATAGAGTTGAGTGCCATGAGTATAGCCTGTGCTTCTGCAGTGAAAACTGAACTTTGTGGGTGTAGATCGAGGTTGATAGATTCCTCTGCTGTAACAACTGCTGCGGTAACTTGGTTTGTGGTTTTAGAGCCGTCTGTATATAGGTTGAAGTGTGTTGGATATTGTTCCCTTATTTTCATAAAGTCTGTCAAATATTTATTTGGGTGAGTGGTTGGTTTTCGTTTTTTTGTCAGATCCATGATGATATTTGGTTTGGTAAATTTCCAAAGTGGAAGAGGTTTTGTATACGTGTTACTTCCAAGTCCATGCTTAGATTTTTTGCAGATGATGATTCATTCTTGCTCCCAGGGGTCTGATGAAAGTGGGTTTTAATTCATATAGGGGGAGTAGCGATGTAGTGAAGACAGTTCGGTAGGCTGGGTTTTGTGGGTTGTCCTTAAGCTTTATAATGTATTGCAATGAGAGTTTTGTTCTTCTGTGTTCAAGGGATGGCTCTTGGGATTCAGTATATAGGCTTTGCATCGGGGATGTTCTGTAGGCTCCGAGGGCTAATCTTATGCCAGAGTGGTGTATTGAGTTCAGTCTTATTAGATATGACTTTCTGGTGGCACCATATATTATGCTACCATAGTCAAGTTTTGATCTGACTAATGCTCTGTACAGCTGGATGAGGGGTTGGAATTCTGTGCCCCGCTTGGTACTGGCCAAGACTTTCATGAGGTTTAACCTCTGCATGCATTTTTTCTTTATTGTCTGTATGTGTTGGATAAAGTTAAGTTTTTTGTCCAAGATGAGTCCTAAGAACTAAACCTCCTTTGCAAAATTTATGGGTGTACTGTCAAAATGAAGTTGTGGGTCCGGGTGGAGACCTTTCTGTTGGCAGAAATGGATACCTGTTGTTTTCTCTCTGGAGAATTTGAAGCCATTTTCGATGGCCCATCTTGCAATATTGTTAATATTTTGTTGTAGTCATGTTCAATGTTTGTCATGTCGTTGTCCCTCACTCCTATGCAGAGGTCATCCACATACATATTGCAGAAAGTACCTGGGGTGATCACCTTGGCCACACTGTTAATCTTTAGGTTGAAAAGTGTAACTGATAAAATGCTTCCTTGTGGGACTCCCATTTCTTGGTTATGTCTTTCTGAGAGGCTTTCGTTTATTTTTACTTTAAAATGTCTGTCTGTAAGAAAGCCTTTAATGAAAATTGGCAATCGTCCTTTAAAACCAGCTTGGTGGAGGTCTCTCATTATGCCATATCTCCAGGTTGTGTCATAGGCTTTTTCAATGTCAAAAAATATAATGACAGCATGTTCTTTCTTTATAAATGCATCTCGGACAAAGGCTTCCAGTCTTACCAGGTTGTCTGTTGTGCCTCTCTTTTTCCTGAAGCCACTCTGGAAGTCACTTAGAGTGTTATAATTTTCTAATTGCCATACTAGTCTGTTGTTGATCATGCGTTCCATTGTCTTACATAAGCAACTGGTCAGAGCTATGGGCCTGTAGTTGGATGGTATGCTGTGATCTTTCCCAGATTTTGGGATGGGGATGATTGTCGCCTCTCCCCATGCATCTGGTATCTTTCCAGTATCCCACATTTCATTAAACATTTTCAGCAGTAGTGTTTTAGATGTAGTTGGTAGATGTTTAATCATTTGGTAATGAATATTGTCTGGCACAGTTACTGCAGGCAGATGCTTTTTGGAACGCTCCAGCTAATTGTTGGGCTATTTCCTTTTCTGTTTCAATTATTTGTTGTCCGATTTGAAGGAGTTGGACTCGTGGTTGTTCCCCTTTACCCTTCATTCTGCATATCAGATTCCAGATTTTAATCGGATTTGTGCTGGCGGTGATATTATTGACAAAGTGCTTCCAGCTTTGTTTTTTGGTTTGATTTATTATGTATCGCGCTTTGGCTCTAGCAGTCTTTAACTTTACTAGGTTTTCTGAAGTTGGTTGAATATTAAAGGTTCTTTCAGTTTTTTTGCGGTGTAGTATTGCTTGTCTGCAGTCGTTGTTAAACCAGGGGTTATGTCTCTTTGTTAATTTTGAGGGTGTTTTTGGTATTGTCTCTTCTGCCATTTCTTTAAGTGTGGTAGTGAACCAGTTCATGTCCCTGGGGTATTTGACTGGGTTTGTGTTTAGTCTTTGTTGGCAGATTGTTTGGAAGGCTTGCCAGTTTGCTGCGGCAAACTTCCATTGTTGGGGGATAGGGATAGACTGAGGTTTTTCTGTGGTTATGCAAATTGGGAAGTGGTCGCTTCCGCACAGGTCATACCACACTCCCCATGTGAATTCTGTGAGTAAGTCCGGTTGACATATAGACAGGTCTGGGGTGCTGTATATTCCATGCCCTGGGTGCAGATATGTGTTTTTATTGGTGTTCATCAAGCAAAGTTGGTTTGAGTCGATAATTTCCTGCATGGTTTTTCCTCGTTTGTTGGTGTCTCGGCTTCCCCATAATGGGTTGTGTCCATTAAAGTCCCCCACTAGTAAGAATGGTGGGGGGAGGTGTTCTAACAGGTCCTCCATTGCTGCTACTGAGATGTCGGTATTTGGTGGGATGTATATGTTACATATTGTTATTGATCTTTGTATAATATTTGATGCGCGGATGGCTACAGACTGAATTTGGGAGTTCAGCTGTATGTGTTTGTGTGGTATATTATTCCTTGTGAATATGGTGGTTCCTCCTGCTGGCCTGCTGATATTTGGGCCATATCTGTAGTATGATACATAGTCCTTTAAGAATGTTTTACTGTTTGGTGTTAGTTGGGTTTCCTGAAGGCAGATTACAGGTGGTTTGAGTGTGAGAGCTAAGCGTGTTAACTCGTTATAGTTTGCCCGTAAACCTCTACAGTTCCATTGTATTATTGGGTTTGCCTTCATGTGTTTTTTTGGGTTGGGTTTTATTTTTACTCTTGCTGCAGGGTGAGAGACTTCTAGTTCTGTGGTGTCCACCCTCTTTCATTTCTATTTCATTCGGGTCTTTGCTTCGAAACTCCATAGTTGTTTTAGATTGTGGGTTGTTTACTTTCTTATTTGCTTTTCTGCTGTTGTTGTTATCATCTGTACCTGTAGGGTTTCCAGCTGTTTGTATAACCATGTTGGAACACTGAGTTGTTGAGCACTTTGTTTTGGTTATGGATTGTTCTTTTTGAGGGGGGGGGCAGAGCACTTTTGGCTTTGTCTTCATTCAACCACGTGATATCGGTTTGACAAGATATTGACTGAGTTGATTTTACCACTTCTGCAAATGATCTCTCAAAACGGACTATCTTCATTTCAGCAACAAGTTTTTTGGCTTCCGGATGACTTAGTTTCCTGGAGTATTTTATTCTCTGTATTTCTTTCTCTTTTATCCAGGTTGGGCATGTTTTGTCTGATGCAGGGTGTGGGCCCCCACAGTTCTTGCATTTTGCAGGTTTTTCACAAAGGCTGGCATGCTCTTCTTCCCCACATTTGTGGCAGGTAGCACTGCCTTTGCAGGTCGAGGATCCATGGCCATACTTTTGGCATTTGAAGCACCGAATTGGGTTTGGAATGTAGGGTTCCACCACCACTTTTATGTACCCTATTGCCAGTTTTGCAGGACGGATGGGTTTGTTAAACGTGATTATATATGTGTGTGTTTTGCACAGTTCACCTTGTTTTTTAATCAAAATTCATTTCACGTTTATTACCTCTTGTGGTGCTAATTCCTGAGCAATCTCGGTTTCTTCCATGTCCAACAATTCTCTGCATCATATTACGCCTTTGCAGCTATTAAGTGTTGGGTGGGGGAAGGCTTTTGTTTCGATGTTGGCAAATGATTTAATACTTAGCAGGTTTTCAGCTTGTACCTTTTTGATGCATTCTATCAGGATCTGTCCTGATCTGAGTTTCTTTGCATCGTTAACTGTACCAGCGATACCAATAATTCCTTTTTGGATTATGAATGGTGACAGTTTGGTTAGGCTATAATCAGGTTGTACAGATTCCAGAATAATGAACCTGTGCCAGTTTTCCACTGGGCCATATATATTGCTTCCAGTCCGTGGGTCCAGTTCGTTATCAAGGTCTAGTAAATGGCGTTTGTGAGTTGTTTTAGTTTCCATGTTTAGAGTATTATGGTTTCATCACCCTTGCTCCCCGCCCACCATGGAGCCCAACAAGGGAATGCACAGAGCCGCGGATATCCAGTAGATTATGCATTAGGGCTCCAGGGGTGATATACTCGATACACTAGATGTAATAAGCGCTCGATTGACCCTCAGCCAGTGCCTTCTAGGGATCTCACAAGGGATGCAACCTAGGACATGTCCTGACTAGCCAATTAATTGGAGCAGGCCACTCCAACCTCCCGTCTATGTGAAGTCGGGGCCAAAGTGTTGTGTTGGGGTAATGGAAGCCTCAGCTAGCACACCCCTCAAACACCAGGATCCCTTTCTCCCCAGACACGGGTTGCGCCTCACGGCAAACAAGGCGCCTCATTGCTCGGCTTTTACGAGCGCCAGAGGGGGCGAGGCCCTATTCTACCCCGGGGCCCCACGGGGGTTTCAAGGAAGTAACTGCTCCTAAATCCTTGTTCTTCCAGTCCAAGGTAACATGCATCTCAGATGCCTGCACCTTATTTAGTACCTTTAACTCTCTACTAACTCCTCCTTCTCCCCCTCCTAAAACCTCTCTGTCAGCTGATGTCTTTGCAACCTTTTTCACAGAAAAGATTGAGGGCATCAGCAAACTCTCATACTCACCATTTCCACAACACTACATCTCACACATCCAGAAAACCAAACTTCTCCTCCTTCTCCCCTGTCGCAGAATCTGAAATCTGCAAAATTCTTCTTGCCAGTAACCCAACTACTTGACCCCTAGATTCCATCCCATCTCACCTTCTTCAATCCATTGCCTCCTCTACCACACCAGCACTTACACACATCATTAACTCCTCTCTCACGTATGATACTTTTACTGATTGTTTCAAAACAGGCTATAGTCAAACCTCTGCTCAAAAAGCCAACACTCAACCCAAATTTGGTCGAGAGCTACAGACCTGTATCACTTTTACCTCATCGAGGAGTTAATTCTCACTCCGTGGCGTTCACCACTGCAAAATGGTGGAACAATCTTCCCAACACTGTCCGTAAGGCAGAGTCACTAGGCAGTTTTAAGAAACTACTGCGTCTGCTAAATGACTAAATGTAATGTAAATGTAATCTTTCCAGTAAGGGTTGGACTCCGTCAGGGCTGTCCTTTGTCACCAATTCTGTTCATAATTTATATGGACAGAATTTTTAGGTGCAGCAAGGGGGTGGAGGGTGTTTGGTTTGGTGATATGAGGATCACGTCGCTGCTGTTTGCAGTCTTAGTCTTGGTTTGCTGCCCCCATGACCCAAACCCCAGACAAGCAGAAGATAATGGATGGATGGATGTTTGTAGTTTCTCCCAAAAAAGGTCCTCAAACTGTTTGGTTCCAAAGCACCTGTTCGACCTTGAAGTAATATCCTTAAGCTTGATTTAATTGTCACTCTTATCAAATAAAGCTTTACCTTGCTGAAATACTGCAGAACCTCCTCAGTTTTTGCACCGTGACTGGAACGATCCAGCAAGTCCAAAGGGAGAACCAGAATATCTTCTTCTTTTAAAGTGGAGCTTTCTAAACATGAGCATGGTAAATTTAGCAAGCAAATTTAGCAAGCATATAAAATAAACTGTTAGCAAGCATATAAAATACTAAACTTGTTAACAACTGACCAATATTTTACTTTAATTGCATCATACCTGGGCAGCACGGTGGCTCAGTGGTTAGCACGTTCGCCTCTCAGCACTAGGGATTCACAGTTCAAATCCCAATCTGGGTAGCGTTTCCATGTTCTCCCCGTGTCCACGTGGGTTTTTTCCGGGTTCTCCGGTATCCTCCCACAGTCCAAAAGCATGGATTAGGGTCAAGTGAATTCTCCAAATTACCCCATATAAAGTGTGTTTGTGTGTGTGTCTGTGTGAGTGAGTGTGTGCCCAGTGATAGATTGGCGCCCTGTCCTGGGTGTATTTGCCCAGCGCCTGAAACGTTCTCCCCTGGAAGGGCATGGGGAACACCCCCCGCGACCGTAGTAGAGGATAAAGCGGAAGATAATGGATGGATGTATCTTACCTAAACATTTTATCTTTACCCTCTTTAGCTCGTCCTCTCGTCTTGCAGACAGTACCATCTTAGATCCAACTGAAGAAAGCTGATATGCCAACTCCTCACCAATCCCACTAGATGCTCCTGTGATCCATACCACCTTACCTTTCAGAGCCACCTCTACACAAAAATGAGAGATTTAGTATAGCTTGCAGTCAACATAAACATTTTAAACATTTGGTGTCGTTGTCCGGTTGGAAGATAAAATGATGACCCATCTTAAGATCCTATATGGAGGAGCGGAGGTTCTTGGTCAAAATCTCTAGGTAGACTGTGCTGTCCATCCTCCCATGGATGAGGACAAGATGGCCAGGCCCCTTGGCTGAGAAGCTGCATGACGCTGGCACACCCATGCTTGACTGTAGGGATGGTTTTCTTGGGGTCATGTGCAGTGCTATGCAGTCGCCAAATGTCCCAGTGTGGGTGTGGTCTCAGACTAGAGAACCTTAAACCAGTCTGCCTCAGAGTCCTCCAAGTGATCATGAGCAAACTGTAGACAAGACTTGACGTGACGTTTTGAAAGTAAAGGTACCTTACGGACTCACCTGGAATGGAGACCATTGCTGTTGAGTATGTTACTTATGGTATTGATGGAAACCAATGTCCCCACCAACATGAGATCTTCCCGGAGCACCCTCCTTGTTGTCCTTGGGTCAGCTTGGACCTTTCAGACAAGCCTGGCCTCAGAATGGGAGGAAACTTTGAAAGGCTGTCCAGGCCGTGAAAGATTAACAGTAGTTCCATAAGCCTTCCACTTCCGGATGATGCTCCCAACAATGGAGACAGGTAGGCCCAACTCCTTGGAAAGGGTTTTATACCCCTTGTCAGCCTTGTGACCTTCCAGGATTTTGTCTCTGATGGCCTGGGAATCCCTCCAAGTCTTTCCCATGTTGACCATGTATGGCTGTTCACAAATTTGGGGAGTGGCTTTTATAGTAGTAGGAGTTGTGATGATGCAGTCCTGCAGGATGGCCTCACTAAATTTTAGTTATTCTAATTTTTGAAAAGGGACATCTGATCACTGCACAATCTGTACAGGGCTGTCCTTCACTCTGAATGCTGCCCGGCCAAGGTGGACAAGTTTCCTACCGAGTCTTGGTCCTCCCCAGGTTTTTCTTTATAAAAACTAAAAGCAATGCAACTGAGTTTTTTTTCTCACCACTGTTGCTTTGGGGGTTATGTACTGTGGTTATGTACAATGTACTGTTGTAAAAAGCGAGTGAGCGAAAACACTGTAAAGCTGCTTTGTGACAATGTACTTTACCAACCGCCTAAACCAATTGCTTGCTTGCTTTTCAATAGTAGTGCAGATAAGATGTAAAGTGACCAAGTACCTTTTATTTGTCTTTCTACCAGCCACACAGGTAAAGCCTGATGACCCTAGGTAGAAAAGATCTCCTGAGTCTGTGGAGCAGCTTTGTAACAATAGAACTTGCTCCTTTGGTCCATAATGCCGTAATGTAGTGGGTGACCATTTAATTCCGTTTATAAAACAGTTAGCACCAGTCCTTAAATCTGTTCAGCTGACATTATTCACAATAATGCACACCTCTGACCGCTTCACATTCGTATCAATGCGAGACATACATTACTTTCCAGATGTTTTGTATAACTGCGTTCTGTAATTTGGCCACTAGATGGCAGTTTTTGATCGAAATTCTCTTCCAACAAATCAGTTTGCTTTAAAAACCGGACTAGATTACTTCACGGAAGACCAGTTTATTAACAATTTTGCTTTTAATAAACGCAATAATTAATCAAACCTTGTTTTTTTATTATAGCGTTTGTAAATGTTTTACAAAAACAATAAGTCGCTCGAGGTTGTGTATTACTGTGAATAATTCACGGGAAAGAGGTGTAACTGTACTCCGTGATATTATTAACGATTTTTAAAAATGTATTCACAATAATGCAGGTCCCCTAGTGTTGTATTAATTTAACAGAACCATCGGTTAAGTGTGGATTTATCTACGTGGTTACAAATAGTCGGAATAATTGTGTTGTGAATTACCTGGTTTAGTGCCCAGTGCTGCAGCCCACAATAAGTTGAGATCAGCATCAGCACAGATGAAGCGGATCAGCTGAACTATCATATAAACTGCGCCACCCAGAAGTATCAGGGAACAGAAGCAAAGCTCCATCTTTGCTGTTTGTGACTAAAAAACCAACCCGTGGGTAAAAGACAGAAAAAGCAAAAATCAAGGTTATTATTAAACTTTCGAATTACGAATGTCTTCATTCACTAATGCAGCTATCCTTTTTTTAGCATTTACAGTCACCAGCGCGAGTACAAAGTTTACTTTAGGTATCGTCCGTACTAGACAGATTTCATAATAAAAGTTCCACCGATTTCAAAACTCAAACTCAAAAGAAGCTTTATTGGCATGACAAAAAAAAATTATATTCGTATTGACAAAGCAAATTACAAAATTGACAAAATTCAAATATTAATACTGTAATATTCATTCATTAATTATCTCCCGCTTTATCCTCTATTAGGGTCGCGGTGGGGTTCCCCATGCCCATCCAGGGGAGAACGTCTCGGGCGCTGGGCAGATAGACCCAGGACAGGGCATACTGTAATATTAAAAATAATAAATATATATAATATTATTCAAAATTTTGGGCGGCACGGTGGCTTGGTGGTTAGCACGTTCGCCTCTCAGCTCTAGGGATTCCCGGTTCGAATCCCCCTCTGGGTGGAGTTTCCATGTTCTCCCCGTGTCTGCGTGGGTTTCCTCCGGGTTCTCCGGTTTCCTCCCACAGTCCAAAAACATGGATCAAGTCAATTGAATTCTCAAAATTGCCCCATATAGAGTGTGACTGTGTGAGTGAGTGTGTGCCCAGCGATGGATTGGCGCGCTGTCCTGGGTCTATCTGCCCAGCGCCCGAGACGTTCTCCCCTGGATGGGCATGGGGAACCCCACGCGCCCCTTATAGAGGATAAAGCAGGAGATAATGAATGAATGAATGAATATATAATATTATGCAAAATTTTGGGCGGCACGGTGGCTTAGTGGTTAGCACGTTCGCCTCTCAGCTCTAGGGATTCCCGGTTCGAATCCCCATCTGGGTGGAGTTTCCATGTTCTCCCCGTGTCTGCGTGGGTTTCCTCCGGGTTCTCTGGTTTCCTCCCACAGTCCAAAAACATGGATCAAGTCAATTGAATTCTCAAAATTGCCCCAGAGTGTGTCTGTGTGAGTGAGTGTGTGCCCAGCGATGGATCGGCGTCCTGTCCTGGGTCTATCTGCCCAGCGCCCGAGATGTTCTCCCCTGGATGGGCATGGGGAACCCCACCGCAACCCTAATAGAGGATAAAGCGGGAGATAATGAATGAATGAATGAATTATGCAAAATTTTACAATACTCAGGTAGTATAAAAAATTAATAAATAAAATCGTGGTGTGTGTGGGTGGCAAGGTGATTAGCAGTTTGCCTCTGAGCACTGGGAACCCCGATCTTGGTGGTTTCCTTGTCCTCACCATTTGCTAGTTTTTAAGAAACAAAATAAAAATTTTAAAACCACTGAAGTAACAACACTATTGGGGTCGCAAAGAATGATGAGTACATAAACTCACAAAAAAAAGAGTTAAATTACAATTGTTAGGTCATTATGTCTGATTGGATGGCGGCACGGCTCGCCTTCCAGCTCTAGGGATTGCAGGTTCGAATCTTGGTGGAGTTTCCTTGTTCTCCCCATGTCAACGTTGGCTTCCTCTGGGTTCTCCAGTTTCCCCCCCACAGTCCAAAAACATGGATGAAGGTAAATAAAATGCTCCAAATTGCCCCATATAGTCTGTGTATCTGTGTGAGTGAGTGTGTGCCCAGTGATAGATTGGCACCCTATCCTGGGTTTATCTGCCCAGCACCTGAAATGTTCATCCCCGGATGGGCATGAGGAACCCTCCCTAGTAGAGGATTAAGCAGAAGATAAGGGATGGATGGAAATCTCATTGGCTGAAATGTTTGTCCAGCCTTGACACTATTGACAGTGTTCCACATCCCTGATCACTTTTCATTCGTATCAATGTGTGAAATTTGGAATCCTGTACCAATAATATAAATATAGATTAATACAAATAACTAGCCACTTTTCCTTAACACTTTCCCATATCTCATCTATGTTTCATAATCCCTGCTAAAATATAACAGCGATTATATATAATATTCATTCATTATCTCCCGTTTTATCCTCTATTAGGGTCGCGCTGGGGTTCCCCATGCCCATCCAGGGGAGAACATCTCGGGCGCTGGGCAGATAGACCCAGGACAGGGCGCCAATCCATCGCTAGGGCACACACTCACTCAAACACACTCTATATGGCAATTTTTGAGAATTCAATTGACTTGATCCATGTTTTTGGACTGTGGGAGGAAACCGGAGAACCCGGAGGAAACCCACGCGGACACGGGGAGAACATGGAAACTCCACCCAGATGGGGATTCGAACCGGGAATCCCTAGTGCTGAGAGGCGAATGTGCTAACCACTAAGCCACCGTGCCGCCGTAATATATAAAATATATTGCTGCCACTGTATATATATATATATATATATATATATATATATATATATTAGAATTATATTGTATTCTGCTAGAAATTTTTATATTAAACCTAATATTTAAATAATTAAATATGTATTGTGATTGCATAGGGTTTCATTTCATGTATATGTGTTGTAAATGACAATAAAGTCTCCTTGAAAAATAAGTCGTGATCGCAAGATGAGTTTTTTTTATGTCGTGATAACCTGAGCATTGCTCCTCCCAAGGTTTCTTCCTTAAAATAACAACATAACAAGGAGCTTTTTCTCTTTGGGGTTTTCAGGCGTATAACACTCTCTCTATATAAATAAATTACTTGAACGAGAAAAATTGTATAGTTTGTAACCTTTTTATAAACGCAATAAGCTACCCATGGTTGTGCATTGTGAAGAAACCTAACCATAACCTTTTATAATGGGTTTACTAGAGCTGTGCGGATCGATACAAATATCGATAATATCGATACCAACGCTGGTATCGGTATTGAACAATACGTGCGTTAAAAGATCGATACTCAAGACAGCAGCCACGTGGGCTCAGCCTGACCCGCCCAAGTCGACACGTCACAGTATGGAGATAGAGACTCGGGGTGGGAGATAAAAAAAGATGTCTGAAAGAAAGAGAAGCGCTGTTCGGCTGTATTTTACAGCCGAAAATGCGACATCGGCAACCTGTTCAGTTTGCAAAAAGTCTATTAGGTACACAGGAAACACAACAAACGTATTTAAGCACATGAAAAAGCACACAGCACACCCAAAACCACACACCGAATTCTATTTGAAAAAAAGAAACAAACAAAGAAAAAACTGTCTAGTGAGGGGAGCATTTTGACTTTATATTTGTATTGTTGTTTCTCCTTTTGTACCTCAAAAATATATATTTTCCTCACGTTAAAGCAAACTTTGTTTTATTACTGTTCCATTGTTTCTAAACAAAGATGTCGATTGGGATACATTATTTTGTTGTCACCTACAATGTTTGGCAAAATTCTATACTAGGTCATTCATTCATTATCTCCCGCTTTATCCTCTATCAGGGTCGCGGTGGGGTTCCCCATGCCCATCCAGGGGAGAACGTTTCGGGCGCTGGGCAGACACACCCAGGACAGGGCGCCAATCCATCGCTGGGTACACACTCACACACTCAAACACACTCTACATGGGGCAATTTAGAGAACTCAATTAACTTGATCCATGTTTTTGGACTGTGGGAGGAAACCGGAGAACCCGGAGGAAACCCACGCAGACACGGGGAGAACATGGAAACTCCACCCAGATGGGGATTCGAACCGGGAATCCCTAGTGCTGAGAGGCGAACGTGCTAACCACTAAGCCACCGTGCCGCCTCTTTTGGATCAATGAAGCTTAAATATTTAAAAAAAAAAAAAAAAAAAAAAAAAGTATCGGTATCGGTATCGCGATATTGGCCCTGTATTTACTTGGTATCGCACAGCTCTAGGGTTTACGATGAGACTCCGAGCGCCTTATTGCGTTTTTAAAACCATGCACATCCGGGTCCTGTGGTGAGCGTTACGTCATGGCCTGAAGTGCGCGTTTCGGCAGAGTGTACATCCGGGTCCTGCGCTGGCAGCTGTAGGGTGTTTATGTACAGAAGGTTGTAGAGTAGAACGCACTGTACTACATTTTGCACACGCGCGGCAGGTTTAGCGTCTCGAAAAACTCAGCTCGAGTTGAATAATGTATCCGATGTTTCCAGACAGCGGGGAGATCCGCTCGCACACAATCTGAGACATTTCTTGAGCTGTAGTTCAATCTGCTTCGCTCCTGTATCCGTACCTCGTTCTTTCCTTTCCCTCCTGCTGCTGACACGCTTACAGCCGCTGCACTCTGGGTAAGTTCAGTGTGTCAACGTACCGAGGTTCGTCTTTATACCCACGATCACCATTTATCAACTTACGTTACGTTGCGTTAACAAACGAAACTCCTGTTCGATTCGAGTATCAGCACACAAACATAACGTTCTACCACCATACATTGTGAATATATAGCATTTTTTATAGCTGTCATTTTCTACGCATGCCTTTTCCTACGTTTGCGAATTGCACGCGTGTATGCTTTAATATGCACATTCGTAAATTCTTTGTGGAATCTTAATGAACGATCCAACATTTAATCCAAGTTTGTATCAGTGTATCATGATGGGGCCTGAGTGGTGCCTAGCTTTAGCCATTAGCTATTTGTTTATACAGCACAAGCTGAACAAGCAAGACGAAGTCTGCCGTGTTTGCATTCGCCGTTTTGTCGACTTGACCTAAACGACTTGCACGGTAGACGCATGTGGGGATTCTCGACGCCGTCTGGTTCGAAAGGTTTAGCTGTCAAATCTCTTTCAAGCCAAGCGACACCGTCACGACCGGATTTGTCTTCCACCCGTATTGCGCACCGCCCCCGCCTTTAGGTTTGTGATTGCACAGTGAATGTGAGGCGCGCTGTTATTGGCTACTTGGAAAGCATTGCGAAGGGGCGGGGCGCGCGGAGCGAATAACGAGTAAAGAGGCGGGAGCTGTCTGAAAACAGGTAGGGTTAGTAACGCAACATTACGTAATGTCAGCTAGAAAGCCTAAAATATAGGTTAAATACGAAAATCGAGAGAGGGTTAAACAACGCCAATGTGTACAAACAACTGGTCCTCATGGTATGACGAGTGGAATGGTTGAATCGTATGCTCATCAGTTGTTTGATATTTTTCGTATTACTATTTTTAGCTATTGAAGTCAATCATTGTGCTTAAACTTATGTGTGTTATAAATCAAAGTTAAGCGCGGTTATTTATAGTGCTGAGAAGTAACTGTGACCCAGACATAATTTCACTGCCATACATGGCTGGCCACCAGCTGGCAGTATGTCTGATGTCTGCAGCCTTGATGGAGGTTCCTGTCAAATCCTGTCAGACTGTGGATTGTGTGTGTTGTTCTTTGCACCCTACACTTGATCTGCTTGGACATGCCTTCATTTGATGTGTCATCAGAGATTGTGCTTGCGGATTGCAGCTGTCAAATGCTATTCATGAAATTTTACTCAAATTTCAAAGGTCTAGCTGTGTGATTACTGGGCATTTTTACATGTGAATTAACCGATAAACCTTGGTCAATGAGTTCATCCAAAGCAGTTTGAAGGACTCACTGTTCGGTTAAGTAGATAGTTGGTAGAGGTGCATCACATTTACATCCACATGTAAATGCTGCTAAAACCAGTCTCCTTTTACATCACTTGATAGGATGTGGTAGCTAAGTGGTTAAGGTTGTTCAGATCCCAGGTCCACTGAAGGTACCAATGTGGGTTCCTCTGTATGTAAGCACAGTAGGCAAAATATAGCACTTTTTAAACTTGGTTCATGGAATGTTTGATCATAATTTTTATTTATTATTATTATTTATTTGGCACGGTGGCTTAGTGGTTAGCACGTTCGCCTCTCAGCGCTAGGGATTCCCGGTTTGAATCCCCATCTGGGTGGAGTTTCCATGTTCTCCCCGTGTCCGTGTGGGTTTCCTCCGGGTTCTCCGGTTTCCTCCCACAGTCTAAAAACATGGATCAAGTTAATTGAGTTCTCTAAATTGCCCCATATAGAGTGTGTTTGAGTGTGTACCCAGCGATGGATTGGCGCCCTGTCCTGGGTGTGTCTGCCCAGCGCCTGAGACGTTCTCCCCTGGATGGGCATGGGGAGGATAAAGTGGGAGATAATGAATGAATTATTATTTATTTATTTATTTATTTTACAAAAAGTCACCCATGTCAGCCACCACTGGTTCACTTTTGTGTTTTGAAGACTGCTTTTGCTTTTAGTAATTTTACCACCCCTATATTAGATTATTAGCATATTAGCAAACATGCATTTTGACTAATAAATGCATTTGTATGTCACGCATTGATATAAATGTGAAGCGTTCAGATGTCTGCATTATTTTCAATAATTTCATGGCTGGACAAATGGCTCAGCCAATCAGATTTAAGGACAGGCACTACCAGTGTTGTAAAACATCATAATACAGGAAACCTGTATTTATTATTAAAAAGAAAAACTACTTACAGAATGTCACAGTTCAATTCACACAGTGCTATGGACCTCACAGTTCAGTTTCACAAATTCAGTACCTGGTGGTGGAGTGTTAGATTTTTTTTATTGTCTAGAACTTTTATTAAATGCTTTAAACCAGGGTCCTCCACTACAGCATATGAAGCATATTGCAAATCACATTTCATTGCTTTATCAAACTACAGGTTTATTTTTTTATATATATATTAAATTCTGTATTAGAGGTTTCACTGTATTGTATGACACCCAATAAATAGTTTACTTTCTCTTTAAGACTCCTGTGGGTGAAGTGCACATGCTGCACAGTGACTTTTCCTTCTTTTCATGCGAGACCACTGGACCTAATTAATCTCAGATTTATTTGCAAGTAATCCTTTAATAGAGTAAGTTAAATTCCAGTTTTAACAGACCAACAGTTCATAAAACCAAGCTTTTGTTGTGAATAAAATCAAGCATGGGAAATACACTAAGCAGAGTTTACATCAGTTTTCTTTTGCTAGCTGGAGTTAAAGTAAGCCGGATTTCTCTAAAGCATTAGAATTGTGCATTTTCGCTTTATATGTTACTAAATGTCTGTAGGTTTAGAATGTTTTTAATAGCATATTCATGTTCAAATATTATTGGATACAATAATCCAATCTAACAGCCAATCTATCGCTGTGCGGGAAGGGTTTATAAAGCCATAAACATATAAATAATTAAATAATGCCACTACATCGTGGGGTCTCTGGCACGTAAAACTGTAATGTATTACTGTACATGCTCATTGCATCAGTAATAGATTGGTTCCTGTCTGATTTCCCATCTAAAGTGCGGAGGATTAAGCACATGCATGTTAACTTAGTGTAATTAAGTAGCGTAATTAGTGTAAAAAGTAGCAGAGATTCATCGTGTTTATGAGCTTTGGTTATGAATGTAGGTGATTCTGCCCGTTCTAAATGTTTTCAGACATATACCTCACAACCACTGCACAAGGCCTGTCTGTGTTCCAGTGCTACTGTAAACCACAGGGACCCCAAATTCCTCCACATGATTGATTTAAATGACACTTGCAGTCCATACTCAGCCCCAATACTGAGCTACACTTAGCAGGACATACTTAGAGATGTTTACAGTTAAAGTGCAATTTGGCTTGGGTGTAGAGCTTGTCTTGATTTTAATTCCGCCTTGTGTTTTTTTTGGTCTCTGTAAATTCCATCCCATTGTATCACTGATGTATAGGAATCTTTGGTCTTTGTCCTGGTTAGTTGACCCTTTAATGCTAATGAGAAAGGAGCAACACTGGCTGGCTATACTGGATATGTTGACTAGTGAGATGCTAGCTCTAACTCTAAAGCTGGCTAATGCAGCATTTGGGCTAGTAGACTACAGTTGGGCAAACATACATTGCATAAGCTCTGTGTCATTCTACTACCTTAGATGTTTTGTCATATTTAAGGAGAAAACTCTTTTTACCAGATCAATACAACACAACAGTTCTTTGTCTCAAAGCAGCTTTATAGTTCCAGGCTTGAACCCCCAAAGAGCAAGCCAGATGGACAGTTGCAAGGAAACCATGGACAGGCAGCATCAACAGTCCAGTACACCCATGTATAGAATGTGCAATGATCAGGTGTCCATTTTAAAAATAAAATCGTAAAACTTAATCAGTTAATGAGGCCATCCTGGCAGCACTGCAAAGTGCTACAAATAGTAGGCCAAGTATGATTTCAGCAGTGACTCCCAGATCACTCAACACAGTTTTAAACCTGAGCTCCACACCCTTTTTTCTCCAAGGATTAATTAAACGCAAAACTAAATAAGTGTGTTTTTAATCTTCTTTCAAAGATCAAAAGCCATTTAGAATTACTTGTAGGAAAACGGAGAAGATATTAGTTAACTTTGAGAGGTTTGATGAAAAAATGCAATTCTCAATCTTGCTAATGTGCTTTGTGAATAAGTGATCTGAATCAGTAATGACACCTGGATTATTTATAGATTAACTTAACCCAAGTGCACTTGGGGCGGTAGGTTTCTCTGAAGTAATTAAAAAGGTTTAAAATAGTTTTAGAAACTTTGTTTATTTTGTCCTTCGATTAAACTATAATTATGTTTAGCCAAAACTATGGGTGTGTAGCCTTCAGATCGATATTGATTTTTCAAGCCAAGGATTTGATTACTTTCAATACTTAAGAATTTCCCACGATTCCAGGTTTACATTTACATTTACATTTGGTCATTTAGCAGACGCTTTTATCCAAAGTGACTTACAAGGTGAGCACAGGGTTAATCACATCATCCCTGGAGCAATGAGGGTTAAGGACCTTGCACAAGGACCCACATTGGTAACTTCAGTGGACCTGGAATTTGAACCCACAACCTTAAGATTGATAGCTCAATTCCCTAACCACTGAGCTACCACGCCTAGGTTTGTATCCTAATCTGGGTGGAGTGTCCATGCTATGTTTGTGTCATTGTGGGTTTCCTCCAGGTTCTCCGGTTTTCTCCGGTCCAAAAACATGATTTCAATGTAAATTGAATGCTCTAAATTGCCTTATATAGTGTGTGTTTCTGTGAGTTAGTATGTGCCCAGCAATAGATTGGCTTCCTGTCCTGGGTGCATCTGCCCAGTGCCCAAAACATTCTCCCCCGCGACCATAGTAAAGGATTACAGGAAGATGATGAATGAAGAATTCTATTAAGTTTTAAATGAATCAACAAGAAAATAATATAATAATAAAAATAGTATAATAATAAACAAGACAGAAAAGTAATCAGACAGTTTATCACTGTCTACTCTACCTTTTGTAATACAGAGTGCAATATTAAAAACATACAACTTTAAATGACACATTATTAATTCAAGTTTCAGTGTACCTAAACATAAGCAGATAGCATCTTTTTAGAATGAACATTTATTGATATTATTAACAAACAAATATTGTAGTTTGTAGTGTGAAAAAAGTATTTATTTGAATATCTCAAGAAAAAAATGTAATGAACTGAACTTGAACTAGTTCAGAAAAGCTGTGAACTGGCACGACACTGCCTTTAAGCTAGCGTCAGTTAGTGCTAGCGATATATAGCGTTAGCAAAGCCAGTTTAACAAAATCGCCCTAATTATACAAACAGTAAACACTGTATATGTTACAAATAGCATCCTGGAACATTATTATAGCGTTAGCTAGCGCTAATTGGTATTAGTTGGCCAGTTTAGCTGTTCAAGTGGTTGCTAAGCTTACAGTTCCAAATAAAACTATTGGCATTTTCTCGCTAAATAACATAATCGCTCTAATTATGCAGACAGTAAACACTTTAAACATTACAAAGAGCAGCCAGTAACAAATACTGAGAGTTGAAAGAGAAACCGTTTTCTCTCATGAGGCGTAGCGCAGTTTCAAAACACCGATCCATTCTCATGAGCATTGACTGACGTTCTGCCGGAAGAACACTAGAGGCAAAAGTTAGATCAAATGACTGTATTCAGTCATTGAGCCAGAATGACTGAGCTGCCCACAGCGTTGCCTGTAGGCATAGGCAAACGAAAATTTGGCAATATAAACACATTAATTGATACTCGTGCGGCTGTATTGATGCATTGAATCAAATCGATTAATATTTACACCCATAGCCAAAATGTACAGCTGTGTGAGGATTGTGTGCATAGATGCAAGTTTAATCGTCAGGTTGCAGGTTTTAAAAAAATTAGCTCTGGTTAGGTACAGTTTAGTGAGGCCATCCTGGCAGCACTGCAAAGTGCTACAAATAGTAGGCCAAGTATGATTTCAGCAGTGACTCCCAGATCACTCAACACAGTTTTAAACCTGAGCACCTGGTACAGGTGGATGATTCCACTGAAAATTCAAAATGTTTCCATAAAACCTCACAACTGTCAATGTCTGTTCTACCAGTGCTGCTGTAATTAACATGGAACCCACAATCCTCCGACACAGTTGATTTTAATGAAGCAGTGTGTGTAATTTCTGTGTATTTTTCCACTCGTGGTCCATACTACTCCTCTAAACTGAGCTACATCTAGCATGGCATGTTTAACAGTGTGTTCAGCTAAGGTGCAACTAGGCTTGTAGGTACAACAAAAATTTTATGTTTCTTTTTTTTTTTTTTCTGTATAGCATTGTGCTCCGTGCGACTGTGTGTACCATTACAACTCTTGTAAATATATACATTGACAACATTAAACAGACGTCCTCGTTCAGGACTTTTTTTTATTATTATTATTATTATTATTAATAACGATCTTATTAAGGTGACTTTTTAAATCACTTTCAAAAAGTCAAACTGAATGCTGGATTTTTTTCAGAATCAGTCAAACCGCCCCCCCCACGCGAACCTAATATAGGATAAAGTGGAAGATAATGGATGGATGGATGGAATCGAAAATATGTGGGATGGGTAGTAGGGGTGCTGAAGAAATAAAATTGATTCTTCAATAATTCACGATCTGTAGTCCTGGCGATTCTGAATCGATTCAAAATGCCCAAGAATCGATTTTTTAAAAATTATGTTTACATTTTATTTTTTGGCGCCTCCTCCCGAGCGTACTGCATATCGCATTATGTATCCGCTCAGAATGCTAGTTCATGCTAGCGGGAAGCATGGAGCGGGGGAGAGCTGGATTCGACCCCCCTGTCAGCATTAAAAGTCAGTGTTTGGCTTTTGAAGCCAGGAAGAGAGAGCTTGACATGAGCACAACTGTTTGCAATGAGTGTAAAATGAAATTGAGGTACTTTGGAAATATGACAAATGTGCGAGCCCGTTTGGTGCGACATCACCCTCAGCTAAAAGAAGATGAAAAGTTGAAAAATATATTTAATATTTAAAGCGAATGTTGATGCAATAGTTAAAAAGACTGAAGTATGTATTTTATTTTTAATGTTAAATTTTAAAGATTTGCAAAATATAAATGCACTGTGACTGTAAAGTTTGTATTTTAGTTTCGATTGAAGGCTAATGCACCATGGTAAACTTTGGTATTAATATATTTTGAATTATTTGTTCATTGATGGATGTATTTTATGTAAGAAAAAGCCAGGCAGCTAAGCTAACCTAATACTGCTCATTTTAATTTAGCGCAATCCTATTTTTTTGTATAAATATAAAATGGTGCAAAAAGATTTGATACAGGAAGGAATCTGAAAGTATTGTTTTAAGTAAATGTTCTTTTTGTTTACATCGTCGTTTCATCTTGTCAATCACATAATTTAAACAAA
This sequence comes from Corydoras sp. C115, assembly GCA_019802505.1. Classification (NCBI taxonomy): domain Eukaryota; kingdom Metazoa; phylum Chordata; class Actinopteri; order Siluriformes; family Callichthyidae; genus Corydoras; species Corydoras sp. C115. Next base: position 278,198 of record JAFMOC010000007.1, read on the forward strand.
ATTTAAAGACCATTTCAACTGAAGAAATTGTTTCTGAATCGAAAATCGATTCTGAATCTAATTGTGACCTCAAAAATCGGAATTGAATCGAATTGCCAGACACTGAGAGATTCGCACCCCTAATGGGTAGTAGTGTAATATTGCACATTTGAATAATAATTGGAATATTGCACATAAGTTGTATTAATGAGTGAGGAGTTAAACATTTTTATTAAACAGTTTATAGTAGAGTATTAAGTGGAAGATGAATGAATAAATATTACTTGTATAATTTATTTTTTTTTATCTCTGTGGTTTGATACAGGGTGAAAGATGGGTGCGTTTCTGGATAAGCCGAAGATGGAGAAGCAGAACGCTCATGGCGAGGGCAATGGGCTGTGTTATGGCTTGAGCAGCATGCAGGGCTGGCGGGTAGAGATGGAGGATGCTCACACTGCTGTGATTGGCCTTCCACATGGCCTAGAACCCTGGTCCTTTTTTGCCGTGTACGACGGCCATGCTGGATCACAGGTTGCTCGTTACTGCTGTGAACACCTGCTTGAGCACATAACCAGCAACCCAGATTTCCAGGTTGGTTGATTAGAACAAATCTGCAATATTGTTTTTTTTTTCTTCAGGATGTTCACATTTATAAAGTTCATTGTCATAATTATGCTGTAAATGTCAAGCCACAGACGGATCGTGATTTTCTCCCCAAAAAAAAAGTCTAGGTGCGGCTTGCCTCCGCTGTGTCGCCCGATCAAGCATGACATTCATTTGCTTTTCTTTATCATGTGGGCTGCCTTTTTGATGATTTGTCATATATGAATAACCTGCTTGTGTCTTACAGATTATTTACTTACAGTCATATGCAAAAGTTTGGGCACCCCTATTAATCTTAATAATTTTTAGTTCTAAATATTTGGGTGTTTGCAACAGCCATTTCAGTTTGATATATCTAATAACTGATGGACACAGTAATATTTCAGGATTGAAATGAGGTTTATTGTACTAACAGAAAATGTGCAATATGCATTAAACCAAAATTTGACAGGTGCATAAGTATGGGCACTTCAACAGAAAAGTGACATTAATATTTAGTAGATCCTCCTTTTGCAAAAATAACAGCCTTTAGTCGCTTCCTGTAGCTTTTAATCAGTTCCTGGATCCAGGATGAAGGTATTTTTGACCATTCCTCTTTACAAAACTATTCCAGTTCAGTTAAGTTTGATGGTCGCATGTCGCGCATGGACAGCCCGCTTCAAATCATCCCACAGATGTTCAATGATATTCAGGTCTGGGGACTGGGGATGGCCATTCCAGAACATTGTAATTGTTCCTCTGCATGAATGCCTGAGTAGATTTGGAGCAGTGTTTTGGATCATTGTCTTGCTGAAATATCCATCCCCCGGCGTAAATTCAACTTCGTCACTGATTCTTGCACATTATTCTCAAGAATCTGCTGATACTGAGTGGAATCCATGCGATCCTCAACTTTAACAAGATTCCCTGTGCCGGCATTGGCCACACAGCCCCAAAGCATGATGGAACCTCCACCAAATTTTACAGTGGGTAGCAAGTGTTTTTCTTGGAATGCTGTGTTTTTTTGATGCCGTGCATAAAACGCCTTTTTGTATGACCAAACAACTCAATCTTTGTTTCATCAGTCCACAGGACCTTCTTCCAAAATGAAGCTGGCTTGTCCAAATGTGCTTTTGCATACCTCAGGGGACTCTGTTTGTGGCGTGCTTGCAGAAACGGCTCTCCCATTCAGCTTCTCCTTGTGAAAAGTGCGCTGTATTGTTGACCGATGCACAGTGACACCATCTGCAGCAAGATGATCCTGCAGCTCTTTGGAGGTGGTCTGTGGATTGTCCTTGACTGTTCTCACCATTCCTCTCCTCTGCCTTTCTGATATTTTTCTTGGCCTGCCACTTCTGGTCTTACCAAGAACTGTCCCTGTGGTCTTTCATTTCCTTACTATATTCCTCACAGTGGAAACTGACAGGTTAAATCTCTGAGACAACTTTTTGTATCCTTCCCCTGAACAACTATGTTTAACAATCTTTGTTTTCAGATCATTTGAGTTGTTTTGAGGAGCCCATGATGCCACACTTCAGAAGAGATTCAAATAGGAGAACAACTTGCAATTAGCCACCTTAAATACCTTTACTCATAATTGGATACACCTGGCTATGGAGTTCAAAGCTCAATGAGGTTACCAAACCTATTTTGTGCTTCAGTAAGTCAGTAAAAAGTAGTTAGGAGTAAAAAGTAAAAAGTAGTTAGTATTCAAATCAATAAAATGATAATGGTACCCATACTTATGCACCTGTCAAATTTTGGTTTAATGCATATTGCACATTTTCTGTTAGTACAATAAACCTCATTTCAATCCTGAAATATTACTGTGTCCATCAGTTATTAGATGTATCAAACTGAAATGGATGTTGCAAACACCCAAATATTTAGAACTAAGAATGATTAAGATTAATAGGGGTGCCCAAACTTTTGCATATGACTGTATTACAACAATTCTTTCTGTCTTGCACATTTATAGATGCTAATCAATCTTTGTTTAGTACTGTTTTCATATTTCATCATTTTAGTGACCATGTTACTGCTATACTTTTTATTTGCTTAGTTTTATATGTGACCAGATTTTTAACCCTGTAATGCATATCAGTCATTAGTGCAAGTAGCTTCAATCTAAGATCCCTGCTGCTGCTGTTTTGGACACTCTTCTGAGAAGATCCACAGTGTGCTGGTTCTATGCAACATAACTCAGTAGTGTATGGAAGAAACTCAGTAGTGTACGGTTGGTCTAAGTCAGAGGTGCCCATACTTTTCTGGCCCGAGATCTACTTTTCCATTGGACAGGTCCTCGAGCTCTACTGGGGTTAATAATTTTTTTAGGCTTTTATACTGAAACCTGTTTACACACATCATGTTAGCATTGGGGGACACGGTGGCATAGTGATTAGCACGTTCTCCTCTCAGCACTAGGGATTCCCGTTTCGAATCCCAATCTGGAAAGAGTTTCCATGTTCTCCACGTGTCTGCGTGGGGTTCTCCGGTTCTCTCCCACAGTCCAAAAATATGGATCAAGTCGATTGAATTTCTACAAATTGCCCCATATAGAGTGTGTGTCCAGTGATAGATTGCCCCCCTGTCTTGGGTGTATCTGCCCAGCGCCTGAGACGCTCTTCCCTGGATGGGCATGGGAAACCCCCCCTGCAACCCTAATAGAGGATAAAGCGGAAGATAATGGATGGATAGATGGATGTTAGTATTATCGAATCAGCATAGAAAAGACGGCTTCATAATGCCATTTTCACAGAAATTGCAGTAAATAGCATGGCGAAAACTTGATTTTAGCACACCCAAACGACCAAATACAATGGAAGTGCAATGGCTACTTGGCAAATCAAGCAAAGGCATTTTGAGTTTGACATTGCAAAAAAATATTCATCCCCCCCACTCTAAATGAAAGTGATATTTTGTCTTTCTCTTGTCAGTCAAATAAAGTGCAAAAACAAACAGAATCTATGTAATGTAGATTCTCGAGGCAGTGCTTCGGATTTAGGCACGGGGGCATGGCCACGGGGGCATGCCGGTTTTTGTAACAGCGAGAGAGACGGGGGGGGGGGGGGGCAGACCACTCGCTTACAGAGATCGTGATTCGGAATGAATCACATTGTGTGTGGAAATACTTGCGCACGTGTGTGTGTATATGTGCTTCCAATACTGTGCTGTAAAAAAAAAAAGCACTGATACGTGATTTTTTTTCTCAAACCTCCTGACACCCTGACACCCCTTCCATCGCGATCGACGTATTGAGCACCCCTGGTCTAAGTGAATGTTGAAATCACAGAGGATGACAAGAGGACAACCATCATCTGGGAGAGATGATAACATATCAAGTTATCCGGTTGACCTGGGGCGCAATAGACAAATTGACATTTAATAGGTTATGTGATGGTCAGTGCATGGAATTCAAATGAAAGTGTGGATAAAAGTGTAAGAGGAGAGAATTTACATTTGTTAGAAATAAGCAAACCTGTTCCACCTCTTTTGCCAATACGAGAAGAGTGAGAGAAGTGAAAATTAGTTGAGAGGGGCAGCTGGTGTCGTGGAGTTCTCTGGGCTGATCCTGATACCAGCATGATCAGCAAAAATAGGAATGAAATCAGATTTCTTGGTTGCTGATTGACAGTTACATAGCCCTGCAAAGAAGGTGAAGGGCTCGCTTGTATTCACTTGCTGCAGAGTTCGCAGGTGTGCAAGAGTGTGCCTTCTCTTCTGAGGAAAGGAGCATCTGTGCGAGAAGCAAATGAAAGGGATGAACTGAAAACACATGTTGAAGTGAAAGAAGGTGTGAATAGGTATAAAATGGATTTTGAAAGAAGTGAATTATGTAAGAGATGTAATTAGCGAACTAGGGGTGTAAAGCGCAGCCTTTATGATAATTCAATTTGACATATACACACACGTGTGAATTTTGAAGTTTATTTTGACTGAAAATCAAAGGTTCTCGTGTAACATTAGGACATGATCTGTGACTCCAGGGTGGCGGCGTAGGGGAAGAGGAGCCAAGCGTGGAGAGCGTCAAATCGGGGATCCGTACAGGCTTCCTGCAAATCGACGAACGCATGCGAGAAATGTCTGAGCGAAACCGGAGTGGTTCTACAGCAGTGGGTGCTATGATCTCACCGCGTCGTGTCTTCTTTATAAACTGCGGGGATTCCAGGGGTTTGCTGAGCCGTGCTGGCTCGGTGCACTTCTCTACACAGGATCACAAACCCAGCAACCCTTTGGAGAAACAGCGGATCCAGAATGCAGGTGGCTCTGTTATGATTCAGGTGAGTTGTTGAATTACATATTAAATTCTAGTGACTTCTTAACTAATTTTAATATTGTGTGTGTGTGTATATATATATATATATATATATATATATATATATATATATATATATATGTATGTATATATATATATATATATATATATATATATATATATATATATATATATATATATATATATATATATATATATACGGTGGCTTAGTGGTTAGCAGGTTCGCCTCAGCGCTAGGGATTCCCGGTTCGAATCCCCATCTGGGTGGAGTTTCCATGTTCTCCCCGTGTCTGCATGGGTTTCCTCCGGTTTCCTCCCACAGTCCAAAAACATGGATCAAGTCAATTGAATTCTCAAAATTGCCCCATATAGAGTGTGTCTGTGTGAGTGTGTGCCCAGCGATGGATTGGCGCCCTGTCCTGAGTCTATCTGCCCAGCGCCCGAGACATTCTCCCCTGGATGGGCATGGGGAACCCCACCGCGACCCTAATAGAGGATAAAGTGGGAGATAATGAATGAATAATAAAAAAAAAAAATAAATAAATAAATATATATATATATATATATATATATATATATATATATATATATATATATATATATATATATATATATATATATATATATACACACAATATTATTTAAATTAGACCGCAAGTTGAAACGATGCACAGAAAGTACATACACCACTTCATTCACACAAACCGTGTGGAATGATTTAGGATTCATGTGAATTACAACAGCACTGGAGCAGTGCAGGTACATCGAACATTGACAGATTGTTGGCATTGTGCAGCAGTTCTGAGGTATTCAGACATTTCTAATATTTGGCAGATTCATCAACATCCATAACCAGAGCTCAAAATGCAACCCACTCATTAATCTCTGCTCGTTTACATACTAGTTTGACTGATCCTTTGTCTTTTATATGAGTTAACGTGTGTGTGTGCTTAATCTTCTGCTCCCTAGATGGGAAATCAGACAGGAACAAACTCATTACTGAAGCAATGAGCATGTGCAGTCATGGCCAAAAGTTTTAAGAATGATACAAATATAAATTTTTACAAAGTCTACTGCTTCAGTTTTTATAACGGCAATTTGCATATACTCCAGAATGTTATAAAGAGTGATCAGCTTAACAGCAATTAATTGCAAAGTCAATATTTGCCTAGAAAATGAACTTTATCCCCAAAAACACATTTCAACTTCATTGCAGCCCTGCCTTAAAAGTACCAGCTAACATCGTTTCAGTGATTGCTCCATTAACACAGGTGTGGGTGTTGATGAGGACAGGGCTGGAGATCAATCTGTCATGATTAAGTAAGAGTGACCCCACTGGACACTTTAAAAGGAGGCATGGTTATCTCTAAAGAAACACGTGCAGTCATCATTGCACTGCACAAAAATGGCCTAACAGGGAAGAGTGTCACAGCTAGAAAGATTGCACCTCAGTCAACAATCTATCACATCATCAAGAACTTCAAGGAGAGAGGTTCCATTGTTGCCAAAAAGGCTCCAAGAAAGACCAGCAAGCTCCAGGACCGTCTCTAAAAAGTGTTTCAGCTGCGGGATCGGGCTACCAGCAGTGCAGAGCTTGCTCGGGAATGGCAACAGACAGGTGTGAGTGCATCTGCACGCACTGTGAGGCGGAGACTCTTGGAGCAAGGCCTGGTCTCAAGGAGGGCAGCAAAGAAGCCTCTTCTCTCCAGAAAAAACATCAGGGACAGACTGATATTCTGCAAAAGGTACAGGGAGTGGACTGCTGAGGACTGGGGTAAAGTCATTTTCTCTGATGAATCCCCTTTCCGATTGTTTGGGACATCTGGAAAACAGCTTATTTGGAGAAGATGAGGTGAGCGCTACCACCAGTCTTGTCTCATGCCAACTGTAAAGCATCCTGAAACCATTCATGTGTGGGGTTGCTTCTCAGCCAAGGGAATCGGCTCTCTCACAGTCTTGCCTAAAAACACAGCCATGAATAAAGAATGGTACCAAAATGTCCTCCGAGAGCATCTTCTCCCAACCAACCAAGAGCAGTTTGGTGATCAACAATGCCTTTTCCAGCATGATGGAGAACCTTGCCATAAAGCAAAGGTGATAACTACATGGCTCAGGGAACAAAACATAGAGATTTTGGGTCTATGGCCTGGAAACTCCCCAGATCTTAATCCCATTGAGAACTTGTGGCCAATCATCAAGAGACGGGTAGACGAACAAAAACCTACACATTCTGACAAAATGCAAGCATTGATTGTGCAAGAATGGACTGCTATCAGTAAGCATTTGGTCCAGAAGTTGATTGAGAGCATGCCAGGGAGAATTGCTGAGGTCCTGAAAAAAAAGGGTCAGCACTGCAAATATTGACTTGCTGCATTAACTCATTCTAACTGTCAATAAAAGCTTTTGGTACTCATAATATGATTGCAATTATATTTCAGTATGTGATAAAAACATCTGACAAACGCACATAAAATCCAGAGGGCAGCAGATCATGTGAAAATATATTTGTGTCATTCTCAAAACTTTGGCCATGACTGTATAGTAACCCCTTACATCACAGGAGTTACGGTCCAGAGACCCACCGCAATATGCCGTAGCAGCGTTTTTATTATTTTATGTATTTTTATATACGGAAATATAGCAACAGTAGTATAGTAGTTGTACTGTAGTGGAGTACCTTGGTTTCAAGCATTTAATAAAAGTGCTCTACAAAATATTTGCTGATAAAAACAGCATACGTTGAATCTGAGAGACTTATCTAATCTTAGTAATTGTTGTCATAGGATGTGCTAAACAGAAATCCATTTTACTTTTCCTGTGTATAATAAACTTTTTGGCTCTCCATTTTTATGTTGCACTCATTTCAACAGAACAAATATGTTAATACCGGAGTATTTGTCGCTGACTCTGGCATACAGAACCATTTCTGGATCCTCCCCCTCTTACCTTCACTCTATCTTTTCAAAATACACTCCGACTCGTTCACTTCGCTCCAGTGATGATTGTCGCCTGGCGATTCCACCTCACCGAGGAGCTAATTCTCATTCTGTGGCGTTCACCACTGCAAAATGGTGGAACGATCTTCCCAACTCTGTCCGTAAGGCAGAATCTCTAAACAGTTTTAAGAAACTACTTAAGACGCATCTATTTACCAAATACCTGTTAAAAAAAAAAAAAAAAAAAAAAAAAAAAGGGGGGGGGGGGCGCAGCTTCGAATAACAATCAGGTTGATGAACTTACAGTATAGTTGGTTTTCTCCATGGCTTCTGACTTGTGGTGTTCTCATTTGTAAGTCGCTTTGGATAAAAGCGTCTGCTAAATGACTAAATGTAAATGTAAATGTATTTGTAATTGCAAAAGCATTTTTTAAAAGGAAATCAAATCTACCCATCCAAAAGCAACTGATTGATCAAACAATGATTAAATGAATAAATTCCCCCCAATTATGGTGGACGAAGCAAACACATCCCGTTTCTTTGTGTTTTTATACCTTGCACCACTGCCACGCAATAGTCAAATTATGTAATGAAGGGATTGGTTTATGGTAGAGTACTATTTCTGTCATGACTATGTTTGCTTAATTTAACATGTGCATACCTTCAACTGCTTCTTTAATGCAACTGACGGTGGAATTTAGCATGAGCTGACATGCTAAAAGAGGCTTGTGCTCATGCTTGTTTGAGTCACTCTTGTCTTGAGAAATATTGAATTACCCTTATTCACCCCTGATAGGGGTGAAGGGACCTGGGGGGGGGGGGGGGGGGTTGGTGTCATATATTATTTTTATTTAATGCTTGAAACCAGGGTCCTCCACTAAAGCATATGGAGAATACCGCGGATCACTTCTAGCATCTTCAGTTTATTGTGGGTTTTATATATTTATATACAGTCAAGCCCAAAATGATTCATACTTCTCATATTTCTCAGCTTTTATTCACATTTCAACAAAAACTGGCATGTCCAAAATTATTCATACCCTTCTGAATAATTCATAGAAAAGCCTTTATTGGCTATTACAGCAATCAAACGCTTCCTGTAAATTTTGACCAGCTTTGTACTATTTGCAATGGTATAGAACTTTGGATTTTCCCATAGACTGTGACAGATTGCAAAGGGTATGAATAATTTTGGACATGCTACTTTTTGGTCAAATGTGAATAAAAGCTGAGAAATATTTTTTACCACAATGATGCCTCTTGTACATCATCGTATTATCTCCTGGGAGATGCCTGTGTCATTTCCGGTCAAAAATAAAAATTTTTGGTTGAATAAAAGTAAATTTAAGTAAAATTTTGCCAGGGGTATGAATAATTTTGGGCTTGACGTATGTATGTATGTATGTATGTATGTGTGTATATATATATATATTTGATCCCCCACTGACTTTAAAAGTTAATACAAAATAAATTAATGAAACATCTCATAATTTTATGCCAGCTTTATTTTAACAGTGCCACATACAATTTCTAATTTATTTCACACCTTTATGAACATATAGTATTTGAGAAGTGTGAGTTTGCCATATGAACAGTGAATGGTGTTGGAGGGTGCTCTCTGGAGGACAGACCAAGTAGTCTTATATCAAATCAACAGCAGGTTTCTCTGAAAAATTCGCCCTTCCTGTTAAAATTGTAAATTAGTTTTACTGTCTGATGTTACTGTGTGTAATGCCTGTGGAAGTCATTTGTACTTGCATCGTTCCACGCCTAGTAACTGAATGCCTGATTACTTTTACTAAATAGATAAAATAATAAATATAAACATAGGGCGAAGGGTGTGTTTTTCTCATGACTGGATAATGTTATAAAACACATCGTATTTAATGGAAAATATGACCGTAGCAAACCGAAATTTTAACAAGTAGTTCCACATTCCACGCAACAAGTTTCTCACACCCTAACAAATTACACTCCATGCTCAAACCTGTTTTTAAGTCAGGTCCGGATTGAAAGTTCTGTAATTACGTAAACAAAGGTTTTGACCTTATCTTTCTTAATGAATTGAGGTTAAGGTTGAATTTGAATTAGGATATAAATCGGAACCTTCATGACAATTAGATGAATTTTTTTATTTTTTTTACATTAAATCTATTACGGCGGCATGGTGGCTTAGTGGTTAGCACGTTCGCCTCTCAGCGCTAGGGATTCCCAGTTCGAATCCCCATCTGGGTGGAGTTTCCATGTTCTCCCCGTGTCTGCGTGGGTTTCTTCCGGGTTCTCCGGTTTCCTCCCACAGTCCAAAAACATAGATCAAGTCAATTGAATTCTCAAAATTGCCCCATATAGAATGTGTCTGTGTGAGTGAGTGTGTGCCCAGCGATGGATTGGCGCCCTGTCCTGGGTCTATCTGCCCAGCGCCCGAGACGTTCTCCCCTGGATGGGCATGGGGAACCCCATCGCGACCCTAATGGAGGATAAAGCGGGAGATAATGAGTGAATGAATAAATCTATTACGTTTTAAGTAAATCAAGAAAATAATTCGCCTTTTATTGAGATACAAAATCAGTATTATTTACATTATGTTTTTAAAGAATATATAATTTAAAAAGCACAGCCAGATGTGAAATCTATCATAACAGATTACACTGCTGTGTCCCCCACTGAACCATGGGTCCTCCCAAGGTTTCTTTAAAAAAAAAAAAAAAAAAAAAAACGTAACGGGGAGTTTTTATAAGATTTTATGAATCTTTTTATAAAAATGTGTAACTTTTTGCCTTTACCCACTTGTGAAGTATAAAAGAAGTTGGAAGACAATACAGTAGCGATTCCCACAGTTTTGGAGTAGGTATTATGTGTACATCGGAGCAGAAGTTAAAAATTGACAACTGAAAATGCAGCAATAAACACACTAATCGATAATCTTGCAGACGAATTGATCCATCGAATCAATGGCTGCATTATCATGCATCGATTCAATTCAAATAATATATATTCAAATTTTAATTGAGACATGAGCGTTTGAACTACAGCATTGTCCCATCGACAAATAATAGCAAACTCATGTTTTTTTTTTGTTTTTGTTTTTTTGATGCAGCGTGTGAACGGCTCGTTAGCTGTGTCAAGGGCTTTGGGAGATTTTGACTATAAGTGTGTGACTGGAAAAGGCCCCACAGAGCAACTGGTCTCCCCTGAGCCTGAGGTCTATGCCATTGAGCGATGCGAGGTGGAGGATGAGTTCATCGTATTAGCTTGCGATGGGATCTGGGACGTGATGACTAACGAAGAGCTGTGCGACTTTGTGCGCTCGAGATTGCTGGTCACAGACGACCTAGAGAGAGTGTGTAATGAGATTGTGGACACCTGTCTGTACAAAGTAAGTAGAACACTTGAACACACATTACATTTAGAAACCCTTTGGTTAGTTGACTATACTTGCAGTGTTAAAAAAAAAACTGATCGACTGATGCCATGAAAAAATTATTCACATAGTTTTAGGCTAATACAGCCCTATTATAATTCCAATGTGGGTGTTGGTCGTTCCAGTGTTTCGTATTCACTAAAAAAATTATCGTGAAAAATGCTTGGGAAAGCGGTTCTCAAGTAATCAGCCCGGGACCCACATATTCTCAATGTCATTAAAATCGCCACCCACTTTTATAGAATACGAACTGAATAAATTTTGTTAAAACTAATCAAATGGTTAAAAAATTACAGTCGAACCTCTGTTTCAATTGCTAATCTGTCAGCAAACAATCGGTGACATCCGAAATTGGTATATAACGAAAACAGGTACCGATGTATTTGTTTTTACAAGCTGTCTGTGACCAACCTAGAACATGTCCCACCATTTTTGAGAAACGCTGATCTAGAGGCCATTTTTATTAATAAATTGAGACAAAATAAAGTAATATGCAAGTTGTTTGCATAGATACTGTATTTTTATTATTACAGTACCCCATATGACTTATTTCAAAACTAATTTATATTCCATGTAGCTGTACATGCTCCCCCCTTGTACATATGAACAATAAGTACTGGGAGGGAATAGTGAAGGTGGCCCACTATTAGTGAGATCTGTAAGGTGCAAATATATTTCCATTGGTTATAAATGTAAACAATGTATTTTACCATTTACGAAAAGCTGTTCGCGTCTACATGGGATGATGAAGAAATGGTCAGTAATGCAACTTTTCAAGTGACTGCTAATAACAGATATGCATTACTTATTGTTTTGATAGTCTTATAATAATATGCTAAGATACAAAAAAACAGTGCTATATAATTAGGTACAGTGGGGCCAAAAATATTTAGTCAGATGAAACCGAAATCAAAGTTTTTGGAAAAAAAAAAAAAAAAACAACTTTTTTGGCGGTAGAAGAATGCAGAGTTGCAGCCCAAGAACACCATACCTATCGTGAAGCATGAGAGTTGAAACATTATGCTTCAGGGCTTTTTTTGTGCAAAAGAGACAGTATGACTAACTGATCTGTTTTAAGGGAAGAATGAACGGAGCAATGTTTCGTGAGCCAAACCCTTCTTTCATCAGTGAACACATTGAAGAGGAACAGTGGCTAGGTCTTCCAGCATGACAATGATCCCAAACATACTCAGTCAATGAAGGAGGGGCTCCGTAAAAAGCATTTCAATCTCCTGGAGTGGCTAACAAGTCTCCAGACCTCAACCCCATAGAAAATTTTTTGGAAGGAGTTGAAAGTACATGTAACAGTAACAGCCCCAAACCATCACTGCTCTAAAAGTGATCTGGATGCAGGAATGGGCAAAAATACCAGCTACAGTGTGTGAAGACTTACTTGAAACGTTTGACCTCTGTCATGGTCAACTGTGTGTTGCTAGATTCTCTGCTAACAAAATGTTGTCAGTGGCATAAGCTGTCACGATATTGGTAACCCACAAAATATCCTAAGCATATGACTGCTCGCTCTACAACAGGCTGGTGTTCGTATTAAATAAACTGTTGCCATTTTGTTTCACTGAGCGATTTTAAGTAAATCAATTCCAAAAATATGTTTCCTTCTTTAATTATTGCTGTCAAACTAATACAATTAATAACTACGACTGTATGTCGTACTCTCTTATGATTTGGTTACAGGGAAGCAGGGACAACATGAGTGTGGTGTTGGTATGCTTTAGTGGAGCACCAAAGGTTTCACCCGAGGCTGTAAAAAAAGAAACCGAACTTGACAAATACTTGGAGAACCGAGTAGAGGGTAAGAGCTTGTGCTTTAGTGTAAAGGCTTTTATGTGATAAAAGAGCCCTGTGTTTGTTTTTGTCTTACTATATGCAATTATCCTGTTTTATAGCCAGATTAAAACTACTATATGAACATTCAAACTTGATCAAGAATCAAGCAAAATTGATTACAGCAACAAATGTACTTCAACTGGCTCACATCACATGAGACAAATGTGTTTCAGTTACAGAGAGATAATGTGATCGCTAAAATGTTTTAAAACTAATAATAGGGTCTTTATATACACACATGTCTGTCCTTCAGCTCAGTAATTGTGAAGAAACTGTTTTCAAGTCTTTCTTTAGTCACAATTGTGAACTTTCTCTAGCAAAGGAGCATGTTAAGTTTACAGAACAAGATTTTAGACTCCCATTGCTAAATTAAAACAGTTAACACATTATTCAAGCTTCGCCAGTGTGTTTTGCCTACAGTGCTTACACACAGAGGAAAATGTTCTCCGCAGTTAACCCATCTTTGCGGCGAAGCACACACATGCACACACACACTGAGTGAAGTAAGCACATGTGTACGGAGTGGTGGGCAGTCTTGTATACAGCACCTGGGGAGCAACTGGAGTTAGTTGCCTTGCCCCAAGGACACGCCAGCCATGGGCTTGGTGGCTCAGAGAATCGAACCACGTACCTTCAAGTCACTAGGCTGGTTTCTTAACCACAAGCCTATATCTAGACCTTTAGTCAATTCCAAATCCAGTAGTGTAAAAAATGGTAAATGCAGTAATGAGCTTACAACTATTGTTAATGTTAGCTTAATCCACAGTATAAGTGCAGAGCTTCTAAATGGCTCCAGCTTAGGCACACCCTTACTTTTACCCATAAAATAAAACATCTTAGCATATGGGCATGTGTGTAAAAGTTTTATTTGCAGCATTAAATTTCCAATTTGATAAATTCCAAATTTGCAGCTGTGTGTTTCTGACATGTTTTGTTGTTCATTCGCTTTTCATACTGTTAAATCAATGTGACATATGCAATACACAAACAATTGAGCATATAAATACAAAATGCAGAAAGTTTTAACAACACCAAAGCTGAAACTCTAATCAAGTTTCTGAAAAGCACAAAACTGGTAACTCACATTTAAAATGAACTGTCATTCAAACAAAGAACATAAAGAACTCATAATACAAATTAGAGCTGCAACAATGAATCGATAAAAATTGATTATGAAAAGTGTCGATAATGAGTTTCATTATCGATTCGTTGGGTCGCACGTGTTACTTGCAATGTCGTAGCCGCTTACATCACCTGCAGCACTTCAACAACGTAGGTAAAAAATAGTGGGTTGAACACAATGAGGTGGAGGTGGAATCTACAAAACAAGTTGATAAATCGTACAAATGAAACACAGCAAACACAGAAAAAAACCTTCCGTTTAAATAATGAGAACTGCGGGAGCACTTCACGCTTCACTTAAATAAAGAACGTGTAACATGCACGCTCTGCGAAAATGAATTGACCTGCACGGAGCACCACGGTGATGATGCACCACCTGACAATAAAGATGCTGGAGTCAGTGATGAAGATGGAGCTCAACAGCAGAGTAAATCACTACAATATCCCGAGTTTCTTTAGTTTTGAAGTGAATCAACGTAATGGTGCACTCACACTATTAGACCGGCAGAACACACTTTATGCTGTTTTTGGTTGTTAACTGGATAATAACAGTGATGGAGAATGTGTTACTTTATATTTTCATTTTAATTATCTTAAGCAGTGTTTAAATGTGCTTTTATAAATACATACAACTTGTACACAATGGTGGTAATTAATGATCAAACTTCATGTTTTAATTATTTGACAAAATATGAGTGAATACACTGCACTCTATGGGAGTGACGGGGATTAGGTAACATATTACAGCTACACAAATTTGTGTAATTTAGTTTATTTTTATTTTTTTACACACAATGCAATATATTGTACCAGTGTGTTTGAGATTTGTGTTTAATTGCTTTTTGGGCTACTTGGATGCCTTAAGCGCGTACTGTAAATAAAACCAGACATTTATTGACCTGCCTAATAATTCTATAGTGTAGCTGGTTTTCTTCTTAACTACTGACTTGTGATCTCATTTGTAAGGCTTTGGATAAAAGTGTCTGCTAAATGTAAAGACATGGGGGGGGGGATTATTTATCTGATTCATCGATTAATCGAAAAAAATAATCGACCGATTAATCAATGATCAGAATAATTGTTAGTTGCATCCCTAATACGAATACTACTTTTTAATAATTTGTGAAAACTTTATGAATACAAAATGCCTATCTGGCCATGAAAATGTATAAACTTTGGCATTGAACCAATTAACCAACCAATCGTACTTTTGTTCCCCATCTGTAGAAATTTTGAAGGAACAGAACGAGGATGGAGTACCAGATCTTGTTCATGTTATGAGAACGCTGGCGGCCGAGAGTATTCCCAACTTACCGCCTGGTGGGGAGCTGGCTAGCAAGTAAGTAAATTTGGAGTAGCTTTGGCTCCTGTCCATTATCAATTTTATTTGCCAATAGAGCATATCTTTTCATCTCATTATTTAATCTGCAGCCCTGCCTCATTTTTTGTTACTACATACATGGGTTTTGTTTGTTTTCTAACTTTCAACCTTATTTATTTATTCCTTTAATGAACGGTATGGGTGTAACGGTACACAAAATATATGGGTTGGTTCACACCAGGATATGGATTTCACAGTATGAGCACTTTTATTAAATGGCTGAAACCAGGACCCTCCATTACAGCATATGGAGCATATTACAGAGCACCTTTTGTCGCTTCACTGTATTGTGAGTTTTCACCATATTGCGGCATTTTACTCTAGATGAGGTGCTAAATTTCTGTAGGTTTAAGAGTTTAGAAAGTGTTTAATAGCATGTGAAGTGTGTGAAGGGATTTATTTTGATTATGAGGCCTTAAAAATATAAATAATAAAATAATTATAACTCCATTGCGGGGAATGTAAACCTTGCAATATGTGAAGGATTACTGTACATGCTCAATGCTTCAGTAATGTATTTGTTCCTGTCTGATGTCCCATCTCAGAAGCGGATGATTAAGCACACCCATATTCACTCACTAAAAAAAATGTAGGGTTAGTCAAATTAGTGTTTAGCACGTTGTAAATGTTTCCAAAAACATTACGAACACAATTACCGTTACACCCCGAGTACTATAATATTGATCTCTGCTGGCTAAGACCTTATTACTAGTAGTTGGATTTATATACTCACCTGTTTATTAAAGGTGTTTACTTATTTTTACAGGCGAAGCGTCATTGAAGCAGTATATAACAAACTAAACCCATACAGGAGTGAGGACACAGTGAGTATATTTGAATTGCTGTGTGTGTGTGAGAGAGGGTGGGGGAGGTTTGCATGGTTGCTTTCCATTCGTTCCGATAACAATATTTTGTGTTTAACATAAATCCTAAAATTGAGTTCACATTTGATGCAAAAATACTGCTTATTTTCATTCATGTGTTTAAAATACATACAGCTGTGGATTTTCAGTTTTATTCAATGTTACATTACATAATTTTTGTCATTCAGAGTCAGGAGCATCACAAATATAAAGGATTCACATAGACTACCTTTTGCATAGGATGTCACAAAGTGACGCTTGAAATGCAAATAACCTTTAAAGCTGTACTCTATGGAGCATCAAAATTAGGGCTGCAACAACGAATCGATAAAAATCGATTATCCAAAGTATCGATAATGAATTTCCATTATCGATTCGTTGGGTCGTGCGATTTCCGCGTTACTCGCAATGTCGTAACCTCTTACGTCACCTGTAGCGCTTCAATAACGCTGGAAAATAATAGCGGGCTGAACAGAACGAGGCGGAGTCTGAAAAACAAGTTGATAAATGTACAAATGAAACACAGCCAACGCAGAAAACAAATAACGTGGAACATGCAGCTCTGCGGACATGCGCAGCAGCACGGTGATGAAACACCTCCTGAAACTAAACACTGATGAGGATGAAGCTGAACAGCAGATAAATCACTACAACATCCCGAGCTGCTTTAGTTTTGAAGTAAATCAACGTCACACTATGAGACCGGTAGAGCAGCGTCATGCTGTATTTGGTTGTTAACTGGATAATAACAGTGATAGAGAACATGTCTTAACGTCCGTTATACGAATAAGTCATGTCCATATGTCACGTCCTGTCCCGGGCGTCCCGGTTTATTTTTTTAAAGTGAGGAAATGTCCTGGTTTTTAACGGATCAATAGCAGCACGGGGGATTGACGCGCACACGCGCACGGTGTAAAAGTACGCGGCTTTAAATGTCCCGGCACTGGGAGACTGCGCGTGGCGCCCCCCGCCCAGTTCTCATTATTTTTTTCAATAGCTGATTGTTAATTAGTTCATTTGTTAATTTATTTTTTTCCAATAGGCTACAGAACAGACAATTTGGTTCATTACTGAGGGCAACTGAGCATCGTGTTATTTGGAGTTGACTTTTGTTGTTAAGTAAGGGGTGTTTAGATGATACATTATTTCTTTCATTGTGTTTTTCATTAATGACAGGAAATGTTAATTTAAACATTTTGAATAAAATTACTACATATAATACTATACTATAGAATAATTTTACTGAAAAACATCCATCTTTGGATAAAAGCGTCTGCTAAATGATTAAATGTAAAGACATGGAATTTTTTTTTTTATCCGATTCATCGATTAATCAAAAAATATAATCGACCGATTAATCGATTATCAAAATGATCATTAGTTGCAGCCCTAATCAAAATTAATTACAATCTAAAAAAATCCTAAAATATGTTTTTTTGTTTAATAAAGTAAGTTGGATGCTATAAATCTGTCGGAACAGATGGTAAGTGTATTTCCTATTCCACATCCACGTACCAAATTTGTCTAGGTGAGTGGTGGTAGTATGTAAACTGTAACAGTGAAATTGTTCCTGCAACACCGAGGTAGTATGTGTGAATTCAACCTAGTATTGTGTTTTAAAAGTGTGTTATAAATATTTCTTATAGCATCCTGTCCTAAATTGTATACACGAAGCCTTGCATTCCTTATGAGTCAACAACAAAAGATCCTTTTCGTGCATGCAAAATAATTTGCATGATCGTCTTGAATATTCCTCATTCTGGTCCGTGGCATGTATCTTGAGTCTCACCTAAAAATAAATAGCTACTAGCATCAGAACTTCTATACAGGTTTTAGGTCCTTGTTCATACTTCTCTTGATCAATGTGTTGCTGACAGCATCAAAAGAAAAGTGTCTTACCCCTTCAATTTTTGCTTTTTTTATTGGCTTAATTAAAATACTTTCTTAATACATTCATTCATTCATCTTCCTCTTAATTCTCCACCCCATGGACAGGGTGCCAAACTATCGCTGGACACACTCACTCACACAAACACACTATATATGGGGCCATTTAGAACATTACATTTACATTAACATAGATCAGTTGTCCTGTTACCTTTGCACGGAAAGAGCCCCAAAGCATGATGTTTCCACCCCCATGCTTTACAGTAGGTATGGTGTTCTTGACATGAGGCCACAAACATCGTGGACAAAAAAAAACGTTGGCCGAGGTATTCAAATTTACCTGCCATAAAATTAAAACAAGATACGTGTGTGATATTGAGTAAGTGACTACTAATGATATAAACATGTTACATGTGTTAACAGTCTTAAAATAATATGCTAAGATAAGGAAAAACAAGTAAAATTAACTTACAGCGCTATCTTACTTCCATGTTTACAAAGCGAGCTTCAAGTTCTTGTGCATATTGTGATAAAGCACCACCTTCCGGTATTTGAGTGAATTACTCCCACATTTTAGATGCATGCTTCCACTCATGCTCTGGATAAGTTCTTGCTTTCAGTGGATGCAGCTATTTTTGCGACGCATCAACCCAGGTTAATGTAAATTGTCATTTTTTTCTAAATCGATTACATCGATGTGTTGTCCCAGCCCTAGTTTTTTTATTATTATTAATTTTTTCTTCAATTTTCTTTAATAACTATTTATCCATTCATTATGTACCACTTAATATACTGGGGGTCATGCGGTGGGGTCCCCTGAGGTGAGGTCCCCCTGTCCAGGGGAGAACGTTACGGGCGCTAAATACAACCAGGACAGGGTGCCAATTGATCACTGGGCACACAATCATGCATACAACCACACAGACTATATGGGACAATTTTGAGCAGTCAATTGAATCCATGTTTTTGGATTGTGGGAGGGAACCTGTAGGAAACCCACATGGACATGGGGAGAACATGGAAACTCCACCCAGATTGAGATTGAAACCTGGATCCAGCACTAAGAGGTGAATGTGCTAACCACACCATGCCTCCCTCGTTTCTAGTTATAGCAGTTACTTGATTTGTTGGCTATTTTTAAGCATTTTATTTAGTGAAAGCCATTCATTTTTTTATTGTACACTAAAGATCTTTTGGTTTACTATAAAAACATGGATCCGATCGTTTTTGTATTGGTTTTCACATACAAACACTGCATTCCTATTTTAGAGCATATGCCAGTGTCTGAGTGCTGGTAAATGAAAAAAATACATTTTAAATAAATACAAGAAATAGGGTTAGTTGAGTATAGCCAATGTTCCTATGTTGAATGTCCCAAAAAGAAAAAAAAACACTGGCGTAGTCAGCAACGGACATGAAATGGGTCACGCAAGAAAATTTAAAAGTGCCATTCATTTTGGAGAGCTGCAAAGAAAAAACCAAGGAGGTTTAGCTGTATCAACAACCTTCAAATAGCAGTAGTTATATCATAATTAACTGCTTGACCTGGAGATCAGAAATGTGGAGGCCATAACACCAGATGCGAACCACTCATCAGCAATAAGAACTCCATGAACTAATGTCCATGTTCTCCAGACACAGGGAGAACATGGAAACTCCACCCAGATTTGGATTTAAACAGGGAATCCATAGCGCTGAGAGGTGAACGTACTAACCACTAAGTCACTGTGAATATCAACAAGATATAGATGAAAATTGTTGTGGCCAAGTGACCAGGGCATATCCCATAACGGGTACATGGGCTGTAGTGTTGTCAATGATGCCCTGTAATGACACCTGATACCTTAATGCATTTGTAATGGAGAGACATGTTTTTTTTTTAATGGCCCCTGTCCAAGGTCCTCCTAGAGTGTAGTCAGAGTGCAAATTTCTCTGGACGTGGCAAGTTTCATGTTTGTAGCTCAAAAATTGACTGGGCTACACCACTTCAAAAACCAGATTGAAGAGTAATCACCCTGCGATTTTACTTGCCCGGTCTGGCTGTAGCCATCTCCGACTCCAGCGAATTTCGTCTTTGTAGCTTAAAAACTGGCCGAGGTACGGGGGTGCAAATATTACTGTAATGCACGTTGAATGAAAATTTTGGCTTGGGGAAAAAAAAGATATCAGGAACGGTTTAACCAATTCCTTAGCTGTATACAAGCAGTGGTCTCACCAATGAGCAGGAGGTGTCTGGCGAAAATCGTGTCGATAGCTTAAAAATTGCAGGAAAAGAAAGGAAGACAAATACGGTAACACTAATGATTGCCATATATGGCAAGCACACTAAATGACTGCCATATATGACGATCACTAATTAAAATAACGGAAAATACACAAAAGGTGTATAAAAATCTTGTTTTGTTGCAGACTTTTTATTATTATGAATTTTGTTTTCTTTCTGATTTTACTGCTGAAGAGAGATTTGCATCTTGTCACAGCCTCTACATTTCTGCTCTTCAAATTGCCTTCCTATGTTTGTGACCTACCTTGTTGGATAGATCACCACGTGACATGTTTTTCCTCATAATGTTTCTATCTAATGTCTGTTGTTGAGACCAATGTATCTCTTGTGTGTTGAATTATTTATTTTTTTAATTCCTTTTTTTCCTTTTGTCATTTAACGAGGCTGCAAAAACATTTGTATGTAGACTTCAGCGAATTTGCTCACCAAAATATGAGCTATGTAATGTCAATCCTGTGGTGCAATTAAAAAAATTTGTAAGTATGGGGACCGCAAGGCTTTGGAATACTATTTGGGACAGGCACATAGATATGACAAGGTGCTGTCACTTGGCATTGTGCAGCATAGGTTGGCAGTGTTTTCTTTAAAGCAGTAGTTATTGAACTTTGCCTCTGAAAATCATCTGTCCCTCCTTTGACCTAATTGCTTCATATGAACTTGATTTTTATTTGTTTCTCACACGCACACACACGCATGTGTATCCTTTGAGTGGCGTCTCATTAGATGCTCTCCCTCCTGTGTCTCACTGAAGGACTCCGCATCTGCCGATGACATGTGGTAGCGTTTTACGGGATGCGCACACCTTCACCACCGCTCTGGCTTCTCTCACATAAACATAAACACATACAACGGACTGATTGGACGGCGTGGAACAGGAAAAAACAAGGTTTCACTACTTCACCAGGATCAATGTCATCCAATTTGCAGTCGCAAATCCAGCTGTAATCTCATAACCGGAAGGTTTCTTTTTTGTTCCTTTTTGGTTTTTTTTGTGTGTGTGTTTTTTTTTTTTTTGTTTAGTTTTTTATCATCTGAAGATTTTTTTGGTTGTAATTAATTTGATAAACTTTTTTTTGTGTTTGTATATTTGTTTTTTAAAGTGCAATTGTAAAAAGCCTGTATGAAATGCAGCTTGTTATTAAATGTTATAAAAAAAAGGACAAAACATTTACCTAAAAATGGATAAACACAAAAAAGAGCAATCCTTTTATGCACTATCTGTTTTTTTTTTTTTTTCATAGGAAACATCTTTGAGTTTAAGCCCTTTTTACCAACATTTCCTTGAGGCATGTGCCGAGATCACTTTTCACGCCTTGATTATTGAACATTCAGCAAAGTATTTGAATAAATCGTAAAGACTTAAAAGCACAATTGAATAATTATATTCATATATAGCCTGGTTTTGCATCCTCAATAGCACTTTGGAAAGTGACTTTTGGCTCAAATTTAAATAAAGTGATATTGTCTGTCATCATGGTATGTAATTCTTAATTGAGGTTGCAGTGCCACTTTATAGAGCTACCTCTAAAACCTCAATTTTTATTACTAATTGGACTTTGTATTCCTATTAGTTTGTAATGCATTTATAGCAAGTACTATTGCTGCATTAATTTTTAGTCCACTAATCTGGTGAAATTTTAGAGACTGACCACTTGATGCCTGATTTCAATGCATCTATTTTTTTTGTTTTTGTGAACCATAATGTAAAAAAATAAAGTTGGAAAATGTTTGTTTACTTGGTTTTCTGTAACAATGCTATGACATTTTTACTGTGCATTAACCACATTAGTTTGTTCTGTGCATCATAGTTTTAAGCACCAATTCAAAGACCTACAATGGAAAGAAACATTTCGCAAACTATAAATCCATATACCCATTATTACCCATTAGTAGAACTTGGTAAATGCTGCCCACTTGTGTGATCATTTTAAAAAAAGAATTGTGAACTGGCACTAATACACTTTTTTACTGGAAATGCCCTGTGTCTGGATAGATATTTGGATTGTGACTGCTCTGAAAAGTTGATACATTTGGAATAAAACCATAATTATAACCATGTTCCATGTATAATTATAATTATACCCATGTTCTTTCCTCTATTGTTCACTTTAGCAAGGTTAAATTTTGTCATTTACGGAACTTTTAGTAACATTGTAACATTTTTTTGAGTGGTTTTTGGTTCTCTTTTTAGAGCAAGCCTCTTGTTATTCTGAATTTGCAGCTGGAGATTGCTCCTTTGTATTTTTTTTTAACCACTCCAGTAAAGAGCAGTATTAGATGCATTGCTGTGGTCTTACTAGTTTGTAACAACAACAGTATTTTTATATATAAAAAAATGTTTTTCTAGAAATTCACCGCTGGACGGTTAAAAAAAAATTACAAACATACTTTAGAATGCATCATAGGAGTCATGCCAGTCTGCAAATTGTTGAAGGGTCATTCAACCAATAGATCAATTGATTATGGCTTGTAGAATAACAGTTGCTAGTGCATGTTTAAAGAGAATGCAAATCTGTTCATACTTATGGTTTTTTATTCCCCATAGAGATTAATTTGAAATTAGGAAGATTGGGGGGAAACCATTTTTATTCATTGTGTATTTATGTGCATAGAAATGACCTAATCTTAGGTCACTGTGGATGAATACATGCAACAGCTTTACTGATGCCACCAGTTTTTTTTACAATATTGTCAAAATGTTGCTCCAGTGATGCCCATTTCTGAATTCACTCAGGAAGGCAGTGCCTTCAACATGATCAAGCTTTTTATAGACATAACTGGTTATATAAATGGCAGATGAGTACGATTGCAGATTTGAGACCTTAATTGGTTCCTTATACAGGATGTTGAAACTAGAGGTTGACCTCTGTTGGTGTGCTTGATGGCTTTGTGAAAAACCTGTTTCCAAGTTATAAACTGCATTTAATATGGATACCTAGTATGCCAGTATGTGGAGTCCAGTGCTTGGGGAAAACAGATGAGACATCATTGGGGAAAAATAATGTTGCTTGTTAATCATTCATTCATTATCTTCCACTTAATCCTCTACTAAGGTCCGGAGTTCCTCGTGCCATCCAGGGGAGACACAACGTTTCAGGCACTGAGCAGATACACCCAGAACAGGGTGCCCATCGATCACTGGGCATACTCACTCGCACAGACGCACACCACACCACATGGGGCAATTTAGAGCATTAAGTTACCTTGAATTTATGTTTTTGGACTGGGAGTAAACCCAGAGAACCCAGAGGAAACCCATGCAGACACGGGGAGAACATGGAAACTCCAACCAGATTGGGATTCGAACCTGGATCCCCACTGCTGAGAGGCGAACATGCTAAACACTAAGCCACCACGCCTCCTTGGATAAACAAAATTCACTCAAATAAACAATAATAGTAATATTTTTATAATGCACTTTACTTTTCAAAGAAATCTCATTGGTACTGCATACAAATTCAGAGAACATTAATAAATAAATGAAAACATTAAGAACCACACAGGGTAGTGTGCATGAAAATAATGTGGAAGCTGGGAATTTTTGGATTGAAAAAAATATTTCTTGAAGAAATGCAAATTAAATTATTTAAAAAAATCTTTGCATTGAGACTTTTTATGAATTCCTTATTTTAATCAATAACAATGGTCATATATAATAGTGTATTTTTACTTGGTCTTTTGGTATAGCCTCAGTGAGAGGAGAACATGCACACGTACATCCATCGATCCATATCTTCCGCTTTATTCTCTACTAGGGTCGCGGGAGGTTCCCCATGCCCATCCAGGGGAGAATGTTTCAGGCGCTGGGCAGATACACCCAGGAAAATCTATCACTGGGCACACACTCACTCACACAGACACACTCTATATGGGGTAATTAGAATTCATAACCTTGTTTTTGGACTGTGGGAGGAAACCCGAGAACCTGGAGAAAACCCACGTGGACACGGGGAGAACATGGAAACTCCACCCAGGCTGGGATTCGAACCGGAAATCCCTAGCGCTGAGAGGCGAACGTGCTAACCACTAAGCCACAGTGCCACCCTGCACGCATACATATATTTGAAATTACCTTTACAGGTTACACATTTTTAATACAATACAGAACAATACAGATTATAAGGGTGTTTGTTTTTATTTATTTAATTTTTTAAACCAGAAGGCATAGAATTAGACTTTTCGCCTAACTGAATAACCACTGTAGCAGCTAACAAACTTGGTACTAAATCACTGATGGACCTCGAAGGATTTTGTTAAGGCACGTATCAAGAATGTCCTGGGTTCTATATGCAAGCAGTCTTGCTTGTCGACTGGGAGCACTCCGTAGATTTTGGGTTAAGTAAAGGAATGGACTATGTGATCCTAATCGTCCTTCCGATATAAGATAATCATTTTAAAGTCGTCTTTTTAAGCTCAGACATTTAAAAGTCGATGTGAGAATACAATTTATTGCATGTTGAATATTCTGGGGCGTCGTATAACTGATTATCGGCACATTCCCAATTCCACTTTAAAAATATATATATATATATATTTTATTGTTTGTCAGATTTTTTTTTTCTTTTTCCTCATCCAGTGAAACGGGTATTTCATGACAGGCTTTCAGAGCCAAGACAAAACAGAATTTTTTCTTTCTTGATTGGCACATAGGAAGCAGCCGTTTGTTTTTGCTTGCACAAGCATGAATGTGTGCGGTTGTGTTAATGTAAGATTTGTATTTGCAACTGTTTATATTGTTTGTTTCTTTGTTTTTTATTATTGTTCATATACTGTTGTTTTGTATTTTTTGGAAAGAGTAAGGTAATGCTCACTCAAAGAAAGCTAATCTTTTATGTATCCATGCCATGCTATTTTCTTTTACATACCAATATTGTAAGCTTTATTATGTCTCACTGTTTGCTATAGTTTGTTGAGAACTATATATATATATATATATATATATATATATATATATATATATATATATATAATTTTTTTTTTTTTTTTTTTTTTTTAAGTAGCATTAGTGCCCTGTGGTCCAAAACTCATTTGAATGTGCCCTGGTCTGCTTTTTCTATTTGGTTAGAATTATGTTACTTATATTGCACATTTTTAACTGCTCTAAGTACGAGGGGTGTAACAGTATGCTGTATTCATCACGAACCGTTCGCTACGCGCCATATGGTTTAGTACGCGCTTTTGCACACAGAATACAACGGTACGGAACGCGCGAAGACAAAAAAAAAAAAAAAAAAAAAAAACACAAGGCGGAACTAAAATTAAGAGTCAAGCTCTACACCCAAGCAGAGATGCGAGTTGGACCTTAGCTGTAAACACCTCTAAGCATTCCATGCTGAGTGTAGCTCAGTTTAGAGGCGGAGCATGGACCGCGAGTTCAAACGATACATATAAATTACATACATTTCTTCATTCAAATCAACCGTGTGGGAAGATTTTGGGTTTAATGTAAATTACAGCAGCACTGAGGCAATGCGTGCAGATCAAACATGGACTGTTTTGCGGCGTACAGAAGTCGAGGTATGTTTTCAGAAATTTTTCGAATGTGCTAATGCATATTTGGTAGGATAATTCACATTGATAACCAGAGCTCATAAAAAGAAACCTGCAACCCATCAATAAACTCTGCTACTTTTTATTTGATTATATCTACAATTTTTTTCGTAAGTTGACGTATGTGCGCACTTAATCCTCCGCTCCCAAGATGGTTAATCAGACTGGAATAAATTCATCACTGAAGCAATGAGTATGTACAGTAATCCTTCACATATTGCTGGGTTTACCTTCCCCGTGATGAAGTGGCGTTATAGTTATTGTATTATGTCCAAGGGCTTCATAAACCCTCACCACACTCGTTCAAACATGTAAATTCAATGCTATGAAACTAGAAAATGCTAGTTTAGAAAATGCTTTCTAAACTCCTAAACCTACCATCAAGTTGAAGCCCTAAACCTGCCATTAAGTTGAAGCCACAAGAAGTGATCGACAATTTGCTGCATATGCTATAGTGGAGGATCCTGCTTTCATGCTTGACAATAAAAAATCTGACCCATCCCCGCCCACATACTGAATTTGTATCAAACCATGAGGTCCATACCACAGTGTAAATCGAATCGTGAATTTTGTTACCGTTACATCCCTACTAAGTACCTTGTAATAAATAATGTAACTACTGTGTACTAACTAAAACAATAATAATTACAGTGTACAGCGACGTGTCTATAATTTTGGTATTTATTGACATATTACTTTCACTCCTTATACAAAATAGGGTGGGTATAGGTATATTAACATACAGCAATATAACTGTTTCGAAGCAGTCATAAATAAAAAAAATAAAGATACGAAAAGGATAAAAGTTAGGCACCTAAAAGACTTCCACTGTGTGAGCAGCTGGGCACAGAAGGACAAAATTAAACTTCTGCCAACATTATGTATGTTTCTCTGTGGAAACCTGAAGCTGAGTTGCTGAAAAACAGTGGGAAGCTCCCGTCTGTAAGTTACAACTCAGAAACAAATGACTAAATTGGATGAAACCTGAAGGAAAATAAATACCTCTACCTGTAGGAGACTTGTTCCAATCTCAAACACTGCCAACGTTCTGGCCAAATGTATTCACTTAAGGTCTTTTATGATGGTCAGGAAGGCCGGAATCTGGCATCCTTACTGGTCAAAACAATATTGGAATGGGAACAATTCTTTCCCGCACATTCCAATGCTCCTGAAGTACTATGCTGCTTGTTGGCGAAAAGAGATGGTCCTTATCAGAGAAAGCACATGCTAAACTTGGCTACACTACATAAACAAAAATCAAGATACAAGTCTTAGATCATAGAATTCAGATGCTACGTTCAGTTCCATTGCAACAGGTGTATATTATCAAGTGTGTATAATATTAAAGCATGTTTCTGTAACAAGGGGAGGGACTGGAGGCAGGATTGTTCCCCAACAGGAATGGAAACTGGGGTGATGTACGTGTGCACGAGCTGCCGTGGAGAGAGCTTAGTGTTCTTGCCTCCGTGCATGTGGCTCCGATTCAGTCTGCTAATGAGCTTCTGTGGTCATCTCATCAGTGTTGGGCCACTTGATTTTCATTTCGGTCAACATAGACCCTTCTGTCCTCCTACACCCATGGTCACCCCAGCAGTCTGGCAACAGATGCTTTCCCGGGCCTCCCTGTTCTTCGGGAAAGCTGAAAGAACGAGCCAGGGTACCTCCGCTGGAGAACATGCCCGAAGGACCCACAGGTTCTCTCACTCCTGGAGGGTCCATGGAATTTATTTCCCATCATGTGATGTAACCGCTTATAAAGGCTGCACACAGTCATCAGGCGGAGCCGTTTTAGGTGCGTTAATAACTCTCAACAACGCCGTCAGCTCCACCTTTCCTTCTTCCCCAGTGCCACTGCACTACCGTCACAGCTTTCTACTTCGAAAAGGTTTGGCCCACACAGAGATCTGCACTTCAACTAGAAGAGAATTGCGAACCAGCCTCCCTCATACAACACCAGCAACCTAACCTCATAAATACTTTTTAAGGACTTGACAGAATACTTGGACACACCCCAAAATCCCATAGCAAGCAAAAGTGACAGCTGTTAAAAAGCAGAAGGCATTACGATTTGAAAATAGGACATCATAAAATCATTTACCCAATCCTCAAGAGCAGAAAATTGGAGGACCACCTGTACAACTACATTTTTATGAGCAGTGATTTTACAATCCACACAACTTGATCAAATGAATCATAATCAATACACTTCAAATTGCAGATCTGGGTAAAGCAGTATCACAAGGTTAAATGAAATTAAATTAGTGAAATAGTTTACTATTTATTAAATAAGTAAAGTTTATTTATACAGCACAATTTAATACAACATCGACCAAAATGCTATACAAAGTAGTCAGTGTAAAATAAACCACAAGAAAACATAAAATAAGACATATGCAATGAAATTAATTAAAAGGCCAAGGTAAAAAGACTTTTAGGTTTTTAGCCTAGATTTAAATGCCAATTCAATGTCAACTTCAGATATTGACCTGACTGCAGGCTAGCTCAGCGTAAGACTTCCAATGTTCAACTGGAAAATTAAGATTAATTTGTTCTATATTAAGTTGTGATTCAAATGACATACTAAATTTACATAATTAAAGCCCAGTAATGTGTAGCTGATGCTACAATATCATGCATAATCAGACATAAAATGATCTATTTTGCCTACTGAATTTTTACACACAGCGGAATTTATCTACTGCCCCAAGCCTACGACTGCCCCAAGCCTACAACTGCCCCAAGACAGGAGTGGCCATGCAAAAATTGGGCCTGTCAAATGAGTGAGAATCCTGATCAGATACTTCCAAAAGTCTGGAAATGGGGAAAAGATGAAGTGTTCCTCCTTCACATTTTCATTGGCTCTCACAAGAACCTGTCTCTGTATTGGTAAAATGAAGTGCTCACTTTTACAGATGGTTGGTTAAAATGGGGAGGGGGTGGGGAGGAATAGATTGTGGAGTCCAATTTTGTTCAATTTTGTTGAATCTGTTCAACAAACATCCAAAAATGCCTTAACTTGGTTTACGGAAAAGCACTAGGGCACATTCAAAATAAAACCGAAAAGCTACAGAGTGTCTTAAGCTAATTCCAAGCTTAAACAGCATAATGTTAACCATTTTTGCATTTTCCAACTTTGTTGTGCAAGTGATGGCGAATGTTTGTATGTCACTGCACATACTACTTTTTTTTCCTCTTTTTCTTTTCAAATCCACAGCTGACCCATTCATGTTGCTCATATGGTTTTGCATAACAACTTTCACCACAGAACAAAGACAGAACTTTTTTTGGGAGTATCTTTTATTTTATTCTTTATTTTTTCACGCCACTGTGAATCAGGAACTCTTCTGACCACCGTTTGCTGTTTTGCTATGTGATTGAAATTGTTGGGGTTTTTCTCCTTTTTTTTCGATGTTCTGTTTGTTGGATGACACCTGTAGGTTGATTTTCTGCACAATTCATTGTTACTGTCCTGTAGACATTTAAATTTTACTATAGTTTCTCTTTCTAAATGCTTCTTAAGCGTACATCCTGCAAAACAAACTAACCCTTGACTATAATAATATTGCTCCGTATGGACTTCTTTTAGTCTGGTTACTTGAGTAGGACGATATTCAGTTCAGTAATTGTTCAAAATGCCATGCTTTTTGTTTTCACATCTCACAAGGTTATTTATTTAAACAAAAAAAACATTTATTATGATAACAAGACTGACAATCTTATAATGTCGAATTAATCACAAATCATTGACAATTCTGAGCTTGGTCATGGTATGTCCATACCTATTTTTGTAATAATCGCTCAAGCGGTGGGGCAGGGGGTGGAATAATGGAAAAATACAGAAACTGTAATACTAGAATGATTTTTTTTTTTAATTGTTTTTTTTTTTTTGTCATGTGATGACAAGCAAACTGTTAATTGCTTTTAACTTGATGTGAATAAAGCATTTATAACACACTAAGTGGTCTCAGC
Source organism: Corydoras sp. C115 (assembly GCA_019802505.1). Classification (NCBI taxonomy): domain Eukaryota; kingdom Metazoa; phylum Chordata; class Actinopteri; order Siluriformes; family Callichthyidae; genus Corydoras; species Corydoras sp. C115. The sequence continues at coordinate 308,293 of JAFMOC010000007.1, forward strand.
ATTATATTTAAAAGAAGCAAATGCTTGAATTTTGTCCAATGTTTTTTATAGTTTAAAGATATTTTTATATTAAATGAGCAATTCACAAAATGTATTATATTTTAATTATATTAGTTACTATATAACATATTTTTCGTTTTATTTATTGGTATCTCAAATAAAAAAAAAACATTTAATGAGTTCTGATTAGATGGCCACTTAAAACATGAGCCTTCTCAAGTTTCAAATTGACTAAATATTTATATAAATTATATTTCAGCACCTATATATTTTAATTTTAAGTTTTGCCATTTGTTTTACCAAATTTTTTATCAAATTACCTCTTTTTAATGTTGAGATAATGACCTTAAAAATTAAACCTTAAGGTGAAGTTTTCATGGATGAACCATCATCCTTGGGAGACATGTGTCACGGGATGGAAGGAAATGAGGAACAGAGTTAAGAGTTCACAAGCTCAGGAGCTGGCTTTATTAGCACGCACTATTTTAAAATTACATTTAAAGTCGGTATTGTCAATGGATCTGCCATGCCATCGCGTCCTGCGGCGCAAATAAAACATATAATGATCATTAGGTCCAGTGATCTCGCCAAAAAGAAGGGAAGAGTCACTTCGCAGCATATGTGCATGCGCACTTCACCCACAGGAGACACATTTACTGGCCGTTAAACAATGTAGCGGAAACTCTGATACAGAATTACATATATTAAACTAGAAAGGAAAGTTTGTGAACAAACTTCGAAGTTGGCTTGGAAGGGCTGACCACTGCTACAAAAAAAAAAACTACCGAAAAAAGACTGAAAAAGAAAAAACAACCAAAAAAAAACAAAAAAAAATGCTAACTATGCTACTATGGAGAACATGCCAAACTTCCAAAAGTTGACAATGGCTAACCAAAAGGACGAACAACTAAAATTAAAAGGAAATTAAAGAAAAAAACTAAAAAAAAAAACTAAAAAAAATGCTAACTATGCTAGTGTAGAAAATGCCAAACTCCCAAATGTTGACAATGGCTAACCAAAAGGACGAAGAACTAAAATAAAAAGGAAAAGAAAAGAAAAAAACAAAAGAAAAACAAAAAAATTGCTAACTATGCTAATGTGGAGAACATGCCAAACTTCCAAAGGTTGACGATGGCTAACCAAAAGGACGAACAACTAAAATAAAAACTAAAAAAATGCTAACTATGCTAATGTGGAGAACATGCAAAACTTCCAAAGGTTGACAGTGGCTCACCAAAAGGATAAGCATAAAGACTTAAACAGAAAAAAAACAAATAAAACCTGTAAATTTGTTGGAAATTCAAATAAATGCTAACTATGCTAATGTGGAGAACATGCCAAACTTCCAAAGGTTGACTGTGGGGCTTACCAAAAGCATAAGCAACAAATAAATAAAAGCATAAAAGAAAAAAAAATAACAAAAAAATGCTATGCTAATGTGGAGAAAACAGAAAAACCTTTAAAATTGATTGAAATTCAATGAAAAAGCTGCGAAAATAATTTCAATGGAAGTCAATGGTAAAAAAACGCTCTGAAAAAGGGGCGTGGCATGAAAACCGTACACGAAATTGCTCGGAAAAGCACAAGCAACCTAAGTGGCTATAGGTTCTACGACACTACCGAATTTCAGCGTTCTACGCCAAAAGCTGCGAGACGAAAAAGAGCTAGAAAAAGAACGTGAGAATAATAATAAGAACATTAAGAAGAACAGCAAGTTGGCTGCTTCCAAGCCAACTTAAAAATCAAACCTGCAATACAGTGAAGCCGCGAAGTGATTTGTGATATGCTCCATATGCTGAAGTGGAGGATCCTGGTTTCAAGCATTTAATAAAATGTACCAATGTACCACCCCACTGTACCAAATTCATTAAATAAGTGAATATTGTGTGTTGACATGTCGGTCAGGTTAATCTAAAAAAATAATCTAAAAAAATGCACATGTACACGGGGAGAGAACTTGGAATCTCCACCCAGATCGGGATTCAAACCCGGACGTGCTAACCACTACACCACCTAATGCATCCCTGAACTAGAACTAGTTTTTACATTTTTTTTATTCCTTTATACTTTGCCTTGCACATTGCAAGGCTCACAAGAAAAAAAAATTTCAGAAGTCTTTGGATTCTGAATTCTCAGTTGGGGAATTAGTTAAGAAAACCAGGACACTCAATAGTCAATAGCCAATCCATCACTGAGCACACTATATAGTGGCGATTTAGAGCAGCCTATTCACCTTGAATCCTTGGTTTTGGACCGTGGAAGGAAACCTATGTGGGCACGGGGACAACATGGAAACTCCACCCAGATCGGGATCTGAACCTGGATCCCCAACACTGAGAGGCAGATGTGCTAAGCACTTCGCGACAATGCTGTCCTCATTTTTTCATTCATTCATTCATTCATTCATTATCTTCCGCTTTATCCTCTATTAGGGTCACGGTGGGGTTCCCCATGCCCATCCAGGGGAGAACGTCTCGGGCGCCGGGCAGACACACCCAGGACAGGGCGCCAACCTACCGCTGGGCACACACTCACTCACTCACACAAACATACTCTACATGGGGCAATTTGGAGAACTCAATTGACTTGATCCATGTTACTGGACTGTGGGAAGAAAACGGAGAACACGGAGGAAACCCACGCGGACAGATGGGGGATTCGAACCGGGAATCCCTAGTGCTGAGAGGCGAACGTGCTAACCACTAAGCCACCGTGCCGCTGCATTTTTTAATTAATTACTTTATTTTATTTTTTTTCCCGTTATTTATTTATTTTTGTAATAGTAACGGTGTTTAGACAGTGATACAATTTTAAACACTACGAGGGAAAATGGAAACTTGCTGGTCACTAGGCACACACACACACATACACACTATATTGGGGAAATTTTGCAGCCAATTCATCTTGAATCTATATTTTTGGACCGTGGGCCAAATATAGATTGGTATTCCCAGCCCTGAGGAGCACTTAGCCACTATGCTGTAGTGGAGGATTTAATAAAAAACAACCTTGAGGTCCATAACACAGTGTGAACCAAACTGAATTTTGTGTACCATTAAACCCTTAATAGACAGGTATGGTAGCTCAGTGGTAGCATCTATCTAAAGGTTGTGGGTTCAAATCCCATTGTCCAGCTGTATTATGAAACACCGACCAATCAGTTTGGCTGCATTTTGCTGGATTTGACCACACAGTATGTCTCTGAATACCTCAGAATTCATCCGGCTGCTTCTATCCTGGGTCACATCATCGATAAACACTAGTGAGCCAGTACAACTGGCAGCCATGCATGCCCAAGCCATCACACTGACGCCACAGTGTTTTACGGCTGATGTAAGCTTTGGATCATGAGCCGTACCACGACTTCGCCATACTTTTTTCTTCCCATCTATTTGTTAGAGTTTGATATTGGTTTATTGTGTCCAAAGAATGTCCTCCCAGAACTGTGCTGGCTTTTTTTTAGATATTTTTAGTCCAATATGAGTGGCTTGCATCGTGAAGTGAACCGTCTGTATTTACTTTGCATGCAGTCTTCTATTTATGATAGAGTTGGATATTGATACACCTACCTCCTGGAGAGTGTTGTTCACTCGGATGGCTGTTGTGAAGGGGTTTCTCTTCACCATGGAAATTATTCCGCAATCATCCATCACTGTGGGCGGCACGGTGGCTTTTTGGTTAGCACGTTCGCCTCTCAGCGCTAGGGATTCCCGGTTCGAATCCCCATCCGTGTGGAGTTTCCATGTTCTCCCCGTGTCTGCGTGGGTTTCCTCCGGGTTCTCCGGTTTCCTCCCACAGTCCAAAAACATGGATCAAGTCAATTGAATTCTCAAAATTGCCCCATATAGAGTGTGTCTGTGTGAGTAAGTGTGTGCCCAGCGATGGATTGGCACCCTGTCCTGGGTCTATCTGCCCAGCGCCCGAGATCTTCTCACCTGGATGGGCATGGGGAACCCCACCGCGACCCTAATAGAGGATAAAGCGGGAGATAATGAATGAATCAAAGGATCCATCACTGTTGTCTTCTGTGGACAATCCAGGTCTTTTTGCATCGTTGAGTTCTTTCTTTCTTTCTCAGTATGTACCAAACTGTGAATTTTGCCACTCTTAATATTGTAGCATTTTCTCGAATAGGTTTTTTTTCTATTTTCTCAGCTTAAGGATGACTTGTTTCACCTACAAGGAGAGCTGCTTTGACCGCTTTTTTTTTTTTCACAGCAAAATCTTCCAAATGCAAGCACCACACCTAAAATCCACTCCATCTTGTGTCAAATTTGATACATCATTATTTTCACAAGTCATAAAACAAACATAACATCTCAAGGTTACCACAGCTAATAATGCACGCACAGATAAATTAAAGTTCCTAATTTAATTTGTTTATTTTTTTAAAGTTCATTGTTGCACAATCCATATAAACAGATTTTATTTAAGATTTAATTCGCTGCATTTAATTTATAAGCGAATAAATCCTTTTAAGCTTTAAATTCGAATTGACTAATTGTTTTATTGATCAGCCCTTAACGGCAAGTCACAAAATAAAATATTTATTCATCGCTGAGATTTCCATACCCCAGACCTGTGGTGGTCATCGCCAAGAGAAGTCGTGATGGGCGTTTCATTTATTTGCATTTCTGAAAGGAGGCAACCCTAATCACAAATGAGAATGCAATACACAATTGCTGACACACATTGAATTACTTATTTATCTGTAATAGAGAGCGATTCTAGCCATTGAATCTTGCCATTGAATTTTTTTAAATGTATTGTTTCTGAAAACACAACACAATTCCCCAATTTAACTATTTCATTTATTAAATCATGGGCGGGCAGCACATGGCTTAGTAGTTTCTTTTTTTTTCTTACTTTCACCTCTGGGTGGAGTTTCCATGTTCTCCCTGTGTCCGTGTGGGTTTCCATTGGGTTCCTCGATTTCCTCCCACAATCAAAGAACATGGATTCAAGGTAAATTGAATGCTCTAAATTGTCCTAAAATGTATTTGTGTGTGTGTGTGTGTGACTGAGTGTGTGCCCAGCGATAGATTGGCACCCTGTCCTGGGTGAACCTATCAGCGCCTGAAAAGTTCTCACCTGGATGGGCATGGGGACCCCTAGTACAGGATTAAGCAGAAGATAATGAATGAATAAATGAGATTTGAAATCTTGAGTACAGGATTAAGCAGAAGATAATGAATGAAAAAATTAGATTTGGAATCTTTTTGATCCTTCCCGTGATTTTGCTCGCTTATTGTTGATTTGCTAACATGATTCAAAATATGCATTATGATCCTGAAACGTCACATTTTTATTTTTCAAATTATTTAATAATTAAAAAAATAAAAATAAAAATTAATACTGTTCTCACTTCATTTTGCAGAGAAACCGCTCCATATTATGATGTTCCCACCAACATACTTCACTGTGGTTGTGATATTCTTGAACTCATCTGCACAACTCTACTTTATCCAAATAGGACATGCTGTACAATGTTATCATTGTTAATTAACTGTCCAGATTTTAACAAATCCACATGTCTTGTCAGCAGAGAATCTTACTGTTGTTTTTGTACCTTATGAAACTTTTGTACCTTATCAAGTTAAAACCGGTGTCTCCTCTTTCTTATCACTTGCTTTGATAATTTGTTAAATATCTATGATAATTCTTTGTGGTTTTATAACAATTACTGGGATGTTTACAGTATTTGGATCTGATCTGTTTTCTTTATTTCTTGCTTATTCATTCTTATAGGAAAAGTTGCATCATACCAACTAATAGCACTTCTATAATGTAACATGTGCAGTGTGCATGGAAATGTTTTATTTTTTATTTACACAATCGCAACATGACTTATGTAATGTATTTCAATAAATTGTATAGTTCATGCTCAAGTCATTTATAATTTTTATATTTATATAAAAAGGAGGATACTGGGCCTTGGTCCTCCCAAGGTTGCTTTCTAAAAAACAATATAACAGAAAGATTTCTTTTGCCACTGTCACCTTGGCTTGCTCTTTGAGAATTCATAACACTGTAAAGCTGCTTTGTGACAATGTACTGTTGTTAAAAGCGCTATATAAATAAATAACTTGAACTTACAACAGTCACCCTCTGCACACCGTCATTACCAATGCGAGGAGCAGGACAATTTCTTTTTTCCCTCATGCCATCAAACTGTGCAACATCTCTCTAGGGGTGAGGAGGGGTAACAAGGGCGTGACCACCACGAAAAATATAATAAACAGACAATATCATAAATGCAAAAACTGTATTATAGTGCAATAGCATAATAATGATTTTATTAAGAGATGTTGACTACATGAATGAGAGAGGCAGCTGCTTGACCTTAAATTTAACTCCAAATATGAAAGAATTATGTCTTTAGAGTTATTCAATATATGAAATATATACTTTTGTACAAGCTCTTCTTTGTTTCTATATCATTTCTATATCTCTTCTATTCATGGGTTCCCCATGCCCATTCAGGGGATCACATTCAAGTGCTGGGCAGATATACACAGGACAGGGTGTAATCTATCGCTGGGCACACTCATACTCATTTACCCACACTACATAGGGGCAATTTGGAGCAGTCAATTCACCTTGAATCCATGTTTTTGGACCCTGGGAGGAAACTGGAGAACCCGGAGGAAACCCACGCGGACATGGGGAGAACATGGAAACTGTTCCCCAATTTGTGAATTTCCCCCATTGTGGGACCAATAAAGGATTATCTTATCTTATTCAACAAGATCGGATTCAAACCTGGATCCTCAGCCCTAAAAGACGAACATGCTATCTGCTATGCCACATGCTGCCTGTATTTTAATTTCTCTAAGGCAGGGGTGTCCAAACTTTTTAAAGGAGAGACAAATTTAATTTAACTGAAGATGCCCGGGGTCCTATAGATCTTTCTGACATTTTTTTGTCACAAAAGTTAGATGAAAATACACACCGTTATAAAACTATTTTCATTGTCACAATCACCTTTATTTTTCAAATGGCAATGACTGAATATGTCACTCAGGCATAAGCGACTGTAAAGACACAATTCTTTCATACCTGGAGTCAGATAACAACTGTAAATTTAAGGTCAAGCAGCTCCTCTGTCACGTGATGAAGATCAAACAACACCAAAATCGGTAATATCCAAAGTTAACGAAAACAGAGGTTTCACTGTATTTATTTTTTACAAACTGTCCAAAACATGTCCAAAAATTGCTGCTCTAGTATTTCTGTCAGCTCAAACCAGAATGACCATTGACCTCTCATATCAGCAAGGTTTTTTCCTCTGCAATAATTACTGCTTTATAAATAAATTCCAGGTAAAGCAATTATACATATACCCCAAATTGCATGAATGGGCAGGTATGCAGGTCTGATTGAGCATGTAAATGGTATTAATTATTTCACACCATAACTCTTTTGTAACATTTGATGGATGACATCGCTCCCATTATTTTTAAGGTATATGGTGTACTTACCTTTACATACAATGCAGGCCAAAAGTTTTAGATTATTATTAACACAATTTGGTGTCTCAAATGTAATTTAGAGCAGCAAAGCAAATTTAATTTCATAGCAAGATGGTCACAGATAAACTCTGACTATAAAGGTCGACATGGAAAACATTTAAATTAAACACAGAAAAGACTTTGGCCACCCTGCCTGGTAGCTGAACCCAATTTTGCTCGTTTGCTGTAAGGCAAATGTATCTAATTACTAAATCAGTCATTTTAATATACATAGGAAATTGTCATTATCTTATCTCTCAACTTTCACGTAATCCTCTTCCTAGTAGAAGATCCTAGTACTAGGAACCCAGGAAGGGTTCCCCATGCTCATCCAGGGGAGAAAGTTTCAGGCACTGGGCAGATACACCCAGGACAAGGCGCCAATTCAAATCTCCATGAACACAATTGTCATTATCTCATCTTATCTCATTATCTTCCACTTAATCTGCTCCTAGGTTCAAATTGTGGGGGGTTCCCAAAGCCCTTCTAATGGAGAATGTTTCAGGTGCTGGGCAGACTCATTCACTCACACAGAAACACACACACACACACACACACACACACACTATATATATAAAGGCAAATTAGAGCAGACTGTGGGAAGAAAACCAGAGAACCTGGAGAAAACCCACGTGGATATGGAGACTATGAAAACTCCACCCAAGATTGGGATTCAAACCTGGATCCCCAACGCTGAGAGGCAGATGTTTTCACCACTATGCCACCATGCCGCACTTAAGTGTCATTAATCCGCATTCATTAACTTCCACTTAATCCTTCACTGGGCCACCGTGCCGCCCCAGTATCACTCATGAGATGCAAATAGGTACAGGATAGGCCAAGTTGTTGTGATGCTTTTTCACACTATAAACACTGGGAAAGACACCCCCCCTGTGATGTAAATAATAGCAATTAAATTTAAAATTAAAATGATTAATTATTGGTTTTAATGCTAATCATTATATTTCATGTGCAGATTAGCTACTCTGTATAAACAGATCACAAACACAAAAACTTTTTTGCGAAAATTTCTTGATGAATGCAATTATAATATTTGTTATAGTTCTTACACATTTCAAAGTTAAAAAAAACACATTTAGTTTGTTAAGCTTAGCGGTTAGCACCGCTTGCCTCTTGCCTATCAGTGCTTGGGATCCAGTTTTGCATCCCGGGGATCTGGGGGGTGTTTCCATGTTCTCCCTGTGTCCATGAGGGTCTAAAAACATGACTTTAAGGTAAATTGGCTGCTCTAAATTGTCTTTAAATTGTGTGTGTGTGTGTGTGTGTGTGTGCCTGAGTGAGTGAGAGTGCCCACAAATGGATTGGTGCCTTGTCTGCCCATACTCGAGCCGTTCTTCCCTCGATGAGCATAGGGAACCCCCCCCAACCAAAATCCATTTGGGTCAGTTTCCTCAGTTTCCTCTGGGTTCTCCAGTTTCCCTTCACAGGCAAAATGGATTCAAGATAAATTGCCTCTATATAGTGTGTGTGTGTGTGTGTGTGTGTGTGTGTGTGTGTGAGTGTGCCAGCAATAGATTGGTGCCCTGTCCTGGGTGTGTGTCTGCCCAGAGTCCAAAACATTCTCCTCTGGATGGGCACGGGGAACCTCCATGCTACCCTAGTAGAGGATTAAGCGGAAGATAATGTATGAAGGAATGAATGAATAAATAAATAATGAGATGGAATATATTACTTAAATGTCCAAAGTTGCCAACAACTTCATTCTGTTTATTTTATTCAAATACTTTGCATTTTTTTAATCATTAACCATCTTATACTTGCAACCTGCATGATTTTTTACTATCACAAAGACATTTTTATTTATAGTTTTACATTTTGTCTGTTACACATTCGGGTTAATCTATAATATGTGTGCAGTCAGTTGTTTCTCCTTTTCTTTCTTCATTTTTAGGACCCGAATATTCTTTTCCTCCGTGGATTCAGTTAAGTGCAGAAGTATGGACACTCACCTATCCATAATAGACCATGAAGTATAGAACACATTTGATTTAGGCTCATCTGATTCACTGGTGTGTAAATGCTAATTGGCTGCATTCGCATTATTTCCCTGTGCTTGCTTTTCCTTTTTTAGTGTAGGTTGTATTGTTTCTTGTATGATTGTCTTGAAAACTGATTATACTGTAATGCACAAGCAATACTACTATACAACTTGAACAATCTGCACATTAAGTTTAGTAGTAATGTGTAATAACACGATATGGGCACTTGTGTATAGATCACTTTCCAATGTGAGCAAAACTCAAATCACAAGCACTTGATGATTTTTAAATATTGGATCATAGACCCGGTCCAAAAGAGAAAAAAATTGACATATTGGTACAATAATGGGACCACTGTTTAAATTTTTAGCTATTGAAAAAAAATGGTAATAATATCTTTCAAAACAAAAAAGATAAATAAAAAACTAATAATTAAGGTCAGTAAAAAGGTTGTGTTAGTTTTGATTGCTATTGATAGGAATTTTAAGAGAAAAAATAACTCTGCTCTCATAAAAAAAAATATGGTCTTGGCTAAATATTCGATCTTTTTCCATTTGCAAAAATATTCAAATTATAAACAGCAAATTAGGGGTACTGACCAACACTGACCAATTTAAACATCTTATCTTGACTTGCATATTTCTTTTGAACAGTGATTTCCCAAAATCTTTTTGGACTGTAGTAACTGCTGGAATCTATTCTAATTATTCATTATTATTACTTCTGCTTAATCCTATAATAGGGTCGCGGGGGGGGGGGGGGTTCCCTATGCCCATCCAGAGGGGAAATTGTTAAGCCCTGGGCAGACACACCCTCGACAGGGTGCTAATATATTGCTGGGCACACTCACTTACATAGACACACACTATATAGGGGAAATCTTAAGCCTCCAATTTACCTTTAATCTATGTTTTGGGACTGTGGAAGGAGACTGGAGAACACGGAGGAAACCCACACGAACATGAGGAGAACATGGAAACTCCATCCAGATCAGGATTCATACCTGGGTCCCCAGCGCTGAGGGGTGAATGTGTTAACCAAGAGTCAATGAAAGATCAAAAATTCACAAACCTTTTATAACCTTATGGAGGAATGTGACGCAGCTGACAATGTACACTGAACACAGAGTGGGATGAGCAGGCTGTGCTGGCAGTTTTCCAGCAGGGTCTAAGAGAGAGGTTAAAGGGTTAAATTGCCACTCAGAACCTATGTTATCATCTCTTAATCTCTGTGTAGGCACCTTGATGTCGCTAGGCCTCCATACCCAAAAAACCACAGCCACAGCCAGCATTGCTTAGCTCCTGTATTGTAGCTATCCTAAACTAGCCTATCGAGTCTCAGGTAAGGAGAACCCTGTAGCAAAACCTGGTTCCCAAAGAAGGCCTGACAAACAGTTGCCTGCAAGTTCATCTTGCATTAGGGACATGTCTCTGCTCTCTCGACCCAACCAAGGGTCTTCAAGTTCCTGTTTGACAAGTTCTGTAGTTTTTGGAATTAAAGGAATAAGGACTAGAGACATTTCTCACCAATGAACAGGATTTATTCATACACGTTTACACATTTACCTACAAGACAAACCCCGTAAACACGCCATGTCCACCATCAATTCAGCTTGTGGTTAGTCTCTTACCCCACGGCATGCGCTGTTCCCAATTTTAAAGGACACACACATTCATTAGGTGGAGAGGCGTCTGGTGCATTAATTAACCATAACTGAATTCCATTATCGACGGTTCTCCCCTTCTCCCCCAGCGCCTGTATCCAGACATGTTCAATGGGAAGGAAGGTTCAATGGGAAATCTCCGCGAGGAGAGTGTGAGAGAGTCCAATGTCCTCCTACCTCTGTGCACGTGGCTCCAACTCCCTGCCTGCACCCTCTGCTGCCCACACAAGAGTGGCAGGTCCCAGCACTCCGCGGTGCCATTTGCTCCTCCCTGATCATCAATGAGCTGCACTTCCGGCTTCCTTGCTTCAAAGCGATGTCTGGAACCTCTGCCTGCCCTTCCTACCCTTCCTTTCATTAAGGTGGATTAAATATAAAATGATGTGTGGTGTAAATGTCGCCACTATCCCTGTTCTAATTGTCACTGAGAAACTTTGGCATGTATAACAATTACCTTTAATTACTGTCAATTGCCCACACTTTCACCTAAAAGCGGGGTCCATTTGGTCAGGCCACAATAACATACCACATAGTTTTTCAATATGTCAAATAATTTAATGAATAATGATTAAATTTCATGTATTAATGACTGAACTGACTAAACACAAAAACTGTTTCTGGTTTAACTTACTAAATAAAAGTAATAAGTAATATCATTGTGCCAAACAGATTGCTGTAACAATCAAACCAAATGAATAATGTAAATAAAGTACCTGCACAACAAATTATATTCATATTACTGTATGAGTAAACTATTACCGTACCAACATTCCAAAAAAAAAAAAAAAAAAAAAGAATTATTATTGTAACAATATGCAAAATATTTATATTATTAATGTACCAAAATTCAAATAATACCAAACAGTAATAATTTATTAACAATGAAATTATTATTGTTCCAATCAACCAAATTTTTTTTTAGTTTATTGGGTCAATATCCCTAATATAAAAATATTACTGTATTAAACAAAACAGTTAGTATTGTTTCAGCTTATCAAATGTTAAACAATTATCACTATATGAAGTACTGTATTGGATTAAAAGAACTATTACTGCAAAATTTTTGAAAATAAATTATAATAGATATCTAATTAGCCACTTTTAATTTGTAGTTATGGGATAAGGTGCACACTGAACTACTTCTTACTATGCTCTTATGGTCCTGTCTTAGTACAGACCTTATAGTCCAGAGCTGGCCTTTCTGTAAGATTTATTGGTGCTAAATAAATTATGACATGATGCTCAAAAGACAATATAGAGATGGAGGAAAGATAATAACAATAAACCATGAACAATGAACATGCTAACCATTAAGCCACCGCGCCACCCAGGTGAATAAATCACGGGAAAGAGGTGTAATTGTACTCCGCTACACGTCATGTCCAACAAAACATCTCTTTCTTTGTGATTTATTCACAATAATGCACGCCCACTCATACCATAGTGCTTAAATATACTCTCAGACCCAATTAATGTGCCATATGTTGTTCTGTGACGAAAAACATAGTTGGTACTTTTGGTAATTTTGGTTTGATAATGGGTGCTACTTAGTATGAAAAGTTTGAGAACCACTGCAATAAACGACAATAAACAACAAAAAAAAAACGTATCGAACAACAAACAGTATTTATTAATACATATTGAATTTAACTAGCACACTTAAAGAATGTTATTTTGACAACAGAAGTTGACTTAACTCTGAAGTTCAAATGAAAAATGTCATGCTTTGAACACGTGCACATGCACAATTATTCAAACCCCTGCTTTAAAAGTTTGTGGAGCATTCTTTAGCTTTTTTATATTAACTTCCATCCCTACAGTCGAGCATGGAGTTGGGTCATTGAAGAGGGTTTTTTTTTTTCAGCAGAAACTGGCAATCTCGATTTTGTACCTGGTATCATAGATTTTCAGAAAAACCAGGCCATATTAAGAAGCAATGTGATGCCATCTGTTGACAAATGACACCTTTAGCATTTATAAATTCCAACACATGTTTTTGGTAAGTATTTACAAGCTTCTTGTCATCTTTCAATTGTAATCTTGACCCATTCTTCACGTGAAAAAATTATAGTTCAGTGATGTTTAATGAATGCAAATGCATTCTTTAAATCCCACCAAAGATGTTTAATCAGGTTTCAATCTGGTGACTGAGAAGGCCACTCCAGAACATACAAGAATATTTTTTCAACCAAGCTTTGGTTGACTTGAAGGTGTGCTTGAGATCATTGTCTCACTGGCAAGCCCAATGATTGCCATGGTTTAATTTATCAACAGATGTCATCACATTCCTCTTTAAAATAGCACCTGGTATTTCTGATGATACCAGGTACACAATCAAGATTGCCAGTTCCTGGTACAGAAAAACAGCCCCACATCATTAATCATCAAACCCAACATCATGCTTAAATGTGGGAATGGAAGTTATAAAAGCTCCTCAAAGTATTAAGCCAGGGGTTGAATAAAAGTGCACATGCACCTTTTTTTACATTTACATTTTCAATTGAACTTGAAAGTTAAGTCAACTTCTGTTTTTAAAATATCTCCAATATGTATTAATAAATACTGTTTAATTAGTTTTTTTTTTGTTGTTTATTGTTATAATCTTTTATCCACTGCCATTATCTTTCCATTGTTTTTCCAGTAACTTTCATCTATTGGCATTATCGTTCATCTAAGGCTTAAACTAATTTTAATACCTTCCAAAGGCTGGATATAATTTTTATATTAGAACACATAACACATTTTATTTACTGGGATTTTGTTTTTATGCTCACATGTTGGTCTCCATGTTGTAATAAGTGTATAACAATACTAAGATTATCAAGACCGAATATTTCATTCTGAATGGAATTAGAGGTAAGGCACTTGATATCTGTTAGTGGTGCTTATGCGAGTTTAAACTCAGTACTCAGTAAGTTGTATTGTTAAAAGTAATTTAAATAAATTGACAATTAAAACACATTGGTCTATATATCTGTCTTTGTTTAGTTTTTGGTTTCTTGTTTATTATGCTACTTTCGAGAAATTAATATGCACAAAATTTTGAGAACATGCATTGATTACCCTCAATTACCGCAAGATGCTCTTGGTTCCACCTCCCCATTCCTGAGTGGAATTCTTTGATCTATGCTGGTATCACAATAATATTTCCTTTTTTGTAATAATAATAATAATAATAATAATAATAACAACAACAATTATTTTTTAATGACGCAAAGTAAAAACATTGCACAGTTTGATTTACAAAGGTAACACTCTAATACATTCATTCATTTATTCATTATCTTCCGCTTTATCCTATATTAGGGTCGTGGGGGGGTTCCACATGCCCATCCAGTGGAGAGCATTTCGGGTGCTGGGCAGATACACCCAGGACAGGACGCCAATCCATCGCTGGGCACACACACACAGACATGCACACAAACACACTCTACATGTGGCAATTTGGAGAACTCAATTGACTTGATCCATGCTTTTGGACTGTGGGAGGAAACCGGAGAACCCGGAGGAAACCCACGCAGACACGGGGAGAACATGGAAACTCCACCCAGATGGGGATTCGAACCAGGAATCCCTAGCGCTGAGAGGCGAACGTGCTAACCACTAAGCCACCGTGCCGCCCCACTCTAATACAGTGAAAAGTTATTTCACCACATTTCTAAACTTACTTTAGAATAAAATATTACTTACTCCATATGTACATACTATATATAACACGTTGTGTGTGAGTTGTGTAGAAGAGGCAGTAAGGATTGGGACCCATGAACATAAAAGACACCGGGTAAAATCAGACAAATCAAGCCACACACATGATCACAACACAATAAATTATTGTTCCAAAACACTAAGAAAGGCAAGGCTTTCAAACATCCAAAGGATAATCACATGACTGGAACATGGCTGAACCAAATAAATGGATTATAAGTAGTTACACACATAGTCCAGTAACAAAGGGCTGTAACAAACGTACACTGTATGTGCATATTGTCTTACATAATTATAGCCTATTAAAATGTAAATTTAAATTATTATTAATATTATTAAATTAATATAATGAAGAAACTTTTTTGAAGTCAAAAAAGTCAAATTTACACATTAAAAATAACTGGCTTCTAAGTTAAGAGGGTCATCAGTCATTTATCACAAGGTACAGCAGAACCTTCTGTACCTTTACTTCTCATGATATTCACTACACTGTAAATCAGTGGCAGACCATGCATTTCACTCTTAGGCATTTTATAATTAATTATTCCACCTAACAATAACCATCCATCATATATTATCTTCCGCTTAATCATCTGCTAGGGTCGCGTGGGGTGTTTAGATAGTTAACTCGTTGTGGTTGGAGCGAGATGGCACTGGAAATGGAATTTAATTAGAGCTAATTAACAAACCTTGCATAGCTCCGCCTGATAAACAAGTGACCCCTTTATAAGCTGCAGCGATTGACCCTGAGCTGCTGGAATGCAAGCGCACGGCATATACCACACACGTGTACCTGAAATCTTTTCTCAGGTCCTCATCTGCACCCACCCCATTTTACGCTTGTAGCCACACATAACAGTCACCAACAATAACATAAAAAAATTACAATATTATTTAGGACACTTACAAAGAATTCTGATTAAATCCTGATTATTTGGACACAAACCATATCCTACTTTTTTTCCTTAAAAAAAGTTTTATTAGTTTAATTAAGAAGTCCTTTTCAATTTTAATCAAAGCTAATGCTAAAAGTCAAGTATTTATGTAATACATTTTAATTGGCTAAAAATGTCTGCTCATCAAACGAAAGCTCCATTCAGAGAGCATGAATACGCTGACATAACTTGAGCCAGCTTGAAGGCACTGGTATCTAATTGGTTAAAGCAAAAGGTTGATCTACACTCATTTAATGCTACCAGGAATTGAAACTTCATTCTAAAGGCCTAGGTAGAAATATTTAAAACCTGGCAAAAACGATGCTGAAATGTTGTTGGTTAAATGCTTTAATAATAAAATACATGTCTGGATGTGGGGCGGCACGGTGGCTTAGTGGTTAGCACGTTTGCCTCTCAGCGCTAGGGATTCCTGGCTCGAATCCCATCTGGGTGGAGTTTCCATGTTCTCCTCTTGTCTGCGTGGGTTTCCTCCGGGTTCTCTGGTTTCCTCCCACAGTCCAAAAACATGGATCAAGTCAATTGAATTCTCAAAATTGCCCCATATAGAGTGTGTCTGTTTTAGTGAGTGTGTGCCCAGCGATGGATTGGCGTCCTGTCCTGGGTCTATCTGCCCAGTGCCCGAGACGTTCTCCCCTGGATGGGCATGGGGAACCCCACCGCGACCCTAATTAGAGGATAAAGTGGGAGATAATGAATGAATGAATGTCTGGACGTGGTGCCATCGGGAAAAACAATAAGAAAGGAAGTGGAAAAAGCATTTTTGTTAATTATTATATAATTATTAGGTATTCATGGACAAAATATAATTAACATCAATCTCTGATTCAGATATTTTAAACCTTCAGAGAATCTGATAAGTATACAGACTTTATATCATATAGAAATTATATGCAGTGTGATTCTAGTTACCTAATATAGTTCAAAATACAAGTTGTAAAAAATGTTGTAACTGTTCAGGTGTTTCAATGTTGACAGCAAGCTGCTGTAGACAAGAAGGTGAGCATACAGTCTCCAGTTCTTTAAAACTTTTAATCGGAATCATTAAGCATATTAGTGGTAACATGGCTAAAATAATATTTTTGATTAAATATAGTAAAAAAATATATTCAAGAAGTCAAGAATAGAAATTACATCATACACAGTGCTCCAGTGCAGCAGGACATTGGCAGGACGATAACTACAAAATGTAGTGTTACATTTTCAAAGGAGAATAAAATGAAAAAATCTCTCAAACTTTACTTAGACTTTAGAATTATTGACCAAATTCTTTGAATCTTTGTTTTTATTTTTGTAAATATCTAATTACAGCCTTTTCAAAATAAGAGTAAATACAAATGAAATGATTTTGCATACAAATTTAGTTCCTTTCATGTCACATACAGCACACGTTTACCCAAGTAAGTATAAAAGAGAGGGTTAAAGTGGAATCTAGAGAATGGCAAAATCTATTTTAAGTATGATGCAACACGTTCAAATGTCCAAACATGTTTTTTGAGTGGCAATTTTTAAATCTTATTTTATATATATATATATATTATATCAATTCAACTTTACTTCATTTCTTATATATATATATATATAATAATAAAATCTTTAGTATAATTAGTAGTAGTGGTAACAGTAAGGGCAGCAGTTGTTTTTATAACAGTAGTAGTAGTAAAACTTGGAATATTGTTTAAACATTCTTTAAGTGTGCTAGTTAAATTAAAGCCTTAGATACAAAAAAACAAAAATGCAATTAAAAGTAATTTGAATTTCATACATTATATGGAAAAAGACACCTGGATACCTTTAAAATACATGTACAAGGAGCTGAGTCTTCATGAAAAACCTTTTTTAAATAAACAATTTTAGGTGGCAAAGACTGTTGCAGTTCACTGCTGCATCAGGTGACTTATTGTTCTCTCAAAGGTACTCAGGCCCATCAGTAATAGATTTGTTCCTGTCTGATTTCCCCATCTAGGAAGCAGAGGATTAATGGCACATGTTAACTTATGAAAGAAATAGAAGGTTGTCAAATTAGAGTAAAAAGTAGAAGAGATTAATAGTTGGTTTGCAGGGTTTTTTATTAACTCTAGTTATCTATGTGGATGATTCCACTAAGTATGTGTTAGCACGTTCAAAATGTTTCCAAAAACTTACCTCACAAAAGCTGCACAACACCAACAAAACATGTGAAACATGTGGCCAGTACCAATCATTTTGTGACCTGTACAACGTACACCCCCCAGCTTTGCACACACTCTTGATACATTTTCACAATTCCTGTCAAAATTATGCTGCTTGGCCAAACGCATGTTTACATTTTATATCGAGTACACAATTTATATAGAGTATATGAAATGTTTCCTTTTTCATAATCATATTTAGACTTCACTCTACTGATTAATATTTAAACAAAAAACTGGAATTAGCCTGAATGCATTTTTGTATTAGATATAAAAGCCATGAAGGTTTGGACGACTAAAAAATATATATATATATATATATATATATATATATATATATATATATATATATATATATATATATATATATATATATATATATATGGATTTTACCTTAAATCAAACTTTGCATCAAATTTAGAGGCTTAACTTTACCTTTCACTAAGTCCATGACAGATATAGCTCACTTCCTGAATAGGAAATCACAATGCAAGAGTTATTGAATCTCAGGAATTAAATACATAAGAATAATGAAATAAAAATATTTAGATCACAGTGTGCTTTTATTGAATCTTATGAATCAAAAACATAATAATAAAATGAAAAAAACATTATTTAACACAAACAAAAAACAATATTCTGCCGAAGTTTCCTGTCACACATCTGCTGTGGGGCATAAGAATTCATCAGTGTGCTCTCTAATGTCTGTTGGTTCTCCCAAGATGATACGGGGCATAATGGGAAGCAAGGCATGTTCAGAGTGAAGAGGTGAGTGGGTAAAGTTCAGAAGTGTGTTCTGTATGCAGGAATAAGTCATACCACTGTCACACTCCTGTTTAATCATGGGTAGAGTCGAATGGTTTCCCAGGTTATAGAGTGTCATATTTGGCTGTAGGGGAGCCAAACGCAGCCGATCTGGACCTAGAACAGGATCATTCATGCTAACCAGTGCTGCAGGAGCTAATTAGAAAGAGTAAAGAGAAGAAAAAGTGATGTTACTCACACTCAATTATCTTTTTTTTTTAATGACAGTGTAACCAAATATAAGCCTCTCAGATGTGAAGAACTCTAAATACACAGTACTTTCATATCTGACTAAATGAAAATTTAATCCAACTTCAATAGTAGCTCTATTACAAAATATATAACTTACTACATGGCCTTGCTCCAAAATATCCAAATGATCTCAATCAGTTGTATAATCTTTAGTAGAAAGTCTAGTGCAGAAATGCTGATGGTACAGGGAGGCAGTTTAATAAAATTTCTGCCCCTTTTAGTCATGCTTGTCTAGTCATTTTTGCTAGACTTTCATGAATTAATGCTACTCCATTACTTTAACTCCCCTTACTATATATATATATATATATATATATATATATATATATATATATATATATATATATATACGTTTATTATTTATTTTATTTTATTATTTTTTATATTTTTATATTGCCTTTGAGATGACACCAACTCCTCATCGACAACAATGCCAGACTGCTACAGCAATGACCTTAGAGCACTTTGAGTTTGACTTAGTGGTAAGAAACGTTTGCCTCTCAGCACTAGGGATTTAGCGTCTTCTCCCCCGTGACCCTAGTAGAGGATTAAGTGGAAGTTAAATTTGAAGTTAAATTTACTCAATTTTCTCTGCCTCACAATGTTTATTTATTTTTCCTTAACCTGCTTTTGTAATATTATGCAAATTAGACTTCATATAGCAACTTTTAGGACAGCCAATAGCTACTTTCCTTACTGAGGAGTTGGAAACAATGACCATGCTACCTGCTGCTGAGCAGAGCTGAGAGATGAGCAGAAAAATTTTAAAATAAAATAAGGAGCCAACTATCAATCTATGGCATTTGGCTACTCTAATGTACTATAAAGCATCGCCTCTCATCACCACAAACGACAAAACAAGGGGCCCAACATCTCCGGTCCCCACAATTTACTAAACTTTATTTACACCTCTATAAGGTGCTATGATGCAAACAAACAAAATTTGCCCAGGTCTCAGAAACAGAAGGTAATAGAATTTCCTTGTTTACAGCTAGTTAGACCACATTTCATAACCTGAAAGGCAGGGAAACAACTTTCAAAGAGGTTAGAAGATTATAAGGATATTTAAAAGGGGTTCAAAAAAGAAGGAAGAGAAGAAAACAATAAAGTAAAACAATTAGAGGTTTTCAATATATAAATGACTGTACAGGCTTTGATTGTGTACAGGCTTGCGACCTGAAGGTCCCCGGTTCAATTCTGGAACCCATCAAGCACTAAGTCTAAAGTGCCCTTGAGCAAGGCACCTAACCCAGTTGCTCCATGGGCACTGTATACAGGGCTGTCCACCACTCCGAGCACCGTGTGCTCACTTCACTCAATGTGTGTGTGTGTGTGTGTGTGTGTGTGCATGTGTTTTACTGCATGAATGGGTTAAATGTGGAAGCACAGTAGGCAAAAAAAAATTTATTTATTGTTTTGCATGAAATACCACTAAGTCAGTTGTATCTTAAACATACATGATTACCTTACTATTCAGTTCATTCATTTGTTGTAGTTTAATTATTAGCAGGTGATGATGCCAATATGACATTTTGTTGTCTATATATTATATTTAATCAGAAAATTAGACAAATGTACCAAAGCTCAAATTTATTCGACAATAATTCAGGATTAAAAACAAAACCGTAAATGCATCAATTTAAATACAACTTTTGCTCTTTATTTAGGTCTTTTCTCTTTTACATTTAATTAAATCTTTTTTAAAAACTTTTATATTATTTTTATCCCATGTCCCTTAAGGAAATTTTTATTTGTAGTGTGATATCTTTTACATTTAAATGTAAGCCTAAAAAATATTTTTTCTGTAACTGTAACAAAACACAGTCACCTATTGTGTGTATATAAATAACATAATGCCATTCTATTAATAGGCTTAAGGCCTTGCTACTGTAGGCAGAAGTTCCTCCTTCCAGCCGCTAGAGGGCATTTTTTCCTTAAGGATGAAAATTGGCTGGTAACGAAGCAGATTTTACCTCATGCATTAGTGTCTTGCAATTAGTCTGTAAACTATGTTAAGCATCCTCGAAAAACATTTATTTTAGCAAGCCATTTATTAACAGGCTGTGTTTATGATTATTCTAAAATATATGTTATGATTATAAAAAATCATTTAAATGTTTTTTACCCTTTTTAAATTTATGCATAGGAGTGGATGCAGTTTTATTAATAAAATGTGTTTTATCATTTATTCATGTTACACCATTAAAATATAAATGTGTGGTTAATATAAGCTTGTGGTTAAGGACCCAGCCTTGCGACCTGAAGGTCCTCGGTTTGATTTACAGTCCCACCAAGTACTATGGCTGAAGAGCAAGGCACCTAACCCCAAATGCTCCCTGGATGCGGTATACAAGGCATGTATACAAGGCATGTATACATATATACATTGCTCTGGGCACGTGTGCTTACTTCACTCAGTTTGTGTATCACTGCATGGATCGGTTAAATGTGGAGGACAAATTCTTCTGTGTGTAAGCACAGGAGGCAAAATTCATTTATACATTTATTAATACATCTACTTGATGTTGTGTAATGCTCTCTAGAGGTTCAACAGATTTTGTGTCATGTTTCGTAAAGTTCAAGTAATTTATTTATATAGCGCTTTTTACAACTGTGATGCACATACAGCGTTGGTGAGTGTGAGCCACACGAGACGAAGCATAAAGTAAAGACCTTTATTTACACTATGAAAAGAAACGAAAGAAAAGCTGGCACGATGGACGAAACAAACAAAACACAGAACAAAAACAATAATGCAAATCGAAATCAAGGCTACGGTACCAAAGGACGAGGCGAGAGGATCGGAAAACCAGGAACGGAGCAGGAGGTCAGTACACAGATGATCAGAACAGGAGAACGCTGGATTGGACACGGATACACAAGGTACGGTCAGACAATCTGGCAATGCGATAGAGGAACTTGGGGGTATTTATAGGAAATTATGAAATGATAAGGGCGTGGCAGGCGGGAAAGTAAAAGACGTGACAGCAACCCCCCCTCCTTGGGCTTCTCAGGATAAGTTCGGTGAAAATCCTTGATCAGTTGGAAGTCGAGGATAGCAGAAAGGGGGAACCCAGGATCGCTCCTCGGGACCATAATCCTCCCAGTCGACGAGGTACTGGATGCCACGACCCCGTCGACTGGAGTCCAGAAGGCGGTGGACAGTGTAGGCAGGACCACCAGTAATGACCCGGGTGGGCGGGGGGGGTCTGGTAGGAGGGCAAAGAGGAGAAGTGCGTACATGTTTAATCTGTGAGACGTGGAACGTAGGGTGAATACTCATGTGCGAGGGAAGGACTAGGCGGATGGCCGTGGGACTGATGATCCTGGCAATGCAGTAGGGACCGATGAAACAGGGTGCCAGCTTGCGTGATGTAGAGCGAAGAGGAATGTTCTTGGCAGAAAGCCACACTAATTGTCCTGGTTTGTAACGGGGTGCAGGACGGCGATGGGTTAGGGTTAGGGCGATGCATGTGGGGGAGTGTCCAGTAGCCACAGATTGGTGAGAATTGATGGCATATTCCACCCAGGGAAGGTGGATGCTCCAAGACCTTGGGTTGCGTTCAGAGACTCGTCACAGGGTGGCCTCAATTTCTGGATTAGCCCTCTCGGTCTGGCCGTTTAACTGGGGATGGAAGCCGGAGGAGAGGCTGACAGAGGCCCCCAGACTTTCACAGAAAGAACGCCAGACTCTGGAGGTAAACTGGAGGCCTTGATCTAAAACAATGTCCAAGGGGATGCCATGGATTCAAAACACCTGGTCGATAAGGACATAAGAGGTCTCCAAGGCGGTTGGAAGCTTTGGCAGAGCAGCAAGATGGACGGCCTTGGAGAAACGGTCTACGATGGTGAGTATAGTTGTCTTACCATGGGATTCAGTGACAAAGTCCAATGCAATATGGGACCAAGGACGGCTGGGTATGGGAAGAGGATGGATAAGACCGGCAGGTGGCTGATGAGAGGCATTGCATCGGACGCAAGTGGAGCAGGCAGCGGCATATTCCTCTACATCCCGTCTCAACGTTGGCCACCAGAAGCGTCGACCAAGGAGACTTAAGGTGCGTGTAACCCCAGGATGGCCGGAGGATCTGGAGTCATGAGCCCATCTGAGAACTGCTGAGCGAGCTGAAGCTGGGACATAAAGGCGATGCGATGGAGTTTTAAGTGGCGCATGATAATTTACCAGAGCGGTACGGATGGTGTCAAGAATCTTCCAAGTGACATTAGCAATCACCTTTTCCTTGGAAAGAATTGGTTCCTTGGACTGCGGGGCCTTATCCTCCTCTTGGTTGAAAAGACGTGAAAGAGCGTCAGGCTTGGTGTTACGTGTGCCAGGGCGGGATAAATGTCAGGGTAAAATGAAACCGAGAAAAGAATAGGGCCCACCGGGCCTGGCGAGAGTTAAGCCTCTTGGCGGACTGGATGTAGGCTAGGTTCATATGATCTGTCCATACAACAAAAGGATGTTCAGCCCCCTCTAGCCAATGAGGCCACTCTTCGAGCACCAACTTGACCGCAAGCAGCTCGCAATTCCCAATATCATAGTTCACTTCTGCGGTGGACAGTTTGTGGGAGAAGAAGGCGCAAGGATGAAGTTGGTTATCGATCCAGGTCCGCTGAGAGGACCGCCCCTACGCCAGTATCAGAGGCATCAACTTCCACAATGAACTGAAGTGAGGGGTCGGGTTGAACAAGGATCGGAACCGTGGTGCCCTGAACCGGGCCAGAAACTGATCGTAAGTGCCGACAGTGGGATCAATCTGAGCGGCTTCCGCCCATGAGAGGACGCGATCACGCAGCAGACTCAGAATGAAAGCAATCTTGGATGAATCATGCATAAATAACTGAGGTTGATGGCTGAAGACCAGTCGGCACTGAAATAAAAACCCTCGGCATAAGTGGAGATCACCGCGGAATGGCTCCGGATTTCCTGATTCTTGGCCGGCGAAGTCGCGGTGTGGTTGGCTTCAAACATGCGCTCATTCAGTTGCTCCATTGTGGCCAGATTGTGACGCACATACGACATTGTGAGTGTGAGCGACCCGAACAGCCACACGAGACGAAGCGTAAAGTAAAGACCTTTATTTACACCATGAAAAGAACAAACAAATAAAACACACAGAACAATAACAATAATGCAAATCGAAATCAAGATTATGGTACCGAAGGACAAGTCGAGAGGATCGGAAAACCAGGAACGGAGCAAGAGGTCAGTACACAGATGATCAGAACAGGAGAACGCTGGATTGGACACGGATACACAAGGTACGGTCAGACATTCTGGCAACGCGGTAGAGGATCTTGGGGGTATTTATAGGAAATGACGAAATGATGAGGGCGTGGCAGGCGGGAAAGTAGGAGACCGTGACAACAACAGTACATTGTGAGAAAACAGCTTTACAGAGTTAAAAGACTTTAAACCCCCAAAGAGCAAGCCGAAGCAACAATGGCAAGAAAAAACTCCCTGTTATGTTGTTGTTTTAAGGAAGAAACCTTGGGAGGACCAAGGCTCAGTGGAGGACTCATCCTCTTTTAGCGGGATGTAAATGAAGACCGGTTACAAAATAACCTGATTCTGCTGTGCTGCAGTACAGAAGAACATCTATCCATTTTTTCCACAAACATTTAATCTCTTCCACTTAATTCTCAACTAGGGTTGCAGGGGGTTCACCATGCCCATCGAGGGGAGAAGATTTCATGCGCTGAGCAGTTACACCCCAAACAGGGTGCCAATTCAATGCTGGGCACACACTTACTCACACAGACACTCTATGTGAGTAAGAGTGGGCAATTTATTTATATGGGCAATTTAAAGCAATGCTTTTGGACAGTGAGAGGAAACCCAAGAAGACTGAACCAAAATACGCTTTAAAACTTAAGCGTATATGTGTTGTTAGGGAATAGGATGGCTTTGGACTCTGGTGTCTTCCTGCCTTGTAAAGAAAACAATACAAAATGATATTTAATAATTTATAATAGTATTTTTATAATGTGGCAAACAGAATTTGGTATGAACACAGTGGCGCTGGGGGAGAAAGCTGTTGGTAATGGAATTTGATTATTAAAACAATAAGGCACATGAAGGTGTGCATTATTGTTAATAATGTCATGGCTGGACAAATGGCTTAGCCAATCAGATTTATAATTGTAAAAAACACATGCTGCGGAGAGAGGGATCGACCACGAGCTGCAGGAAGCAATGTACTGTATTTAAAGCTTGTCTGTATTGATTCTGTCTCCAGTCCTTATTTGTTACACAGAACAATTAATTTGCATAGTTTTAGAACAACAAATAAATTAACAACAGCAAGATAATAATTACAAGGTTAAAACTAACAAAAAGAGATTAGTGATCATATTTGCAATGTAAGAGTGTCATTACATAAAAGGTCATTTTTATCAGACACAAATTTACTTTAATTTGATCATTACAGGGTGTCTCACCTTGTGTTGGAAGTGTGGGTGAAGGCATCTGAACAGGAGGAAGGCATAGTGTTTCACTAATAGGTGACAATTCCTCTCGATCTGCATCTACTATGGCTCTGGGTTGAAAAACCAAACTACTGAGCTGGATTTTATCTGATGACTGGTTATAAGCTAACCTTGAAAGCAAAGTAAATTTCCTCGCATCAAACTGTTCCATTGTTAAATTAGCTTCTGTTGCCTTTGCATCACTTGTGAAGAAAGGTATCGATCGCACAATTTGTTCCTCTCTTTCCAATCGTTTTCTTTTGTCTTCTTCCCCATCATTCCTATCAGTTTCTAATGAATTAGTTGCTGGGTCTTTCACATCATTCTCTAAAAATGAAACCACCAATGCAGCTTCATGTCTGCTTTCTGATTGAGCCATCTTCTTTTTATCTTCCTTAAAGATATTTGTCCTGGGTCTATATGTTGAAGGCTGCCAAGTGAAACTCTGTGCTGGGAAAAGCACATTTTCAGAAGAGCTGATAAACTTGGAAGAGGAGGGGAGCACTGTCCCATTGAATAAAAAGTTTTTATCATCTTCATCATTATCCGGATAGACAACGACTCCTGGTTTCAGGACTTCAGATGAAATTGTGTCAGTCATTTGGGACAGTGTGCAATCAGTGGAACTTGCCACAGGACACGGAGACAGGTCCTCCTGTCGTTTTGGGCTCTCATCCTCGGTACTGTGGTTCCCATCAGATTCACTAAAACAGATAACAAAATAGTGTTTTTAGACACAAACACAACCACAAAGAATTTTCATAATTTTAGTTTTAAAACATAATTCTCCTCCATAATTATAAAGTATAATACATTATCTTCTGCTTAATACTAGTTGTGGGGGGTTTCCAATGCCCATTCAGGAGAGAGATTTTTGAGCGCTGGGCAGATACACCCAGGACAACATGCCAGTCTATCACTGGGCAAGCTCACTCACACACACACAATTTCAAGTTATTTTTAAGTTCAAGTTATTTATTTATATAGCGCTTTTTACAACAATACATTGTCACAAAGAAGCTTTACAGAATGAAAAGCCTTTAAACCCCCAAAGAGCTAGCCGAAGCGACAGTGGCAAAAAAAAACTCCTTTTATGTTATTTAAGGAAGAAACCTTGGAAGGACCAAGACTCAGTGGGGGACTCATCCTTCTTGAGCGTCAAGGCAGCAACAACAATGTAGGACAGCCATGTACAGATATTTAACCAATGGAAAAACTCTAACAACTGGAAAATTATATGTGAGTCCATTAAGGGCGTCCTGCAGGACCGCCAGTCCAATTAATATTCAGGTTCCATCCAGTGTTCGTCAGCAGAGCCATGGATGAAGATCTCCAGGAAGCCGGTCACACCTCAAAAGAAACAGACACGGAAGGCAGTTAGAGCTACCGTATTTTCCAGACCATAAGACGCACCGTATTATTAGTAAGGCGCAGTCTGAATTACGGGGTCTATTTCTGTATTTGACCCACGTATAAGGCGCACCGTACTATAAGGCGCAGTCTCAATTACGGACTCTATTTCTGTACGGCACCGTATTATAAGGCACATGCTAAAACATACGATCTACAAGAAAAGTAAAGGATGCAAAACGGTGATTTATAATTGAAGTTTATTCTACTACTTGACAAAACACACATTTACACAAGATTAAATAAATGTGTTTTTAATTTATTTTTAAAGATTAATAGTGATTCAGAATCACGAACAGTAACTGGAATGCTATTCAAAAGTTGAGGAGCCTTGTGGGAGAACGCTCTTCCACCAGCAGTAATTTTATTTATTCTAGGAGCTAAGAGTAAACCAGGACCTTGAGATCGGAGCTCACGTGTTGGCTTGTACAATTGAATCAGCTCACTCAGATACTGTGGAGCCTGATTATGTAGAATTTTATATGTTATCAATAAAATTTTGTACTCAATACGAAACTTAACTGGTAGCCAGTGCAAGTTTGATAACACAGGACTGATATGATCAAACTTTCTGGTTTTAGTTATAACTCTAGCTGCAGCATTTTGCACAAGTTGTAATTTATGCATGCCCAGCGATAGATTGGTGCCCTGTCCTGGGTGTTTCTGCCCAGCGCCCGAGACGTTCTCCCCTGGATGGGCATGGGGAACCCCAATGCGACCCTAATAGAGGATAAAGCGGAAGATAACGAATGAATCAATGAATGTAATTTATGTAATGATTTATTAGAACATCCTGTCAGAAGTGAATTACAATAATCTAACCTTGAGGTAATAAAAGCATGAATTAGTTTTTCTGCATCTTGGAGGGAGAGGATATTTCGTAGCTTCAAAATGCTACGAAGGTGAGAAAATACAATTCTAGTAATATTGCTAATGTGCTTTGTAAAGGAGAGAGATCTGAATCAATAATGACACCGAGATTATTTACAGATGAACTGGGTCTAATTAAAGAGCTATCAAGGTTTAACATAGTGTTAGAAGCTTTGTTAATTTTGTCCTTGGGTCCAACTATCAGAAACTCTGTTTAATCAGAATTTATCAGTAGGAAGTTTTTTGACATCCATATTTTAATATCTTGGATGCAGTGCTCGAGCTTACTGACTGAACGAACATCATTAGGGTTAGCTGAAACATATAACTGTGTATCATCTGCATATGAGTGGAAACTGATTCCATGTTTATGAATAATTTATCCAAATGGAAGCATATATAATGCAAATAGGAGTGGACCCAGAACTGACCCTTGCGAGACACCATATTTAACTTTAGCAAGATCAGAACATTGGTTGTTAACACAGGTGAATTGATATCGATCTGGCAGGTAGGATTTAAACCACTTGAGTGCAGATCCTGTAATGCCCACAGTGTTTTCTAATCTAAGATATTATGGCCTATGGTGCCAAAGGCTGCACTAAGATCTAATAATACAAGGAAAGACATTTGGTTATTATCAGAGGACATTAATAAGTCATTAACGACTTTAATTAAGGCTGTCTCAGTGCTATGATGAGACCTAAAACCTGACTGAAAAACTTCATAAATGTTATTAGCTAGAAGATGGCGATTCAGCTGGTTGAACACAATTTTTTCTAGGATTTTAGAGACAAAAGGAAGGTTTGATATTGGTCTATAGTTGGACAGTATTAGAGGATCTAAATTAGGTTTTTTAAGTAATATTTAAAGTTTAATTCAGGTAAATGTTGTAGGAATGACACAGCAGTAGAGGAAATGATTGTACGCTTCATATCATATTGCGGTTTAATAACTGGATCAAAATCAATTTCTAAATCATAGGTTATCAAATAGTGATCGGAGATGACCTCACTTAGTGGAACAATATTTAAATTATTAACGTTAATACCATGTGATAAAACTAAGTCTAATGTATGTTTACAGCGATGTGCTTCACCAACCACACTTTGAGTAACACCCATGGAATCAAGGATGGAGTCAAAGGCTAATTTAAATGAGTCTAGTGGGTTTTCAAAGTGAACATTGAAGTCACCGACTATTAAGGCCTTGTCTGATGAGATTACTATGTTAGGGAGAAATTCACCAAATTCTTTAATAAACTCTGTATTTGGGCCGGGAGGGCGGTATATGGTAATAAGTTGCATTAGATTGGATTTATTCTTTAATGAAGATAAGCTGCTTATGTTGAGTACAAGAGCTTTGAAGGATTTTGACTCATACTTATTATTAAGTGTTACATTTATGTTTTCTTTATAGATCATAGCCACTCCACCTCCTCGTCCACTAAGACGTGGTTTATGAGCATAAGTATAACCAGGTGGAGAGGCATCATTTAATGCTAAGTATTCATTGGCCCTAATCCAGGTCTCTGTGAGACAAAAGACATTTAGGAAGTTATCAGTTATTATTTCTTGAACTAGAGCTGATTTTGATGAAAGTGACCTAATGTTTAATAACCCAAGTTTTAACTTAAAAGTGTTTCTTACATTACTTGAGATTGTATTGATATTAATGAGATTTTTTGGCACACTTTTAGGACTCTTTTTGTTTTTTGCTCACTGCGATACTTGATAACTGTCTTAATGGCATGGGACCTAGTTATTGTGGGTGACGACTCCTGGCAGTTTGCAGGCAGTTGGTTAGGCCATTCTGTCTGCTGTCTGGCCTTGGCTCTGAATTGTCAATTTTTTTTTCCTATCTGAACAAAAAACCCTATCGGCTATGTTTGTGACATGAGCGCAGCACCCTCCAGGGAAGGATGGATGCCGTCCCATTTCAAAAGGCCAGGCCTTCCCTCAAAAGTACACCAATTATCAATAAAGGTAATATTGTTTTCTGAGCACCACTTAGACATCCAGCAACACAGCGACCATAACCTGCTGTAGGTTTTGCCGCCACGCCTAATTGGTAGGGGACCAGAGACAACTACTTCATCAGACAACATTGCAGCGGTTCCACACACCTCTTTAACATTAGCCTTAGTAATCTCTGACTGCTTGAGACGAACGTCATTATTGCTGACGTGGATAACTATTCTAGAGAATGAACGTTTTGCATTAGCCAGCACTTTGAGGTTCGCCCTGATGTCTGGAGCCCTGGCTAGCTATTCGCTAGCCAGGGTAGCTATTCGCACGTGTCTGAGCTGGGAGTCGCCAATAACCAGAGCACTTTTAACAACCGGTCTCTCAGTGGGAGAGTCATTAAGTGGGGAAAACCAATTGGACACGTGGATCCGAGAAGAGTGATGCTCAGTTCTACGTGTACGTCGCCTGGTCATCACCCACTCGCCCTGCTGCAAGGGCTCTAAAGCCGGAGATTTAGCACCTGATCCTGTGGCATTCGGGCTGGCTAAACTGGTCCCTGTCACACCTTTACTAACATGACCCTGTTCTAAAACCCGAATGCGCTCTTCTAGCACTGAAATCTTCTCCGTCAGACTAAGGACTAGGATACACTTCTCATAAGCTGAATTATCAGTAATGACAGAGGAAGACTGTCTATACATACTGCACTGAGGGCACGCAACCAGAGGGGAAAGTGCCATTGTAAAGTTTATATATAAATGAAGAAATAAACTTAGCTTCAGGTGGGTAGAGATGTAAGGTTAGTTCCCGCTGTCACAGCTGATGAAACAAAGCAGCGGCAGCAGCTGGTGGAGATCCAACTCTAGTAAATCGTTGAATGGAGGTTGAGTCCTGGAGGTTCTCACACTGCAGTGTGTGAAGATCAGCGTCGAGTCCAATAAAATCCAATCCGAAAATCCGAACAGTTGAATCCGGCGACACAGATCAGGAGAATGCTCTTTTATAAATATAGGCTATTATTTATAAAAGAAGCGGGTAATAAATGCAGCGGTGTTGGCAGCAAACGACCGCGATAGTAAGTGCTAGCATTAGCGGTTAAAAATGCTAGCAACAACACCGCGATTTGGAGAGTAGTGAGGGACAAAAAGCGGAATAAATGCTATGTAATAACGATGAAGTAGCTGAACAGTCAAGAGAAAGTAAAAAAGTAACTAAATAACACTTAATTTAGTAGTTAAGCTTAACAGAGCTAGACGGCGCACGTACGCATCTACACACTGACTGCGTGGCAGTACCACATACCACACTAAATGGGGCAAATGCCGCCTAAATTATTATTTTTATACTTTAAAGTTAGTATTATTTATAGTTTTAATATAAGGCATTTATGTTTATATCAAAACAAATTCATTCATTCATTCATTATCTTCCGCTTTATCCTATATTAGGGTCGTGGGGAGGTTCACCACGCCCATCCAGGGGAGAACGTTTCGGGCGCTGGGCAGATACACCCAGGACAGGGAGCCAATCTATCGCTGGGCATCAAAACAAAGTGAAATCTAAAATTAGTTAATTCATTTAAAAGTTTGTTAAAAAATATTTTTTCAAAATTGAAACATAGACTTAATAAGAAATATATATCTGCAACACATCAAAAAACCTGACAAAAGCAAAATAAAGCTAAAACATGCATTTTGAGCTGAAATAAAAATGACATTAATTTTATTTTCTATCATTAATTTGTAAGTCACATTATACTAAAGAACTGGTCAATTTATCAGCAGTTTCCTCCAGAGCAAAAATAATAAAAAATTATAAAAACAAGAAACTAAATAAAAAATAATAAAAAAAAAAAAACAAGAATATTTTCTTCTTCTACTTCACACAAAAATCAAGTTGATGAAAACTTTTTTGAGAGCAATAAACAAAGAGGAGAAAGAATTCTGAAATGGGGGTGGGCAAAAATGAAGACTGGAGCCAGGATTTCACTCGTGCCGTATCCTCCATCATTCCAGCTCATGGTAGGTCTCTCTCTCGGCGCCATGTGATTTTCCTGGCTTTAAAGGGTGCACAGGTAGTTAGGCAGATAATATAATCAAATTCCATTATCAGCTGCTCCCCACACCACGGTGATCCAGCCACAGTGATATTATATAATAAGCTGTCCCGCTATATCCTGAACATAGCTCTATGGGTTTGAAAGTATATCAATATTGAAGGTTATCTGTCTGTGATGACCAAACTGAAAAACTTACTAGTAGATGACCTGGACCCTATGTGTAACCACATAGATTAGATGTAAGATATTTAACATTTTTTTCTTTTAACAATCTTAATTCCACACCTACTTTCAGCAAAGCACAGTTCTCACACTCCTCTTCAACCCCTTATATACAAACGACCAACAGATTCTTCTGTCCACTCTTTGCAAACTAGTTTTTTTAAATGGCACTCAAATACATGTCCCCGGCCAGCTTTGTTACATTGGCTTCACAATAGACACACAGCTCAAACTATCTGAACAGATCACAAAAACTGCCTGTTCAAACTGAACGGGATTGAAATTGTGTTACTTTTAGACCCCTGTTTAGAAATGATGTTATAGTTCTTCTATTTTCAGAAAATCAGAAAAAAGTGTATATCTATCAGGAATCGGAAATTGACTAACAGGTCGTCTCGGGTATTACTCTGATTTTTATACTATTAACACAAGGATAGGCTCTAGCATGACTGTTGCTATATAGGCATTTTAGAAACTAAATTTAATAGAAAGAAAAAGCAACATTTTATGTTTTTCCTTTTCTTTGTAAGGAAAAGCTGGAAATATCTTATTGGGATAATAGATTAAATATTTTAATATTTGATGAAATCAGATACACAGGTTAAGAGCAGAGTGTGAGTGTGGTTTATTTGTCAACTTATCAGATCAGTTAAAATCTCAGTGGGAAAAAATAAATCTCAATCCTGAAAATATTGAAAATAAAAATGATAAAAAGGGTTTATAATGCTAAAGATCTAAATGTTGTATTTATCTATACTAATAAAAGTCAAATCCCTCACTCACTGACTTACTGACTCATCACTTATTTTCCAACTTCCAGTGTAAGTAGAAGGTTAAAATTTGGCAGGCTCATTCCTTGAAGCTTACTTACAAAAGTTAAGCAGGTTTCAACCCGAAATTCAACCCGTAACGGTCATAGAAATTGACCACATCCATTATATTAAACTTTCTTACTTATGGCGCCAGCTTCACGAAATTTGGTACGTGGCTTACCTGCCTGAGCTAACCAAAACTGAGGTACGTATTGATACTACCGTCCACCATAGTGATCTTTCGAACTGTCACTGCTATTCTTGCCATCTTTCGGAATTGAAAATAATGGACGGCCAACACGGTTCCTTTGGGCCACAACCACCACAGGCCCGACTCCTATGGGACGGAGCACCTTCAGCGATCATCTTTTATTTTGTGGGGTGTTTTTAGTGAATTAGTTGATCAACAAAGCAATTCTCAAATTTCATTCATTCATTCATTATCTCCGGCTTTATCCTCTATTAGGGTCGCGGTGGGGTTCCCCATGCCCATCCAGGGGAGAACGTTTCGGGCGCTGGGCAGATAGACTCAAGACAGGGCGCCAATCCATCGCTGGGCACACACTCACTCACACAGACACACTCTATATGTGGCAATTTCGAGAATTCAATTGACTTGATCCATGTTTTTGGACTGTGGGAGGAAACCGGAGAACCCGGAGGAAACCCACGCGGACACGGGGAGAACATGGAAACTCCACCCAGATGGGGATTCGAACCGGGAATCCCTAGCGCTGAGAGGCGAACGTGCTAACCACTAAGCCACCGCCCAAATCTCAAATTTAAAGTTTAAAACATTTTATTACTAATAAACACATTCTCTTATAAAGGGCAGCTAATTCACACTTAAATTTGTTTGTGTGGAGTGTGCAACAATGATTATAAAAAAAAGAACTTGATGTAAATTTAAGTGCATAATTAGCTGAAGTTTTATGTTTTATGACATAAAACCTTTTAAGTCAGGTCATCAAACATTTAAACCATAATAATAATGAAATTTATGAAATGATCACTAAACACTACATTCCTTACAAATACAATATAAACATTTTGACCCAAAATGCAGAAATCTTTTTGTAGTTCTATAAATGTCTATATATAATATTCATATTATCTAACACTACTGTATGTTAATTAAATGATCATTTGACTTTAAAAACTTGACATCGGAAATAATCAAACCACGTTATTATATTAATATAAGCTGCACATGCACTGACATGTTCTAAGAACTGCAGAATCAGACATAATGTTCAGACATAAGCTCCATCATAACATAATGTTCCATACAGTATCAGTCTCAGGAGATGATTGGGGTATAAATTACTGTAATTGTAATTGTAATTGTAACTGTACTCTAAATGTCTGGTTCGTCTGGGTTCTTATATGACTTTAGTGTTTCCGACACAATTTACAGTTTGCTGTTTTCTCGTTTTCTCTTTTCAGGCACTGCGGTGGAAAAGCATATAGCAGACAATTTTAAAAGGCACAAGTTTTTTGAGCAGCGCCGATGCATTTTTTAAAATAATCACAGTTATCCAAAACATGTTAAAGCAGGTTTGGGGAGAGTGTAATGAATTCATGCGTGTATGTGATTTTCAGGTCTTAATTGGCAACAGCGCCCTCTCAGAATCACAGAATTCGATCGTGATAGAATTCCTGTTACACTTGTGTTTGGAAGAGGGGACTCAGCAAAGTCAAGAAAAGGTGTTAAATAATGCTTTTGTGTATTATTGTAACATTTAGTGTTGATTCAGTGTCAATGTGTGTGACAGACACATAGTACAGCGGGGTGCGACGCTCAGGTTGCCGGCGCTAACTGAATAATACTTATGTATATAAAACGGGAATATTACTTTTTCAAACGGGAATTCCATGGTCAACTGGACGTTGAAGAGTGGGCTCAGTGCACAGCTTGGTCATATTACAACCAGAGGCCCGAACTGACAATGTGGTATACAAAGAGATCCTTAACAAGTAAATATTGGTATATTTTTACTCAGTTTAAATATATTTATTTTTGTGATTGATAAACATATTCACGGAGTACTTTTTTAGTATTTTGCTAGTTTAGTCAATAAAGTACATTCATCTTTTTTACCCAATACTCATCCACTAATTAATCTGTCCTTTTCTCACATTTCATGAGCAATGATCATGTCTCCTGTGTTTGTGTCTATACGCTCTTCCGCAATTGTGTTTGTGCGCATGTTTACATTGGTGTGTGCCTACAACTAAAAGACAGAAAACGTGAGGTCACCGCCGCCAGGTGCAGTCTAGCTTTATTTCTAAAAATGAAAGCCATTTGAAAAGAAAACTAAATGTTGTCTGTAGGGTGTGTGTTTCAGTGGGTTGGGTGTGGGGGAAGATTATACTGTTTGAGAAGACTTTTTTGATTCTCCTTGGCTATGAAAAATGTAAATAGTGCAGAGGACCTAATCACACACATGCACAAACATATATTAAAACTGCCTTACAAAAGATATAAGCCAGGGACTGAATTAACTAAAAAGCCTTTTAATTTCACATGCAAAGGTGAGCATGATGCAGCTTTCGTTTGCATACACACCTGACATGCAAACAACAGGCCAGCTGCTTCACATGAGCCTCATGTTTAAAATCATTGGGCTTACTTGTGTAAGCTGAAATACATATTTTTTAAATGTAAATCATTTGAATAAAAATATATTGGCAGGTACAAATGTTATAAGAAAAAGTGTCATTTATTTAACAAATTTATAAATAAAGCAAAAGAGTTTGTTGTTTGTAACCAATTTTTGTATTGATTATTATGTATTCTTCACATTACATTCTTGCTGAAATGTTTTTCATTCATTCATCATCTTCCGCTTAATCCTCTGCTAGGGTCGTGGTGGGGTTCCCCTTGACCATCCAGGGGAGAATGTTTCGGGCGCTGGACAGACACACCTAGGACTGGTCACCAATCTATCACTGGGTACACAAACGCACTCTATATGGAGCAATTTTGAGCATTCAATGCACCTTGAATCCATGTTTTTGGACTGTGAGAGCAAAACGGAGAACCCGGAGGAAACCCACACAGACATGGGGAGAACATGGAAACTCCATCCAGATTGGGATTCAACCCCGGATCCCCTAAGCTGCTTCCTCTGCTAAGAGGCAGACTTGCTAACACTAACTATTTCAAGAACTTATGAATATGAAATACATTAAAAACTAAAAATAAATAATAAATAAATAAATAAATAATAATAATAATAATAATAATAATAATAATAATAATAATAATAATAATAATAATGGTTGGGTGGCCATCTTTTTACATAAAGCTATATATTTCTTATACTTTATATTGTACAGACAATATGTTATAAGTGTTATTAAGCTATTAAACATATTTTGTGGGTAATAACACAATAAATGTTAAATGTTACCCTGTGTCACAACTAACAATTTGTCATTAATATAAGTTAAGAGAAATTAAAATTGATCCTTTCGAGAGGATTCCCTAAGGGAACTTAAGAAACCAGTATAAATATTTTTAATATTATAAAAAATGCAGTGTTGCCATATTGGTACTGACCAGTTAATGCAGGGTATGTGCAGGATTGTTCAGTGTACAGATGTTCAGAAGAATGGCTAAAGTAATAGATACCAGTCATTGGTGTGTCTGTAAGATGATGGAGTACAGGATTTTCAACCCTCAAACCCTAGCCGGATTGCCAAGTGCATGCAAAAAATGCAACCATATGGAGGTTTAATTTACAAAGACTTAATAAACTGGAAACGGAATGGGAGGTGTGGGATCTGTTGCAGAGCAAGATGCACAGCAGCTGGGATTTGCTAGAATCTGAATTTGCATATTGTACATTTGTATTTGGATCAGTATGGTTACAACTCATGCACTGCAAGCTTTCGAAGAATGAAAGGAACTGTGGTGCCATCACAGACAAGGTATTTCTTTATCCAACTCCCACAATCAAAAAACATGGATTCAAGGTAAATTAGCTGCTTTTAATTGCCCCTATACATAGTGGTT
Organism: Corydoras sp. C115; assembly: GCA_019802505.1. Classification (NCBI taxonomy): domain Eukaryota; kingdom Metazoa; phylum Chordata; class Actinopteri; order Siluriformes; family Callichthyidae; genus Corydoras; species Corydoras sp. C115. The sequence continues at coordinate 345,184 of JAFMOC010000007.1, forward strand.
AGCCAAGGAGGATGAGTCCCCCATTGAGTCTTGGTCCTCCCAAGGTTTCTTCCTTGAATAACAACATAAAGGGAGTATTTTCTTGCCACTGTCGCTTCGGCTTGCTCTTTGGGGATTTAAAGGCTTTTCATTCTGTAAAGCTGCTTTGTGACAATGTACTGTTGTGAAAAGCCCTATATAAATAAATAACTTGAACTTTTTGGGGTTTGAATCCCAATCTGGATGGAGTTTTCATGTTCTCCCTGTGTCGATGTGAGTTTCCCCCGGGGTTCTCCGGTTTCCTCCCACAGTCCAAAAACATGGATTCAATGTAAAGTGAAAGCTCTAAATTACCAAATAAATGTGTTTGTATTCGAGTGAATGTGCCCACAATTAATTGCCGTCCTGTCCTGAGTGTATCTGCCCACAATGTTCTCCCTTAGATGGGAATGAAGAACCCCACCTGCGACCCTAGTAGTGGACAAAGCAGAAAATAATGAATGAATGAATGAATGACAAAATGAATTTACCTCGATTTACCATGTTTTTGGACTGTGGAAAGAAAACTGAGAGCCCCGAGGAAACTCGGGGAGAACATGTAAACTCTACTCAGATCGGCATTCAAACCTGCGCTGATAGGCGAACGTGTTAACCACTAAGTATAGGGGCAATTGAGAGCAGCTAATTTACATTGAATCCATATTTCTGGACTATGGGAGGAAACCCACTTGGACATGGGGAGAACATGGAAACAGCACACAGTTCGACCGACTTTTTTTTTAATTGTAAAAGTGTTGGCAGCCTTGCTCTTTGGGGGTTTAAAGGCTTTTCATTCTGTAAAGCTGCTTTGTGACAATGTACTGTTGTGAAAAGCCCTATATAAATAAATAACTTGAGCTTGAACTTTTTGGGGTTTGAATCCCAATCTGGATGGAGTTTTCATGTTCTCCCTGTGTCGATGTGAGTTTCCCCCGGGGTTCTCCGGTTTCCTCCCACAGTCCAAAAACATGGATTCAATGTAAAGTGAAAGCTCTAAATTACCAAATAAATGTGTTTGTATTCGAGTGAATGTGCCCACAATTAATTGCCGTCCTGTCCTGAGTGTATCTGCCCACAATGTTCTCCCTTAGATGGGAATGAAGAACCCCACCTGCGACCCTAGTAGTGGACAAAGCAGAAAATAATGAATGAATGAATGACAAAATGAATTTACCTCGATTTACCATGTTTTTGGACTGTGGAAAGAAAACTGAGAGCCCCGAGGAAACTCGGGGAGAACATGTAAACTCTACTCAGATCGGGATTCAAACCTGCGCTGATAGGCGAACGTGTTAACCACTAAGTATAGGGGCAATTGAGAGCAGCTAATTTACCTTGAATCCATATTTCTGGACTATGGGAGGAAACCCACTTGGACATGGGGAGAACATGGAAACAGCACACAGTTCGACCGACTTTTTTTTTTATTGTAAAAGTGTTGGCAGCCTTGTAAAGCAGACGCTCACCCTTTGGTCGGGTTCCGGTCCCGTTGCCGGCGGTTCTTAAACCAGTTGCTGACTTGCGTAAGTGAGAGTCCAGTGATTTTAGACAGATTCCGCTTGTCGGCCGGTGACGGGTAGCGGTTGCGTGCGTAGGCGTCGCGGAGAGCGTTCCGCGAGCGCGCTTTGAAGCAGTACACGGTCTCCTCGCCGTCCCAGATGGTCCGCGGGAGCGGAAACTTCCTGCGCACCCGGTACTTGTCGACGGCGCCGAGCGGGCGTCCCCGCGCCTTCTCAGCCTCCATGTAGCGCGCTCGGTACCACAGGTCCTGAAGTGCGGGGTGATGGGCAGGACTGAAAGCGTGCGTCTGGAGAATGCCGTAAAGCTCCGCGTAGCGCGCCTGGTGGAAAGCCACTAGGGCGCGCGCCCGGAGCACAGTCTCGTCGCCGTGTCCATTCGCGTCCGAGCCAGCGGGTGAGAGAGTGCGCAGAAACCGGGCGAGCCGGTCCACGTGGCCAGCCTGCTGCAGCGCCTCGCACACGCAGGCCACCTGCTCCGCGGAGAAACACAGAGAGGAAGAGGAGCGCAGCTCGGGTGCCGGGCCGGAGTCGTCTCCACTCTCGTCCTGCACGCGCACCCCTGGTGCGTCCTGCGCCTTGCGCGCGCAGTCGTTTCTGAAGTCGCGAGACATGCTCATTTGTTCCCAATCCGCTCCATTCAGCCGGTCATCACTCCGCCTCGGGATCCGGTTACCGGGGTATCGGGTGTCTCACCGCCAAATGTTACTCTGATAACTCTGTGGACCGTGTTATGGTCCGCGTGGGGAGGAGTCGCAAAAGTCCATGATGCCAATCATAAGCCACGCCCTCTGTAACTCACCTGTTCCAGGTGTGTGGCTTTTTTAAGAGACCAGACTGGCGGTTTCTAGGTGAAGAAGTGGAATTACTTATATGATGTACAGTGCGGTAGCTCAGTGGTTAGGGCTATCAATCTGAAGTTCAAGTTCAAGTTATTTATTTATATAGCGCTTTTTACAACAGTACATTGTCACAAAGCAGCTTTACAGAATGAAAAGCCTTTAGACCCCCAAAGAGCAAGCCGAAGCGACAGTGGCAAGAGAAAACTCCCTTTTATGTTGTTATTTAAAGAAGAAACCTTGGGAGGACCAAGACTCAGTGGGGGCCTCATCCTCCTTGAGCGGCCAGGCAGCAACAACAGTGTAGGACAGCTATGTACAGATATTCAACAAATGGAAAAACTAACAACTGGAAAACTATATGTGAGTCCATTAGGGGGCGTCCTGCAGGACCGCCTTGTCAGGTTGAAGGTTGGGGGTTCAAATGCCAGGTCCACTTTAGTTACCAATATGGGTCCTTGAGCAAGGCCCTTAACCCTCATAGCTCGAGGGATGTTGTGATTCACCCTGTGCTCACCTTGTAAGTGGCTTTGGATAAAAGCATCTGCTAAATGACCAAATGTATGTTTCGTTTGTTTCTGTTGTTCAATAAATGCTTTATTGAATCCTTTATAAACCTTCATCAAACCTCAACTATATGTCTAAATATAATATGTGCATAGCATTATTATGAAAGGGGAAAAATCTATGGGTTTAAGATAAGTTAAGACAAAATAATCCCACTTTAGGGAAATTCACCTTCTTACAGCAGCAAAGGAACGGTTAGAATTCTTCCACTTAAGCCTTTATTAGGATCGTGGGGGGGAAGGGGGGGGGGGGATTCCATGCTCATCATCCAGGCATCCAGGGGAGAAAGTACACCAAGGACAGGGCAGCAATCTATCGCTGGGCACATTCACTCAGACAGACATGCACTATAAAAGACAATTTAGAGCATTCGATTACCTTGAATCCATGTTTTTGGACTGTGAAAAAAAATGTAGACATGCTAACCACTAAGCCGCCTGTGAGAAATTTAAATCTCTCTCTCTCTCTCTCTATTTTTATATATATATATATATATATATATATATATATATATATATATATATATATATATATATATATATATATATATATATATATTCATTCATTCATTCATTATCTCCCGCTTTATCCTCTATTAGGGTCACGGTGGGGTTCCCCATGCCCATCCAGGGGAGAACGTCTCAGGCGCTGGGCAGATAGACACAGGACAGGGCGCCAATCCATCGCTGGGCACACACTCACTCACACAGACACACTCTATATGGGGCAATTTTTGAGAATTTAATTGACTTGATCCATGTTTTTGGACTGTGGGAGGAAACCGGAGAACCCGGAGGAAACCCACGCAGACACGGGGAGAACATGGAAACTCCACCCAGATTAATATATATATTAAAAATAGGCTATATTAAACTATAAATATCTTTGTCTTTGAAAACTTTTTTGGGGGCAGTCGTAGGCTTGTGGTTAAGGAACCAGCTTTGCGACCTGAAGGCCTCCGGTTCGATTCCCGGTTCCTCCAAGTTCTATGGCTGAAGTGTTCTTGAGCATATGCAAGGCTTCCCACCACTGTGGGCAGGTGTGTTTACTCTGTGTGTATATGTGTGTGTTTCACTGCATGGATGGGTTAAATATGGAGAACAAATTCCTTTATGTGTAAGCACTGTAGGCAAAATAGGTCACTTAATCACTTTTAACTAAAGTCCTAACAAGTGTGAGGACTTTGGTTATGGCCCACAAAGACACAGAGAAAAAAATACTCCACACAGAACGGATTTTTGTTCAACCCTGTCAGACTATCCAACAGGTAGAAACCTGAACATACTATAAAGTGATCTATGATCCTTTCACAATCCCCTGACCAAAACTTCATTAAGAACCTGTGAATAAATCTCAAGAGAGCAGTACATCTAAGATCCTTTTACATTTACATTTAGTCATTTAGCATGTACCTTTATCCAAAGCAACTTACAAATGAGAGAATAACACAAGTCAGTAGTTGTAAAAAAACAGCTATACTGTAGAATAATCAAATCTGATCATTATTCAATCTGCCTTCAATGCCTAGCTTTCCCTACTGTTTTTTAATATATAGAATGTTTAAAGTTCCATCCATCACCTTCCACTTTATCCTCTATTAGGGTCACGGGGGTTCCCCATGCCCATCCATGGGAGAACGTTTCGGGCGCCAATCTATCGCTGGGCACACACTCACTCACACAGACATACTCTATTTGTAGTAATTTTGAAGAACTCGATTGACCTTGATCCATGTTTTTGGACTGTGGGAAGAAACCGGAGAACCCGGAGGAAGCCCACACGGACACGGCGGGAGAACATGGAAACCACCCAGATTGGGATTCGAACCAGGAATCCCTAGTGCTGAGAGGCGAACGTGCTAACCACTAAGCCACTGTGCTGCTATGTTTAAAGTTTTTTTTCTGAAAAATGGAAACCTAGGGACAGTTGCTCCAAAGCTTGTAGGAAACATTTAAGCTTTACATTTTAAAACCTTAGGATATGGGTTTCCATTTTGTATATAAAGTGATCATTGTTTTGTCTTATTGTTAGAGTCACACATACCCTCTTTCTGTTTTACTACTATACAATTGTTTTCTGTTTAATTTCTTTTAGTACTTTGTATCCTGGATTATATGTCTTCCACTAAAATTTTATTATTGGCTTTGTGTAGAAATATGTACTCAGCTCAGTAATTCAAAATTTTAATTCGAGCTGGTTCAAATACATCGGGTAATTTAAAATATATATATATATATATATATATATATATATATATATATATATATATATATATATATATATATATATATATATATATATATATATATATTCATTGTCGTTCTTTAATCCTCTACTAGGTTTGTGAGGGGGTTCCCCATGTCCATCCAGGGAAGAAAGTTTCAGGCGCTTGGCAGATGCATCCAGGGCGGGATGTTTTTGCGGCAAACGTGCCAACCACAACCACTAAGCCACCACGCTGCCTAAAATATATTCATTCATTCATTATCTCCCGCTTTATCCTCTATTAGGGTCGCGGTGGGGTTCCCCATGCCCATCCAGGGGAGATCGTCTCGGGCGCTGGGCAGATAGACCCAGGACAGGGCGCCAATCCATTGCTGGGCACACACTCACTCACACAGACACACTCTATATGGGGCAATTTTGAGAATTCAATTGACTTGATCCATGTTTTTGGACTGTGGGAGGAAACCGGAGAACCCGGAGGAAACCCACGCGGACACGGGGAGAACATGGAAACTCCACCCAGATGGGGATTCGAACCGGGAATCCCTAGCACTGAGAGGCGAATGTGCTAACCACTAAGCCACCGTGCTGCCTGCCTAAAATATATATTATATTAAAACATACATAACATTCATTCATTATCTTCCACTTAAAAAAAATAGTATATATATATATATATATATATATATATATATATATATATATATATATATATATATATATATATATATATATATATATATATATATATATATATATATATATATATATATATATATATATATATATATTCTCATTCATTCATTATCTCCCGCTTTATCCTCTATTAGGGTCGCGGTGGGGTTCTCCATGCCCATCCAGGGGAGAACGTTTCGGGCGCTGGGCAGATACATACATATAAATACATTCTGGTCATTAAACTCGTAATGTTGTAATTTTGGTAATAAACTCGAGTTAACTTTAGTTGACTTTAATTACCTAATAGGAACAACGGTCTTAACGCGTTTTACCTTCCGACGGATATTAGATGTTACACCGATTGCGTCTCAAATACATCAAATGCCCTATGCTATTGCGCTAGCTTTGTGACTATGCCAGGGTTTATCTAGTGCACTTGTTATACAAAAGTAGTTTTTTTGATATACAACCAGTCCAACCCCAGAACACGCTGACCGGCGTAATCTTGTGGAACCACAGGTTTAGCATTTTGTATGCTATAATAAAATAGCACCGTTTTGAGAAATAACGTAGTTATCCAACAAGTATGGACGACCAAGGCTGTCCGAGATGTAAAACAACAAAATACAGAAATCCGTCTCTGAAATTAATGGTGAATGTTTGTGGACACACACTGTGAGTTATCTTTCTGTTAAGATCTAAGTTTCTTTTAGTTAGACTTAATTTAATCTACAGTGATTGTAGTTAGAATTTCTTCCCACTATTCTTTGCAAATATCATGTAGTTTATTAAAAATGCGCCGCTTATTAAATTCCCTTTTGTTTTGATCAACATTCATTTGTGTATTATTGCAACAAAACAACTCCAGAGCTTCATTAGAACCACTACCATACTTTACTGTTTTTGTTCTCTGTTCTATTTTCCAAACATATTGCTGATGCTTGATCCCCTTGAAATAAAAAAAAAAAATTAAATCTGCATAATAATAATAATAATAATAATAATAATAATAATAATAATAATAATAATAGGGGCGGCACGGTGGCTTAGTGGTTAGCACGATCGCCTCTCAGCGCTAGGGATTCCCGGTTCGAATCCCCATCTGGGTGGAGTTTCCATGTTCTCCCCGTGTCTGCGTGGGTTTCCTCCGGGTTCTCCGGTTTCCTCCCACAGTCCAAAAACATGGATCAAGTCAATTGAATTCTCAAAAATTGCCCCATATAAAGTGTGTTTGAGTGAGTGAGTGTGTGCCCAGCGATGGATTGGCGCCCTGTCCTGGGTCTATCTGCCCAGCGCCCGAGACGCCCTCCCCTGGATGGGCATGGGGAACCCCACCGCGACCCCAATAGAGGATAAAGCGGGAGATAATGAATGAATGAATAATAATAATAATAATAAAATAGTAATAAGACATGTATGTATTTTATGTATGTTCATTTGCACACTTTAAACATTGAGTCTTAAAAAAAGATTGCAACTTTTTTTATATGACTCGTTTATGGATCATTTTCCACCCATTTGGGTGAAGTTTCCATGTTCTCCCTGTGTCCACGTGGGCTTCCACAGGGTCTTCGATTTCCTCCCACAGTCTAAAAATATGGATTCAAGGTAAATTGAATGCTCTAAATTGACCCTCTGGGTCTGAGTGTGTTGTTCCAGGTTCTCCATTTTTTTATAACAGTCCAAATACTTTAATCTAATAATCTAATTTGGCTGCTCTAAATTGCCCGTATGGAAGGATTATTTTTAGACCCACACGATGTAGCAGCGTCATAATTATTGTATTCTTTATATGTTTAAATGCTTGAGACATCATTCCTGCACTCGTACTTCATAGGCTATTAAAACACTTTCCTAAACCTAAATTTAGCACCATAATTAGCGCAAAATGCAGAAAAATAGCGAAAACTTTGCTGCATATTTAGATAGATTAAAACAACACAGTGAAGCCAGTAGAATACCGCAATACAGCGAAGCCAGTAGAAGTGGACCCTGGTTTCAGAAATTTATTAAAAGTGCTCGACAATAAAAAAAAAATACTGTTTACCCATAGTGTATTAAATAGGAGAACTGGTTTTATTGAACAGTTTGAGAAACTAAATTTTCTTTTTGGTTTTGTGATTGTTATAGAAAAGGTAGTCTACAGCATGTTGTGTCTGGGACACTGCTTACCATTTCATAAATACCTATGCTGCACCTTCAAAATATTTTTTATATTTTATGTCGTGTTTGTGTCACAACCATCCTGTTGCGAAATAGTACAATATATTAAATGACAAAATGAGTAATGTGTTATTGAGTGACTCCTCTCAGTTAATAATGTTTAGATTCTTGGTTAATTGGGTGAATTCTCTTCTCATTAAACTCATTTTACAGAAGCAATACAGGAATCTTTTTTTGGGCCCCTCGGCTTATTTGTAAGACTTCGGGGGGGGGGTGTAGTGGATAATATCTGAACAAGGCACTGTCTGTTTTGTCCTCTATGACCATCATGCCCTTCATTTTTGCATCCTGAGAGGGCACAGTGTTTTTTGCTGAATGAGGAAAGCAGGTAGGAGTGCTGACTGAAGGGTGATCGTGTCCACGTGCATGCACACACACAAAGAACAAGCTAAGAAAACAGTGGCAATAAAAAAGGCTTTATTTTTATGTTTAAATTACATTTTTCTAGGAACCAGTAGAATTGAATAAATCTAAATTTATAAGATCTCAAATATAAGCCATCTAATGTCAATCAAAACTTTAGGTGTTGTATTTAAGTTAGTTGATGTCTGCAAAGTTCATTTATTAGAACATTTATTAGAACCTTCCATCCATCCATTATCTTCCACTTTATCCTTTATTAGGGTCGCATCACTAAGTGAATAAGTGCATCAGATTTTGAATATTACTGTGCAGGTTATGGGTTTGTGCATTTAGTTTGTCACCTGTTTTGTCCCCTTGGTCCTTGACGTCCACAGAGGGCAAAGTGTTTTCTGCTGAATGAGAAGCTTTCAGGAGTGCTGACTGAGAAAGGATATACACACAAGCATTTATTATAGTGTGTGGACATGTATATGGACTTGAGCCAGCTCATCCACTGTGTGCAGACAAATGTACCCAAATCATTTATCAGTTTTGCAATTTATAAAATGCTAGAGGCATCTTTGAAAAAAAAGTGCAACTCCGCACTTTTTTCACTACTTACTGCTCAACTAGGACTTAGTACCTAAGAGTAATCTACTAGGGATGTAACAGTATGTTGTATTCATCATGAACTATTCAGTACAAGCCATACAAAGAAAATACAATGGTAGGGAACACACAAAGATACAAGGCGGAACAAAAATTAAGAGGTGAGTTGTACTTTAGCTGTACACACCTCTAACCATGCCATACTTAGAAAAATTACACGGAAATTACACACACTGTTTCATTCAATTCAACAGTTTAGGAGAATTTTGGGTTCATGTGAATTACAACAGCACTGGAGCATCGTGGGGTGAACAAACAGATTTGTCGGTGTTGTGCAGCATTGTGAGGTATCCATCATCCATTATCTTGCGCTTTATCCAGTACTTGGGTCAAGGGGAGGTTTCCCCATGCCCATCCAGGGGAGAATGCTTCGGGCGCTGAGCAGATACACCCAGGACAGGGTGCTAATCTATCGCTGGGCACACGCTCTCTCACACAGTAACTCTATATGGGGCAATTTGGAGAATTCAGTCAACCATGATCCATGTTTTTGGGCTATGGGAGGAAACCGGAGAGCCTGGAGGAAACCCATGTGAACACGGGGAGAACATGGAAACTCCACCCAGATTAGTATTCGAACCTGGAATCCCCAGCGCTGAGAGGCGAATGTGCTAACCACTAAGCCACTGTGCCGTCCCAATTGTGAGGTATGTTTGTGGAAACATTTAGAACGATGTAATGCATACTCGGCAGAATAATTCACATCGATAACCAGAGATTATAAGAAAATAAAATAAAATAAAAAAACCTGCAACCCAATGAATAATCTCAGCTACTTTTAAACACTTTCACTAAACATACGATATTTATTTTGTGAGTGAACGTGTGTGTGTGTGTGTGTGTGTGTTTAAACCTCTGCTCCCTAGATGGGAAATAAGACAGGAACAAATCCATTACTGAAGCATTGAGCATGTACAGTAATTCCTCACATATTGCAGGGGTTACGTTCCAGAGACCCCGCGATGTCGCTGCATTATAATTAGTACATTATTTATATGTTTAAGGCTTATAAATCCTGCACTCCTGCACTCGTATAAACAATTCATGTTATTAAATACTTTCTAAACTCAAACATACAAAAATGTAGTAACATATATATTATGAAATGCAGAAAAAAGTGAAAACTCAAACCTGCAATACAATGAAGCAGAGAGAAGTGATCCGTAATATGCTCCATATGCTGTAGTAAAGGACCCTGGTTTCAAGCATTTAATAAAAAGGTTCAACAATAACAGTTCAAGTAGTTTATTCATATAATGCTTTTTATAATAGTACTTTGTCACAACGCAGCTTTACTGCCTTTAAAAGCCTCTACTGTGATATCACATCCTGTAAGTAGGACATTTAAGTAGAAGGATGCACTGGTGATTTCCTCATCTCAATCAATTTATTTAAACAAAAGTTAACAACACTAATAGGTACACCACAAAAAAAAATGTCAGCGTCTCAATAACTCGTCATCTGTCCTTGAGCTTCAATTACAGATCACAAGTCGACTTATAGTCTGCTGAGGCAGGGCATCCAACTCTTCTTGAAGGGTAAATTAAACCTCAGGTAAATGAGGTTCTGGGGTGCAGAGTTTCGAGCCTCTACAAGGTGACTCAGCTGATCCCATAGGTTTTCAATGGGATTCATGTCTGGGGAAAGTACAGGTCATTCCGTTTAAGGTACACCAGTCTCCAACAGCCATTCTCTGATGATGTGACCTATATAAGCTAGAGCATTGTCATCCATAAAGATGAAATCAGGCCTGTGTTGTTCATGTTGGGGCATCACCGAAAGCTTGTCTGATGACAACAGTGGCTGATGCATAGCACTCTTCTTGACGTCTCCAACATCATTGGCGGCCATCATTTCTGCTCAACGTCAATCGATTTTCATCAGAGAACAGCACTGAGGCCCACTGGTCCCTCATCCAGCGTAAATGCTCCCTGGCCCATGCAAGATGATGACGCCTGTGCCTGGTGGTGTGGTCAGGTACCCTTGCAGGTCGTCTAGCACTCTAGAAGACCATGCTGATGTAAACGGTTTCAAATGGTCTGACGTGACACTTGGGTGCCTCTGATGGCACATAATTCCATCCACACCCACATAATCATGGTGATGTATTAGTGTGTGTTGCACTAGTGTGAGTGTGCAGTGTTAAAGTTTTTGAACATTTTGTGTTTTTACACATTTACTGTGCACTCTATTAGATGCTTCTATATTATTGATTTATTATGAAATGAGTATTTCCTGTTCTTAGTTCTGATTGGCTGAGCCGTATGTCCAGCCAAATACTTCACATTCATATCAATGCGTGATATACATTATTTGCCCACTGTTTTTTTTAACAACAATAGCAGTAGTAGTATTAATAATACAATTAATACTAACAATAGTGGGCGGAACGGTTGGTTAGTGGTTAGCTCATTTGTCTCTCAGTGCTGGGGATCCAGGTTTGAATTCCAATCTTGGTGAAGTTTCTATGTTCTCCTCGTGTCTGTGTGGGTTCTCTCATTGTTCTCCCATGTGTGTGAGTGAGTGATGGATGGATTGGCGCCCTGTTCTGGATGTATCTGCCCGGCACCTAACACCTTCCCCTTTGAATGGGCATGCATCCCCTTCCCTTTGCCCACCACCCAAGCAGAGGATAAAGCAGAAGATAATGAGATAAGATAATAACAATTGTAATAATAGTGATAATAAGTACTTCTTAGGGCGGCACGGTGGCTTAGTGGTTAGCACGTTCGCCTCTCAGCGCTAGGGATTTCCGGTTTGAATCCCCATCTGGGTGGAGTTTCCATGTTCTCCCCGTGTCCGCGTGGGTTTCCTCCGGGTTCTCCGGTTTCCTCCCACAGTCCAAAAACATGGATCAAGTCAATTGAGTTCTCCAAATTGCCCCATATAGAGTGTGTCTGTTTGAGTGAGTGTGTGCCCAGAGATAGATTGGCGTCCTGTCCTGGGTGTATCGGCCCAGGGCCTGAAACGTTCTCCCCTGGATGGGCATGGGGAACCCCCCCCCCCCGACCCCAATATAGGATAAAACGGAAGATAATGAATGAATGAATGAATGAAAGTACTTATTTATTAATCTTAGATCCAGATATGGCAACAAAGTAGCTTAAACAATCAGGATAAGTAGCCTAAAAAATGTAGGATCAACAACATTGATCATTAATCTTTTTTAAAGAGTGACTTATGTATCTCAATTATGCTGAAACAAACTCTTGTCTGTTTGCGCATAGGTGCGAGAACTGTGTGGACATGCTGTTTGTACGTGGATCCGGTAACTGTGTTCAGTGTGACACTCCACTCAGGAAGAGTAATTTTCGCCTGCAGCTTTTTGAAGATCCTGCAGTTGATAAAGAAGTGGAGATCCGTAAGAAAGTACTCAAAATGTAAGTGTGCTAATGTGTGGTTATGAAGGTGAATAAGTATATAAGAATAATTTAATCTTGAATGTTAAAAATACAGTAGTGTAGGCAGATTGAATATGATTTTCATTTAGTTGCAGTGCCCTTTACTTTCAGTTTGGATAGCTGATGATTCTAAGCAGTTGTGGGCTATCGGGACCTGAAAAGCCTTTCTCTGAATCACATCTTTGTCCTTTAATGGTCTAGACCATTCTTGGTTTTTTCTTTGGGTGATGATGGTACATAATTCCATCCACACCATGAGGGTGTGGATGGAATTAACCCTCATGGTGATGTATTAGTGTGTGTTGCACTAGTGTGCTGCAGTGTTAAAGTTTTTAAACATTTTAAGCATTTACTATGTGCTCTATTAGATGCACGGAATGATGTTAATTATATTTTGTCCTCAAATAATTGTTAAATAATTCCAAATGCTCTGTCCACTTTCTTTCATAATGCTTCCCTCCATTGTGCTGCTTCCAGACTTCCATCCATCCATTATCTTCCGCTTTATCCTCTATTAGGGTCGCGGGGGGTTCCTCATATCCATCCAGGGGAGAATGTTTCGGACGCTGGGCAGATACACCCAGGACAGGGCGCCAAACTATCGCTGGGCACATACTCACACACATAAACACACTCTATATTGGGCAATTTGTAGAATTCAATTGACTTGATCCATGTTTTTGGACTGTGGGAGGAAACCGGAGAACCCGGAGGAAACCCACGCAGACACAGGGAGAACATGGGAACTCCACCCAGATTGAGATTCGAACCAGGAATCCCTAGTGCTGAGAGGTGAATGTGCTAACCAACAAGCCACCATGCTGCCCTTGCTTCCAGACTTGTATTTCCTTAATAATGCATTTAGCCAATCACATTTTCAGCATCATTGGGTGCCAGGTTTCAAATGTTTTCTGCCTATGCCTTCAGAACAAATTTTTCTGGCCCCAGCCGAATTAAATATAGTGTAGAGTAACCTCTGTTGCTTTAACCAATCAGATTTTCAGTACTTTTAATGAGCAGACATTTTCATCCAATTAAAACTTATTATAGAAATACAATTCCACTTCCAGCATTCGCTTCAATGGCAATAAAAAAAGACTGCTTTATGGACTTATCTATCTGCGATGCAACAGCTCTTTATACTGCATACTAAGATGTTTTTATAGCCATAAAATAGCTATTGACAAGTGAATTAATTCAGACAGAGTAGTACTGATGGCCTAGGTGTAAAATGCATGGCCCGTCACTGATTCTAAGTACTGCGGTGACATTGGTGGTTGTGATTTGCTCTGGTTAAAGTGGATCAGACTAGGGCTGCAACAATGAATCGATAAAATCGATAAAAATTGATTATCCAAAGTATCGATAATGAATTTCCGTTATTGATTCGTTGGGTCGCGCGATTTCCGCATTATGTCGTAACCGCTTACGTCACCTGCAGCGCTTTAATAACGCTGGAAAATAATAGCGGGTTGAACAGAACGAGGCGGAGTCTGCAAAACAAGTTGATAAATCGCACAAATGAAACACAGCCAATGCTGAAAAAAGCTCTGGTTTAAATCCAAACTGCGGGAGCTTTACCATCACACAAATAAAGAACATGGAACATGCAGCTCTGCGAACATGAATGCAGCACCACGGTTATGATACACCACCTGAAACTAAACATGCTGGAGCCACCGATGAGGATGAAGCTCAACAGCAGAGTTAATCACTACAACATCCCGAGGTTCTTTAGTTTTGAAGTAAATCAATGTAATACTATTAGACCAGCAGAGCAGCTTCATGCTGTATTTGGTTGTTAACTGGATGACGACAGTGATAGAGAACGTGTCTTAACGTCCGTGTCTTAACGTCCGTTATACGAATACGTCTGTATTTCCCGGGACATGTCCGTATGTCACGTCCTGTCCCGGTTCATTTTTTAAAGTGAGGAAATGTCCTGGTTGTTAGCGTATCAATAGCAGCACACCGCAGGGAAACGGGGGATTAATGCGCATGGCGTAAAATTACGCGCCGAAGTGCAAGAGTCTGTTTACAAAAGAGTGTCGTCCCCCCCCCCCGCTTTCAGACCGCGTCAAGACAAACGGGAAGCCTTGTGCATGGTGTGCAAAGCAGCCACATATGTCCCGGTTTCCAATTGACATTTCACACGAGGTATTTTTTTTGTTAACTGGCTAATTTGTTACTTATTTTTTTTCAATAGCTGATTGTTAATTAGTTCATTCATTCATTCATTATCTCCCGCTTTATCCTCTATTAGGGTCGCGGTGGGGTTCCCCATGCCCATCCAGGGGAGAACATCTCAGGCGCTGGGCAGATAGACCCAGGACAGGGCGCCAATCTATCTCTGGGCACACACTCACTCACACAGACACACTCTATATGGGGCAATTTGGAGAATTCAATTGACTTGATCCATGTTTTTGGACTGTGGGAGGAAACCGGAGAACCCGGAGGAAACCCACGCAGATGGGGATTCGAACCGGGAATCCCTAGCGCTGAGAGGCGAACGTGCTAACCACTGTTAGCCACTGTGCCGCCACCGTGCTAAGCCACCTAATTAGTTCATTGTTAATTTATTTTTTCCAATAGGCTACAGAACAGACAATATTTGGTTTATTACTGAGGGCAACTGAGTATCATGTGTTATTTGGAGTTAACTGTTGTTAAGTGAGGGATGTTTAGATGATACACTAGTTCTTTCATTGTGCTTTTCATTGATTACAGGAAATGATAACTTAAACATTTGGAATAAAATTACTATATATAATACTATACTATAGAATAATTTTACTGAAAAACATCCATCTTTGGATAAAAGCATCTGCTAAATGATTAAATGTAAATGTAAAGACATGAGGGCGGCACGGTGGCTTAGTGGTTTGCACGTTCGGCTCTCAGCGCTAGGGATTCCCTTTTCGAATCCCCATCTGGGTGGAGTTTCCACATTCTCCCCGTGTCTGCGTGGGTTTCCTCCGGGTTCTCCGGTTTCCTCCCACAGTCCAAATACATGGATCAAGACAATTGAGTTCTTCAAATTGCCCCATATAGAGTGTGTATGTGTGAGTGAGTGTGTGCCCAGCAATAGATTGGCACCCTGTCCTGGGCATATCTGCCCAGCGCCCGAGACGTTCTCCCCTGGATGGACATGGGGAACCCCCCCGCGACCCAAATATAGGATAAAGCGGAAGATGGATGTAAAGACATGGAAATTTTTATTTATTTATCCGATTCATCGATTAATCGAAAAAATAATCGACC
Source organism: Corydoras sp. C115 (assembly GCA_019802505.1). Taxonomy (NCBI): domain Eukaryota; kingdom Metazoa; phylum Chordata; class Actinopteri; order Siluriformes; family Callichthyidae; genus Corydoras; species Corydoras sp. C115. Next base: position 360,928 of record JAFMOC010000007.1, read on the forward strand.
GATTATTCGATTATCAAAATAATCGTTAGTTGCAGCCCTAGATCAGACACAGCAATGCTGCTAAAAATTTAAAACAGTGCACACTTGCTATGTCCTCTAACTTATCACGCTACCTTGTAGTCAAAAAACAGAGACAGTAGCATATTATTTTCTCAGTTACAAGCATTCCTGTTGCTTTTAAAGTCTATTTTTTGTGTCTGGTGTGTTGTAGAAGAGATAGATTTTTTTTCTCTATGCAACAGCAATTTTTAGTGACACATGTAGAAGAAGGTAGGTACTGTCTTGACCTGACCGCAGTAAATTAAAACATGCCTGTGTTAATCCCCACTCCAATGCATAAATCAAATTGGTAAGCAAACTCTTGTCACTCCATTTCTTATCTCTCTCCATTGGCTCCAGGGCACTGACTCTGGCCTACAGGACATCTTGTATGTGTCCTCTTTTACCTTTTAATCTATCCTTACAAAATACACTCCAACTCGTCATTAATTGGTCAAGTAATTTTTTTTTCATGGTTCAAGGTGCTCCCAGCACAGATACACACAACCTCATCCTCTCTCTTACACACACACACACACACACACACACATCTGTAAATTTTGACATGCAATGTAGTATGTACAGTTAACGTGAAGTAGAAGTGCTGAGTGCAGTAATCCTGTTAGGAAAAAGCATAAGTAAAAAGGTGCAGTATGGCATTAGCTGTCTCAAATTTTATGTGTATTATTTAACTGTTCATGAATGTGATCGCATGTGGAAAGATTTTTTTTTGTGGTCAGGTGGTCTTTATTCTCATGGGTGACTAAAATGGCAACCTGAGGTAACTGTTGGAACAAGTGATGTTCAGGGTGTGAGGGATCAGTGGGAATTTTTCCTGCACACGTCCTGGTTCTGAATTGTGTGCTGATCCTGTATTGTGGGTAGCTGTACTCTGATGATCCTCTATGCAGACCTCTTGATACATTGCAGTTTATGGATTTTGTTTTTGGTGGCTGATTCCCCCCCACTCCCCCACCCACACATAGTTACCTGGTGATTCAACCTCATTGTGATGCTAGTTCATACTCTGTATTTTTCAACTCTGTCTCTAAGGCTAAAAAATAAATGTCAGATTGGTTAATGATCAGGTTTGATTATATTGTATTGCTGGTTCCCCTTTAGCTACTGACTTGTGTTCTCTCATTTGTAAGTCACTTTGGATAAAATAATCTGCTAAATGTAAATGTTAAGATCCAATAATTCTTTAATCCAGAACTAGTTATTGTATAGAACTACAGTTTTGGAGTAAAATTAATGTTTTTTGTTTCTGTCCTTTAGATATAATAAAAGAGAGCTTGACTTCGCCAGTCTGAAAGAATATAACGACTATTTGGAGCAGGTGGAGGAAATTGGTATGAGTCTATAGTATTTGCATACAATATATAAATTTATTTATTTATTTATTATTATTATTATTATTATTATTATTATTATACCTGAGCTGCATACCTGAGATGCAGCATATTTAAATCTATGTAAATGCATGTCAGTACTTTTAAATGGTTCACTCATGAATGAGAAAAATTATATTCACTTAATTTACAGTTGGGGAGACCGATTATGTAGCATGAACTGGTATTTGTTTGTTTCTCTTTTTATTTTTATTCATTCATTTATTGAAGTGCTTCCCCTGCTAATTTTTTTGAAGGTTTTAAAGCTCATCTCAGCATTTATAGTGCAAAAGGCATGAAAACACTTTAGATATGTTTTCAGTTTAAGAGATAAGATACGTCTTTATTGTCTCTGTAGTTATCCAACAAAATTGTCTGATATAGCTCTCAGATATACACACTATATCTTGCCAAAAGTATTCATTACCCATCTAAATGATCAGAATCAGGTATTCCAATCACTTCCATGGCCACAGGTGTATAAAATCAAGCACCTAGGCATGCAGACTGTTTTGACAAACATTAGCTAAAGAATGGGTCGTTTTCAGGAGCTTAATTCCAGTGTGGAACTGTAATAGGATGACACTTGTGCAACAAACCCAGTTGTGAAATTTCCTCGCTCTTCAATATTCCACAGTCAACATTCAGCTGTATTATAAGAAAATGGAAGTGTTTGGGAAGACAGCAACTCAGCCACGAAGAGGCTTGTCACGTAAACTGATGGAGCGGGGGGGTCAGCAGCGGATGCTGATGCGCATAATGCGAAGAGGTCACCAACATTTTGAGTCAATCACTACAGAACTCCAAACATCATGTGGCTTTCAAATTAGCTCAAGAGCAGTAAGCAGAGCGCTTCATGAAATGGCTTTTCATTGTCGAGCACCTGCATTCAAGACATACGTCACCAAGTGCAATCGTTAGATGCAGTGGTATAAAGCACATCTAGAGCAGAATCTAGAGCAGTGGAGACGCGTTCTCTGGAGTAATGAATCACACTTATGGTACTTGTCTGACTGTATTCTGCCAAGTGTAAAGTTTGGTGGAGGGGGGATAGTGTAGCTTGTACACTATCCCCACACTGTACCAAGACCAAGACATTTTGGACAATCCCATGCTACCAACTTTGTGGGAACACTTTAGAGCTGGTTCCTTCCTCTCCCACCAGTGCAAAAAGCAAGGTCCATAAAGACATGGAGGGCAGAGTCTGGTGTGGATGAACTTGACTTGCCTGACCTGACCTATATCTTTGGGATGAATTAGAGCAGAGACTGAGAGCCAGGCCTTCTCATCCAACATCAGTGTGTGACCTCACATATGCGCTTCTTGAAGAATGGTCAAAAATGCCGATAAACACACACCTAACCTCGTGGACAGCCCTTCCAGAAGAGTTGAAGCTGTTCTGGCTGCAAAGGGTGGATTGATGTCATATTGAACCATATGGATTAGGAATGGGATGTCATATATGAGTCAAGGCAGGTGAGCGAATACTTTTGGTGGGGTGGGGGGTCCCATGCATTACAAAATTAGTTATTAAAAAAAAGAAAAAACCCTTTGATACAGTGAAGTCGTAAAGGTGACCCGCTATAAAGCAAGGGAGGACTGTACTTTTCATGCTCTATGCTCCATATGCAGTTGTGGATGACCCTGGTTTCAAGCATTTAATAAAAGTGTTTGAAATGTTACTAATAACTGTGTGTGTCCAGTCTTTAACCTGACAAACAATGTGGATGTTGAGAGCACTAAGCAGGTGATGGAACAGTACCAGAGGGAGAACAAAGATGCCATCCAAAGAAACCGGGCAAAATTGGTATGTATGAGACTGTATTCTGGAGGCAACTCTAATGATGCTCGAGTTATAAAATTAAACTTGATATCTCTCATTCTGTCCTTACACCAGACAAGGGAGCAGGAAGAACTGGAGGAGATCCTGTTAATGGAAAAGCAGAGTCTGGAGCAGAAGCGACTTGAGACACTGCAGGAGGAACAAAGAAGCTTGCACAACAAAAAAAAAAACAAGCAGGCTTTGCTTGATGAACTGGTATACAAGAAACCTTCATTCACACACAAGTGTCATGACCATAGTATTCAAAAATCTTATATTATCTTAAATTTTAACTAGATTTCCCATTATATTGTTATATTAATGTTAATAGTCGGCACGGTGGTGTAGTGGTTAGAATGTCCACTTCTAAAGTGTGTGCATGTTTCCTTGATCTGTGTGTGTGTGTGTGTGTGTGTGTGTGTGTGTGTGTGTGTGTGTGTGTGTGTGTGTGTGTGCGCGCGCGCGAGTGCCCAGCAATAGATTGGCACCCTGTCCCAGGTGTATCTACCCAGTGCTGCACAGCGCCAATCTGCCCAACAATCTCCTGTGGAGAATCTGTGTCTGTGACTGATTGTTAGTCCTTGAGACTAGTGGATTTAGTTTATTGCACAGACGAGCCCATCCATGCACACCTTTACACCCAGGGACACTTCTTTGCTCCAATTCGACCTGGTAGTATGCTTTTGGATAGCGTTAGGAAACCAGAGCTTCGGGAGAAAACTCACACAGACAAAAGAAAATCATGCAAACTACACATAGAAAGGCTTTTATTTGCCCTGCCCAGGAATCAGATTACAACCTAGAACATTGTAAGACGGACATTCCAAACACTGCGTCTATATACTTCCCCTGCTATCCTCATTTCTTTTTTGCTAAAGTTTTAAACATGCTTCGTCTTCTTACCTTATATTTTAAAACTGCACTTATCGTCACATGACTGGGTAGATTTAAAAATTTCAAACTACCTTTTTAGATATGTAACTTCATGCATGCTTTAGTGATATTTGATCTACAAAGGAAACATGAAAGTTGTCTTTCCCACTCAGAGAACAATATTAATTGTGCTTTCATGGAGTCACAGGAACAACTGGTTGTTCTTTTGTTTGGATTTGAATTGTAGTGTCCGGTACAATAAGACATTGTGGCAACCCTTGTAGTGGAAATAAAGTAGGATGAGCCATGTTCTTCGAAAACACAATTTTTTTTGTGAAATCTCAAGAAAATCCCATGTTCTAACACTGTACTGTTAAAAATATGGGTGTATCAAAATAGTAGATATCCCGGTATAGTGAAGGCAGCACAACCCTTACCCCTTCGTCAGATTCCCAAAGTAGAATAGGTTCTTAGCACCCCCTTGCTGGCGCCCTGTTTGCCATAGGGTGGTGCCCGTGGATGAAGGGAAACCTGGTGCTTGAGGGCAGTGGTGGCAGCACTTTGGCCCCAAATTCACATAGACGGGAGGTTGGAGAAGCCCGCTCCAATCAATCGGCTGGTCAAGTCATGCTCTGTGGTCTTACGGTTGGAATTACTTATGGTTCCCATGGGATCCAGAAGTCGTTGGCTAAGGGTCAAGCAAGTACCATTTGAATATCAGCTACTTACGTAGTCCTGTATCCCTAGTGCACAACCGGAGGATGTCCGTGGCTCTGTGCACTCTCTGCTCAGTTGGGCTCTGAGGTGGGTGGGGTGCAGGATTGTTGAAACCTTTTAGAAATAAACATGGAAAAACAAACTAACAAATGAAAACTCCTGAAAACAGAATGAATGAACAAATGCTCAATGAACTTTCATAACCTTAATAAAAATTGGCAATGTTTTGTACTACTGGAATCAAAGTCACAAGAAATGCCCCTAACCAAGTTATCACCATTCGTAATACACAAGGCCATCATGGGGATAGCCGGGACTGTCAAAAATGTAAAAAATAAAATAAAAAAAAAGTGTGTAACTGAGTTTGTTGGAATACAAATGAAATCTCAACCTCATCCCTTCTTGAACATCAGCAAAGGTGTAATCCGCACCAAGAAATTAAAAGACATGGACGAATCAGATATACAAACAGAACTGTAATTAAGGAATCATCAGAGTAAAAAGAATCATTAAAAAACGCCAAAAGAGATAACTATTAAATCAACCACCTTCATCCTGACCTTTAATCTGCCACATCCTCCTGAAAAAAATAGCAATCGGCTACCTGAAAGTACAAGTCATCATGTATGTACCCAATCCAATAAGATGCTATAAATGCCAGAAGTATGGCCATGGATCCTCGCTCTGTAGGAATAATGCCATCTGCTGCAACTATGGTTAAGAGGAACATGGTCCAGACTGATAAAAGCCTCCAAATTGTACCCATTTGGAACATGAAAAAGAGATACAGAAAATTAAATTGTCACAGAAACTAAGCTACCCAGAAGCAAGTAAAGCTGTCAAAAGCAACCCAGGTTTCAAATTAGAAAAATCTTTTGTCGAGATTGTTAAAATGAAAACAACGAGCAACAGGGAATGCCAGACAACTAACACCTGGGTGAGAGGTGAAAGACCGCAATTTGTAATAACCAAATTAACACAATAAACCTAGAAACAAAGTAAACAATAACAGAACTAGGGGACAGGATCAAAAAGATATCAAACTCACAAACAAAACCAAGTTGAGAAGGAACCAAGGCCAAAAAGGATGACCCAAAAGACGTAGACATGAAGAAATGCCAAGGTCCACATCTCGAAGCCCACCGCCCAAAGGCAGCATCCAAAATACTACCCATTTGATGGAACACAACATAATCCAATGGAACTGCAGAGGAATCAAGGCTTTGCCAACTTACAAAGAATGCTATACTAAATCTGATAGCCTTCTGTTTACAGGAAACTTTAAAACCTCAAACACAACCTCCCTAAAAGGATACACATTGTATAATTTACTTGGACCAGACGAACAGGAGGCACGGCAATCAGGCATAACATAATCCACAGCCCAGTCTAACTGCAGCCCTTGTTACCCTTCACAAAACCATCACTCTCTGCACTATATAGCTCCCTCCAAATAGTCATTGCTCCACCACAGAGTTAGAAAACATCAACCAACTACCCACTCCTTACATTATTATGGTTGATTTTAACAGTCACAACTTCCTATGGGACATTAAGAAGACAGGCCACAAAGGGAGATTCATAGAGCAGAACTTAACTACAAATGACCTTTGTATCCCAAACAATGAAGAAAACACTTATCTTCACCCTGGACATGGAATCAGGACACCTGGACACCGTTTGAAAAACTGGAAGACTGGCAGTGACCACTTCTCCATTAAAATTAAGCTGATATCCAAGACCAAAACATATCAAAAATGGAGATGGTGACTGAATAAAGCAGACTGGTACAAGTTTGATCTACTCTGCGAAGAAAAACTCCAAGTCTACAATCTTGACAATCGTCAGCAATCAGCAATTATGTTTCGGAACTTCACCAATGCCATCATGGAAGCAGCACCTCAATCAATTCCAAAGTCAGTAGCTAAATCAAAAATACGACATAACCAATGGTTTAACGATGAATGCAAAATTGCAATAAAAGCCAGGAAAAAAGCAGAAAAGACTTTAAACTGGTCACCAACCACAAACAACCTGATCAACCTCAAAATACACAGAGCAAGGGCACGCAGAATAGTCCATCAGGCAAAGAAACAGACATGGGAAAGCTTCATATCCCCACCTACCAGAGCAGTCTACCAGCCCTCATAACAAACTACCCAACAAACAGGAAGCACAGGTCAAACAGGTCAATAGCACTCTATCCGAACTGTATACCCAAGATATATAGTCCTAGGTGACGGGCCAGACAAAGAGTGGTCCAACAAAAACCCCTATGAAGAGAAATATTAAGAGCATGTGTACCCTGACCGATTTAGGGTTATCGGGGCCCCACCCTGGAGCCAGGCCCGGGGATGGGGTTCGTCAGCGAGCGTCTGGTGGTCGGGCACTTTCCCATGGTGTCCGGCCGGGCCCAGCCTGAAGGAGTTACATGGGTTCCCCCTCAAATGGGCTCACCACCTGTGGGAGGGGGTAGTAATAGGGGTTCGGTGCAGTGTGGATCGGGCGGTGGCCAGAGGCGTGGGCCTGGGTGTCGCAATCCTCGTTTGCTGAAATTGGCTTTTGGAACTTGGAACGTAACTTCACTGGCAGGGAAGGAGCCTGAGCTGGTGCGGGAGGTTGAGAGATACCGGCTAGATATAGTCGGGCTCACCTCAACGCACAGCTTGGGTTCTGGGTCAAATCTCCTTGAGAGGGGCTGGACTAGGGCTGCAACAACGATTCGATAAAATCGATTATCCAAAGTATCGATAATGAATTTCCATTATCGATTCGTTGGGTTGCACTATTTCCGCGTTACTCGCAATGTCGTAACCGCTTGCGTCACCTGAAGCGCTTCAATAACGCTGGAAACAAATAGCAGGTTGAACAGAACGAGGTGGAGTCTGCAAAACAAGTTGATAAATCGTACAAATGAGACAGCCAACGCTGAAAACAAGCTTCCGTTTAAATCCAAACTGCGGGAGCTTCACCTGGCGATTCCACCTCACAGAGGAACTGATTCTCAAGCTCTGCGAACATGAACTGAGCTGCACGGAGATGATACATGATAACGGAGTACGTCCGTTATACGAATACGTCCGCAGTTCCCGTGACATGTCCGTATTTCACGTCATGTCCCGGGTTTTTTTTAAAGTGAGGAAATGTCCTGGTTTTTAAATAACCTTCATTGTATCAATAAATGTCCCGGCACTGGGACACTGCGCGCGGCACTGCGTGTGAGTCCGCAAGCAACTCACAAGTTTAAAGCGCAAGTCTGTTTACAAAAGCCCCCCCCCGCGCGCTTTGAAACCGGGTCGACTTTTCACACTATGCTACATATTGTCAGTGTGTGTGTGAGATTTGTGTTTAATTGTTCTTTGGGCTACTTGGATGCCTTAAACTCATACTGTAAATAAAACCAGACATTTATTGACCTGCTTAATAATTGTACAGTGTAGTTGGTTTTCTTCATAACTACTGACATGTAATGTTCTCATTTGTAAGTCGCTTTGGATAAAAGCGTCTTTTAAATGTAAATGCAAAGACATGGAAATTTTTTTATATTTATCCGATTCATCGATTAATCGATTATCAAAATAATCATTAGTTGCAGCCCTAGGCTGGACTCTGTTCTTTTCTGGAGTTGCCCATGGCGAGAGGCGTCGGGCAGGTGTGGGCTTTCTCGTGGCCCTCCGGCTTGACACGTGCATGTTGGGGTTTTCTCCGGTGGACGAGAGGGTAGCTTCCCTATGCCTTCAGTTTGGGGAACGGGTACTGACTGTTGTCTGCGCTTATGCGCCGAACAGCAGTTCAGAGTACCCACCCTTCATGGAGTCTGTGGGGGGGTACTGGAAAGCGCTCCCCCTGGAGACTCTGTAGTCTTACTGGGGGACTTCAACGCTCACGTGGGCAATGACAGTGAGACTTGGAGATTGGGATTGGGAGGAACGGCCTCTCTGATCTGAACCCGAGTGGTGTTCAGTTGTTGGATTTCTGTGCAAATCACGGTTTGTCCATCACGACAAAGTTGGATCAGATGGCGGGGGAAGATGCCGGTCAGACCAGGCAGACCTAAACGTATAGTGAGGGTTTGCTGGGAACGTCTGGCAGAAGAACCCGTCAGACGGATGTTCAACATCTCTTTAACAAATACCTGTTGTAGAGAAAAAAAAAAAAAAAAAAGGGAGGAGGGGGCCGCAGCGTCGAGTAACAATCAGGTTTGATGAATTTACAGTTTAGTTCTGTACTTCTGACTTGTAATGATCTCATTTGTAAGTCGCTTTGTATAAAAGCGTCTGCTAAATGATTAAATGTAATAATAAGTTTGCTATATCTTCAGTTTCTGTTTTATAAGCACCTCAACGTCTGTCGCAACATTAGGTTCATTATTGCCTCCTTTTTTGCCACAATATAATTTACCATGGACGGCAACGTTCTGAACATGTGGTCGATCTCATGTTTTTTAATGACTTCCTTTTTCAACTCAATCGTGTTTTTTGCTCTTTTTCTTTAATGGGCTGCAGGCACTGGAAATGTTTTTTGGCTCCCATGATAGAGCTAAAAGTAAAGCATTAACTTCACCTTTACTTCGCAAGGGAAACTAAACAGAGACAATGAGTTTTGTGAATCACGTGACCGTGGTGATTAAATGCAAAGCAACCGCCGAAAAAAGAGATGTCATTTTCATGGATAAAACTGAGGAACATCGCATCTGATGACCTCAAAAATGGAGATTCCACTGTATTTATTTTTTACAAGCTGTCCGCAACCTACCGAGAACCTGTTCGTGACCTATTTGAGAAACACTGTTTTAAACTACACAGAATTGTGTTTATTTTGAAGAATACAATTTAATAAATAATATCAATTAGAGCACCAGTAATGTAGTGTATTTTCACTCTTTATTGTTTTGTTACATTTCTTAATCAATATTAAAGTAATATACAGCTTAAATGCTTTTTGTGTTTAAAAAATTACAGGTTACTCGATCAGAAAAACTGTTCAAAGCTACAATCCATCCATTATCTTCCGCTTTATCCTCTATTAGGGTCGCGGGGGGGTTCCCCATGCCCATCAAGGGGAGAACGTCTCGGGCACTGGGCAGATACACCCAGGACAGGGCACCAATCTATCGCAGGGCACACACTCACTCACACAGACACACTCTATATGGGGTAATTTGGAGAATTCAATTGACCTTGATCTATATTTTTGGACTGTGGGAGGAAACCGAAGAACCCGAAGGAAACCCACGTGGACACAGGGAGAACATGGAAACTCCTCAAAGCTACAAATTGTTTCTTAATTAATATAGCAATTTGCATTTCAATAAAAAGATGTGAATGTTTAGCCTCTAAAGTAGTAGATGTGGATTTTGTAGTAAACATCTGTAGTAACTTTGTGTTATGTTCTTGCTTTTAGTTTCTGTTATTGCTCACGGTTTTCATGTTTGTGTATGTATAGGAGAGTTCACATTTGCCAGCCTCCATCCTGTTGGCTCGGCATAAAGTAAAAGCAGCTGAATTGGAGAATCAAATCGAAAAACAGAAGCAAAATGTCAAACCAACCACCATCTTTTCAACAGGCAAAATGGTGGTAAGTGTACTTCCTATTACAATCCTGAGATATAAAGGTTATAGGACACTACACATAATATATCTTAATCTTATATGAACCATTCAATAAATATATTATGTATACATTTGTATATTATGTATATTATTTGTATTTATGCATGCAATCACATCAGTGTAATGTAATGCTTTGTTGATTCTCCATCGAAGTGCCATTATAATATTTACCTTATTGAAAGTACTTTTTTTTTTAGCATGGGGGGGGGGGGCTATGTAGGTGTTTGGTATACTTCCTCAGTAGGAACTATACCAAACAGCAGACTCCCAGGGACATGCATAATGTACTTTAGTCTTCCTGCTGAAGTCACATAGCATTTTATACTTTATCTTCACTTTTATTGATATTAACAATAACATATTACTATTTGAAGGAAAATGTCTAAATTATAGTAATTAAATTACTAAAATTATATGAAGCATTACCCAAACAAACATATATAGGTGTTTGGCCAAGTATGTAGGTATGTATGTTGGTAGGTTGGTTGGTATGTAGGTATGTATGTATGTAGGTAGGTAGGTACTGTATGCATGTTGGTAGGTAGGTTTGTGGTTTGGTTGGTTGGTTGGTTGGTTGTTTGGTAGGTAGATATTTATGTAGTTAGGTGGTTAGGTATATATGTAGTTATGTATTTATATACTTGGATATGTAAGTAGTTAGGCGGGTAGATTGGTAGGTAGTTATGTACATATGTGGGTTGGTTGGTAGGTAGTTTAAACCATATTGAGGTTACACTGTGCAAGTTTGTTGGTCAAATAGCAAACAGGTCTAAGTGACAGACCAAAGTCTAGCTGTACAATATTGTGAACTGACAATATTTTAAAACATTAAAGCTATTGTAAATTAAATGTAGAAAATAAAAATTCTAGGCCAAGAATTTCAAAGACTTAACTACACTCAAGAAACATTCATATGCTTTGATGAGGTGTTGCACAGACCAAAATATTTATATAGATTGAGCTTTATATATGTATTGAGATTTGTCAAGTACATTTTTATGTTTGATAACTTGTTTATGCTTGTGCAATAAAAATACATGTTGTTGCTGAAATTTAACTGTTTTTTTACTAATCTTTTTTTTTACTACTCTCTCTGTCTCTCTTCTCTCTCTCTCTCTCTCTCTCTCTCTCTCTCTCTCTCTCTCTCTCTCTCTCTCTCTCTCTCTCTCTCTCTCTCTCTGTCTCTCTTTCTCTGTGTGTGTGTGTCTCTCTCTCTCTCTCTCCCTCTTTCTCAATTTCTATCTCTTACTGTCTTGCTTGCTCTCTAAGGGTCAGACAGTGTCCCTGGCTCCAGTGATTTTAGAGAAGGAGGAGCTGTATCTGTATAAACCTCTCTGTGTTGTAAACTATGGACCTGAAGTACCTGAATTAGAGCAGCTGGGAAGACTTGGGTGAGCATTACAATCATGATCTCGAATTCTATAGTAACATTCCATTTAATCAGCGTATATTTCTAAATATAGTGATGTCTAGTCACAGTTTAAATAAAGTGATACCCAAGATGATATTTTAAGGGTTATCGCATAAATGATTGGGTATTCAGTTAAGGATAATCAGCAATGTAACCAGCTTTGCTTAAAGATAAGCACATAGTTACCTTCCATTTTGGGTGGGCCCTAATTAAGAAGGCAATATGAGATACGATAATACTTTATTGTCCCTCCATGGGGAAACTCACTTCGTCACACCTGAAAAGGGACAGTATTGTATAAGTGGAACAGTGGAGTCAACTCTTTTTCTGTTGACTTCGGAGATCACCGGATTCGTTGTTCATCGTTTTTGTCCATGGAAATTACGTTTCTTTTTTCGCTGACTGCTTCACATTTGATCAGTATGCTCACGCTGTACTTTAAATTACAAATGAGCTGGCTGGTGGAATGTCCCACTCCTGTCCGGGTCCATGTAAGCTTTCCTCCTGCGGCATGTGATGTTGCAACTTATAAAGGCTACACAAGTTTACCCCCCCTCCCCCACCATGGGACTTAATTGCCAACACCAACACGTTAACATGTACAGCAACACCAGGCTTTACAGTATCAACTTCACATAAATGTATTGTTGTCCACCATATATCCAACAAACATTTAAATATACACTCACCGGCCACTTTATTAGGTACACCTGTCCAACTGCTCGTTAACACTTAATTTCTAAACAGCCAATCACATGGCGGCAACTCAGTGCATTTAGGCATGTAGACATGGTCAAGACAATCTCCTGCAGTTCAAACCGAGCATCAGTATGGGGAAGAAAGGTGATTTGAGTGCCTTTGAACGTGGCATGGTTGTTGGTGCCAGAAGGGCTGGTCTGAGTATTTCAGAAACTGCTGATCTACTGGGATTTTCACGCACAACCATCTCTAGGGTTTACAGAGAATGGTCCGAAAAAGAAAAAACATCCAGTGAGCGGCAGTTCTGTGGGCGGAAATACCTTGTTGATGCCAGAGGTCAGAGGAGAATGGCCAGACTGGTTCAAGCTGATAGAATGGCAACAGTGACTCAAATAGCCACCCGTTACAACCAAGGTAGGCAGAAGAGCATCATTGAACGCACAGTACGTCGAACTTTGAGGCAGATGGGCTACAGCAGCAAAAGACCACACCGGGTGCCACTCCTTTCTGCTAAGAACAGGAAACTGAGGCTACAATTTGCACAAGCTCATCGAAATTGGACAATAGAAGATTGGAAAAACGTTGCCTGGTCTGATGAGTCTCGATTTCTGCTGCGACATTCGGATGGTAGGGTCAGAATTTGGCGTCAACAACATGAAAGCATGGATCCATCCTGCCTTGTATCAACGGTTCAGGCTGGTGGTGGTGGTGTCATGGTGTGGGGAATATTTTCTTGGCACTCTTTGGGCCCCTTGGTACCAATTGAGCATCGTTGCAACGCCACAGCCTACCTGAGTATTGTTGCTGACCATGTCCATCCCTTTATGACCACAATGTACCCAACATCTGATGGCTACGTTCAGCAGGATAATGCGCCATGTCACAAAGCTGGAATCGTCTCAGACTGGTTTCTTGAACATGACAATGAGTTCACTGTACTCAAATGGCCTCCACAGTCACCAGATCTCAATCCAATAGAGCATCTTTGGGATGTGATGGAACGGGGGATTCGCGTCATGGATGTGCAGCCGACAAATCTGCGGCAACTGTGTGATGCCATCATGTCAATATGGACCAAACTCTCTGAGGAATGCTTCCAGCACCTTGTTGAATCTATGCCACGAAGAATTGAGGCAGTTCGGAAGGCAAACCCGTTACTAGAATGGTGTACCTAATAAAGTGGCCGGTGAGTGCATAATGCCAGATCTGTTTTTTCATGGCATGCAATGTTTCTTGTTATAAAGTATGCACATGCTATTTGGTTGGAGCAGTCGCCACTTTATATTCAACACACATTTAACAATGCTGGCTGAGGTTTCGGCATCATCATGCTTCCTGCAGCTCGTTGCCAGATCTTCTCGGTTCCACCGTATATTCAATATATACAATACATACATATACAATCTTAGTTTAATGTATATGTAAATATACAGCATTGTATATTTACATATACAATGCTGGCTGATGGTATTGTCGTGCATTCACTTCATGCAGCTTGTTGCCAGATCTCCTTCCCTCCGGCATGCGATTTTCCTGGTTATTAAGAACACACATGGCGGAGCCATGTCAGGTGCAATAATTATCCATAATAGAAGTTCACAGCATCAGCACCCTAAATTCAACATACATTTAGATATACAATGCTGGCTGATTGGTATTGCTCTGTGCATGCTTTCTGCAGCTCGTTACCAGATCTCTCTCCCCGTGGCATGTGATGTTTCTGGTTATAAAGGACGCACGCTCATTAGGCAGAACTGCGTCACTTGTGATAATTATCCATAATCAAAGTTGATTACCACTGGCTCCGCCTTCTCTCCTGGCTCCTGCCACAGTCACTTTACAATGTCATGCTATTGTTATACTCTGTATCTTGCGCTTACTTTGCTTGTATCCCTCACTCACACAAGCTCCCAGGAAGCCATACCATCATCAGGCCTTCTGATGTGGTGAGGAGAAATAACAGAGCCACACCTCACCTTTTTTTTTCTTGGTCTTCCCATGACCTTCTCTATATAGTTCATGTTTTTGAAGTTTGCATGTGCGGTTGAGACCTCACTCTGACAGTGCAGCCTTTTGTGATTTATGTTGGATTGTTCTGTGTTTTTGGAGGGGTGTGCGTGTGCGCTCTTGCCTTACCTCCCGGAGCCAACATACACACTTGGTTCTGTACCTGTATAAATAAAGGTTTGGTTGGGTGATTTATTAAAGACAGATGTGTGTGGGATTTGGGTGAGGGTGAATCCTTTTTTCTAGCAGATCCTTTCATCATTATTTAAAGAAAAAACACACAGGGTTAGCTGAAAAACTTTTAGTGTTTTTGTGCTAAGAATATCCCCTTTTTTATTCTCAGTAAGAGAACAAAGTAGGGGTGAAAATTCACCTTTAGGTGTGTGTGTGTGTGTGTGTGTGTGTGTGTCCATTCCTTCTTGTCTTCTATACTCTGTGTTTAGGACCTCACATGGAAGGGGGGGACAGATTTTTTTTTTTTTTTTATTGTCGAGCACTTTTATTAAATGCCTGAAACCAGTGTCCTCCCATACAGCATATGAAGCATATGCGGGTTTGTTTGTAATGCTGTATATAGCATATAGCTATATATGTTGCTAAATTTCTGTAGATTTAAGCATTTAGAAAGTGTTTAATGTCATATGGAGTTTAGACGAAGTGTGGCAAGTGTTTATGAAGCCTTATAAGTAATGCCATAAGTGCAATGAGCGGCACGGTGGCTTAGTGGTTAGCACGTTCGCCTCTCAGCACTAGGGATTCCCGGTTCGAATCCCCATCTGGGTGGAGTTTCCATGTTCTCCCCATGTCCACGTTGGTGTCCTCCGGGTTCTCCGGTTTCCTCCCACAGTCCAAAAACATGGATCAAGTCAATTGAGTTTGTGAGTGAGTGTGTGCCCAGCGATAGATTGGCGCCCTGTCCTGGGTATATCTGCCCAGCGCCCGAAACGTTCTCCCCTGGATGGGCATGGGAAACCCCGTCGCCGCCCTAATATAGGAAAAAGCGGAAGATAATGAATGAATGAATGATTTCGGAGACCCATGTGCAAGACAACGCAAAATTCTAAAAAACAGATCTTTTTTGTAAAGTCAGTCATTCTCTGTCGCTAATCCCAGTCTTATTATTTATTTGGTTATGCTGATTACCTTCAGCTACATTTGACTTGCAAACAATTTCATTGTATCTGGGTGAGTGTGTGGAACATATGTTGGAGAGAGAGAAAGGAAAAAGTGAGGTTTTTTTATCATGGGATTATTTAAAATTTCATACAAATTGAAGATAATTTGCAGAGACGCATAGTTGTAGTACTATTATTACAGAATGTAGTCCATCTGTTTTACCTCATACTGTGTCCATCTTCTTTATTCTGAACCCCCACAGTGTATGCTTTGTGATGGAGCTTGTGACGGAACCACTTTTATTTTTATTTAATTTAATTTTTTTTGCGGTATCCTGACGCCCCCTACGGGATGGTACTACACAGCACTACAGTACCCTATTACAGCCATTACTTATAAAATATACAAATATTTATTCATATAAAATACAAAAGGCCATAGATTAATTTTTTTTAATTGAGCTCTCAAGAAAAGAAAAGGATGAACACCCTGCTAAAATTGGGATTGTAGATTTTTTAAATTATTTTTATTGTCGGTGTCTGTGCCTTCTTTTGATGGGATGTGATCCTTTTTGGAGGTTGAGAGGGTAAGACTGACTACGTGGAGAATGCATCTCAGTGTGTTAGATATGCAGAAAATTCTAGCCCCAAATAATGTAAATTATGTAACTTTAAGACTCCTTTTAATGAAGTGTGTGTGCACTGCTGAACATAGTCCTTCTTTTAGTGCAGTACTCCGTGAGACCACTCGACCTCACTCATCTCCAATCATATGTTTAATTTGCAAGTAATGCTCCTGTAGTTTGTGAGACCAAACTTTTGTTTGACATGTGAAAGAAAAAAATGCATGGGAAATAAGTTGAGTTTAAATATGTTTCCAAAGTTCTCTTTTGCTGGCTGGGCTGAGGTTAAAATACATTCAGCATGAAATGTTTGGAGGTGTTTACAGCTAAGGTGCAACTCTGCTGGGGTGTAGTGCTTGACTTTTTTTTCTAGTCTGAACACTTACCCTGAGTAACATGATTCTGGTTTCTCTAACAATCAAATACCATCTAGTGGTCAAATTACAGAACACAGTTTATGAAAAACAGTGGAAACTGGTGGTCAAATATCTGCATTATTGTCAATGTCGCAGCTGGACAAACGGCTTAACCAATCAGATTTAAGAACTGGAACCACCTGTTTTATAATGTGACAATAATGCCCACCTCTTACCCATTTACATTTGTTACATATGTATAAAATACATTATTATAATTGGATATTATATAATACATTATTTTTTCCCATTACTTAGTGATCAATGTTCACTTCAAAAACTGAACTACATAACATCATGGAAGACCAGTTTATTAATATCTTTGTTTTGAATAAATGCATATATGAATCAAACCTCATTTTTGTATTGTAGTGTGTTTGTAATTGTTTCATGAAAGCAATAATGCACTCAAGGTTGTGTATTATAATTAATTCACAAATAAGATGTAACTGTACACTGCTTCGAATCACGTTTTATTCACAATAATGTACTTGTACATTAATAAGACACTTGCTCATTAACCGTTTTATTTAAACTGGTTAGTTTTACAGATACATTATTAAGAAATATTTACTAATGAATATTGTCTGCATTGTAGTCCAATTATAATACGTTTTGTCTATCTGGTCCTTTCTCAGGTATCTGAATCATGTGAGGGCCACAACTCTGCTGGATTTAGCAGGAGGTTATACCTCAGGTTTGGCATGTCACCGAGCGATAGAGGATGCTTTCAGCTGCCTCTTCATGTCATGACCTTCACAGTGTTTATTAAATGCTGCGACTACATCATACCTCTACATTTTGAATGTATAGACTCTTTTGTATTGATTGCAGGTCTATGTTCGTTTAAATGGGTTTCTCTTGTCCTGTTCTAAGATACTTTATTTAGGTCTTATTAAAATGCTTAATTTAAAAATTTTTGTGATTTCTGGTTCATTAAAGTGAAGTAAGTAAATAAATACTTTATTTATAGAGCACTTGTTACAATAGTAAATTGCCACAAAGCAGCTTTATGGAGTTAAAAGCCTAAAACCCCCTAAGCGACAGTGGCAAGAAAAAAAACTGTTATTTAGTTTAGTTTTTTTTTTTCTCTCTCTTAACAAAATATGCAGGTGCAAATGTGATCTGTCATAAAGAGCTCTATCAAACTGGCTCCTAGTACCAATACTACAAATAAGCCAATATTGAACCACTGTAAAAAAATTGTTACTTGACAATGATTCATATTTATATCCCAAATAATAACTGTAAAAAAAAAAAAAACGGTGGTATAAACAAAAACAATTTGAATTGATGCATTGATTATACAGCCGGCGATTCGATACATAGCTATGTCTGCAAGAGTATTGATTTATGTGTTTAGATTTCTGCCTTTTTTTTGCCTATTTTTAATGTGTGCAGGTGACGATATCTCATTGTCTTCCAAATTCCCTTGTACTTCACTTAAGGGAAAGTGAAATGTTTCACACTTAAAATAAGGAATCGTCCTTTATTATTAAAGGTTTCGGCTTCTCCAAACGTCTTTTTTTTAACATCCGCTACATGATACTTCACTACGTCCTTAAAACTCAAACTGTAAAACGTATCCTTGAGCGTTTCAGTGGTGCACAGTGGACTGATCAGACAGCATGCATCAGAACACTGCTGCAGACAAGTAAGAACACAGAAGAACCAAACATCAGTGTTTCCATTAAATCCATACTCATCATCTCCTGAGACTGATATTGTATGGAACACTGTGATTATATATATATATATATATATATATATATATATATATATATATATATATATATATATATATATGTGTATATATATATATGTATATATATATATGTGTGTGTATATGTGTGTATATATATATATATATATATATATATATATACACATATGTATATACTGTATATATACATATGTATATACTGTATGTGTATGTGTATATATATATATATATATATATATATATATATATATATATATATATATATACTGTGTATATACTGTGTGTATATATATATATATATATATATATATATATATACTGTATGTATATATATATATATATATATATATATATATATATATATATATATATATACAGTGGGGTGCGAAAGTTTGGGCAGCCTTGTTAATTTTCCTGATTTACCTTATATAAATCATTTGTTGTTTGGATAAAAAAAATTCAGTTAAATATATTATATAAACACAGTGATATATGAGAAGTGAAATGAAGTTTATATGATTTACAGAACATTTGCAATAATTGGTTAAATAAAATTAGGCAGGTGCATAAATTTGGGCACTGTTGTCATTTTATTGATTTCAAAACCTTTAGAATTAATTATTGGGACTCAAATTTGGTTTGGTTATTTGGACCCTTGACCTCCATAACAGGTGACTCCAATTATGTGAAAGGGTATTTAAGGGGGTATTTAAGGGGGTATTTAAGGGTATTTAAGTTTTTTCTCCTCTTTGCACCTTGTCTGAAGAGTCGCAGCATGGGAGTCTCAAAACAACTTTCAGATGACCTGAAAACAAAGATTGTTCACCGTTATGGTTTAGCGGAAGGATACAGCAAGCTATCTTAGAGATTTCAGCTTTCAGTCTCCACTGTGAGGAACATTGTGAGACCACATGCACAGTTCAAGTCAAGGCTCGAAGTGGCAGACCAAGAAAAATCTCAGAAAAACAGAAGCGAAGGATGTTGAGAACAGTCAGAGTCAACCCACAGACCAGCACCAAAGACCTACAACATCATCTTGCTGCTTATGGAGTCACTGTGCATCGTTCAACTATTCAGTGCACTTTACACAAGGAGATGCTGCATGGGAGAGTGATGCAAAGGAAGCCTTTTCTCCGCCCACATTACAAACAGAGCCGCTTGAGGTATGCTAAAGCACATTTGGACAAGCCAGCTACATTTTGGGATAAGGTGCTGTGGACTAAAATAGAGTTATTTGGGCATAACAAGGGCCATTGTGCATGGAGGAAAAAGAACACAGCACTCCAAGAAAAACACCTACTACCTTTTTTAAAAAAGTATAGTTGGTTTTCTTCCTGGCTTTTGACTTGTGGTGTTCTCATTTGTAAGTCGCTTTGAATAAAAGCGTCTGCTAAATGACTAAATGTAATGTAAATGTACCTACAGTAAAAATTTGTTCCATCATGATGTGGGGCTGTGTGTCCAGTACAGGGACTGGGAATCTTATTAAAGTTGAGGGCCGCATGGATTCCAATCAATATCAGCAGATTCTGGAGACCAATGTCCAGGAATCAGTAACAATGCTGAAGCTGCGCCGGGGCTGGATCTTCCAACAAGACAACGACCCTAAACACTGCCCAAATCGACTCCAAATCCAAGGCATTCATGCAGAGGAACAAGTACAACGATCTGGAAGGGCCATCTCAATCCCCGGATCTGAACATTGTTGAAAATCTGTGGTATCACCTAAAGAGAGATCTAAAGAGAAAGTCTATGCTCGGAAACCATCAAACCTGATGGTCTAAAATACCTTCAGCCACAATCCAGACTCTCATTAGAAGCTATAGGAAGCGTTAACAGGCTGTTATTTCTGCGAAAGGAGGATCTACTAAATATTTAGTTAAGGGGTTTTTTTGGTGCCCAAATTTATGCACCTGCCTAATTTTGTTTGACCAATTATTGTACAATTTCTGTAAATCAAATAAACTTCATTTCACTTCTCAAATATCACTGTGTTTGTCCCCTTTTGACTGGGACACAAACAGAAGTCGATAAATATGTTTTTTTCTATTGCATGCATGCAAATATGTGTGAATGCATTTTCTATTGTCAAAACTTTCTCAATTGCTATTGAAATGCATATCACATGTTTGGAATGCACATTTGCACACAAACAACCTGCTGCATCTGTGACGCAAACTTATTCTCACCTGTTCAGATCTATGAGAACAATAGATACTGTTGAGTCACAGATTATATCTTTCCATTATTATTATTTTTTAATTAGGATGTAAATTTCAGTTGGTAGCAGCTATTGGTATAAAAACTTTTGGATGCATTGAACATGAACTGCTACTGAAGGCAGAATTTATGGCAAGGTGTTTTGGAAAGTTTTATTTTTAAAATGACTTTATGTATATCCAAAATGAACGGGTGAAATGCACTGGCACGGACCTACAGTCTGTGACACACACATGCCCAGATTTGCAAGATACCTGGATAGTGAGTGTAATGCTGTAAGTAATGCTGACTGTGCAGGTCTAGTCTATTTACTATTTAATTAATTTAACAAAACAAAAACTGAAATCTATAAATATATACACTCACCGGCCACTTTATTAGGTACACCTGTCCAACTGCTCGTTAACACTTAATTTCTAATCAGCCAATCACATGGCGGCAACTCCGTGCATTTAGGCATGTAGACATGGTCAAGACAATCTCCTGCAGTTCAAACCGAGCATCAGTATGGGGAAGAAAGGTGATTTGAGTGCCTTTGAACGTGGCATGGTTGTTGGTGCCAGAAGGGCTGGTCTGAGTATTTCAGAAACTGCTGATCTAATGGGATTTTCACACACAATCATCTCTAGGGTTTACAGAGAATGGTCCGAAAAAGAAAAAACATCCAGTGAGCGGCAGTTCTGTGGGCGGAAATGCCTTGTTGATGCCAGAGGTCAGAGGAGAATGGCCAGACTGGTTCGAGCTGATAGAAAGGCAACAGTGACTCAAATAGCCACCCGTTACAACCAAGGTAGGCAGAAGAGCATCTCTGAATGCACAGTACGTCGAACTTTGAGGCAGATGGGCTACAGCAGCAGAAGACCACACCGGGTGCCACTCCTTTCAGCTAAGAACAGGAAACTGAGGCTACAATTTGCACAAGCTCATCGAAATTGGACAATAGAAGATTGGAAAAACGTTGCCTGGTCTGATGAGTCTCGATTTCTGCTGCGACATTCGGATGGTAGGGTCAGAATTTGGCGTCAACAACATGAAAGCATGGATCCATCCTGCCTTGTATCAACGGTTCAGGCTGGTGGTGGTGGTGTCATGGTGTGGGGAATATTTTCTTGGCACTCTTTGGGCCCCTTGGTACCAATTGAGCATCGTTGCAACGCCACAGCCTACCTGAGTATTGTTGCTGACCATGTCCATCCCTTTATGACCACAATGTACCCAACATCTGATGGCTACTTTCAGCAGGATAATGCGCCATGTCATAAAGCTGGAATCATCTCAGACTGGTTTCTTGAACATGACAATGAGTTCACTGTACTCAAATGGCCTCCACAGATCTCAATCCAATAGAGCATCTTTGGGATGTGATGGAACGGGGGATTCGCATCATGAATGTGCAGCCGACAATTCTGCGGCAACTGTGTGATGCCATCATGTCAATATGGACCAAACTCTCTGAGGAATACTTCCAGCACCTTGTTGAATCTATGCCACGAAGAATTGAGGCAGTTCAGAAGGCAAAAGGGGGTCCAACCCTTTACTAGAATGGTGTACCTAATAAAGTGGCCTGTGAGTGTATATTCAATTGGGTTGAGGTCAGGAGACTGACTAGGCCACTGCAACACCTTGATCTATTCCTTTCTTAACCAGGCCTTGGGTTTCTTGGCCATGTGCTTGGCGTTCTCCTGTTGGAAGATGAAATTTCGACCCATCTTAAGATCCTTGATAGAGGAGCGGAGGTTCTTGGCCAAAACCTCCAGCTAGACTGTGCTATCCCTCTTCTCATGGATGAGGACCAGAAAGCCAGGCCCCATGGCTGAGAGGCTGTAGGGATGGTATTATTGTGGTCATGTGCAGTGTCCTCCTGTTGCCAAACGTCCCGGGTGTAGTCTCAGACTAGAGAACCCTGAACAAGTCTGCCTCAGAGTCCTCCAAGTGATCATGAGCAAACTGTAGAAGAGCTTTGACTTTGAAAGTACAGTTTGAAAGTAAAGGTACCTTACGAGCTCGGATGGAATGCCTTACTTATGGCATTGATTGAAACCAATGTCCCCACCAACATGAGATCTTCCTGGAGCTCCTTCCTTGTTGTCCTTGGGTCAGCTTGGACCGTTCGGACAAGCCTGGCCTCGGCATGAGAAGAAACTTTGAAAGGCTGTCCTGGCCATGAGAGGTTAACAGTAGTTCCATAAGCCTTCCACTTCCGGATGATTCTCTCAACGATGGAGACAGGTAGGCCCAATTTCTTGGAAAGGGTTTTGTACCCCTTGTCAGATTTGGTCTCTGATTGCATTGAAATGCTCCTTAGTCTTTCCCATTTTGACCATGTATGAGTGCTGTTCACAAGTTTGGTGAGGGACTTTTATAGTCTGAAAAGGTGGGAAAAAAACAGATAATTAATCCAAGCATGTGAAGTTCATTGTCCTTTATGCCTCAGTTAGTTCTTAATACTTGAGGGAACCAAACAGAATTCTGGTGGTTCGAGGGTTTGAATAATAATTGACCCTCTTATTAAACTTTTAACAATTAAAAAAAAAATAAACAAAGAAATAACATTCTTTTTTCTGCAGTGCATTTCACACGTCCAGGCTGATCTGAGTTCAAATGTCACAAGGCCAAATTAACTCTAAATGTGTAAACCTGCAAAATCTGCAGGGGGTTGAATACTACTTGGAGGCAGTGTATATGTACATTTGGTGGCACACTGTCACAGTGGCAGTTATCAATGCATGACATCTCTACAGAAGAGACCAAAACAAACTGATAACCCATGGCTCTGCAAAGGCTTCAGGCTGCTGTTGGCACTTCTCTTACACGTGCACGAAAGGGAAAAGTCAACTGTCAAAAAGTCAAAAGACAAAAGTCAAGAGTGCAGCGTTATGGAGATCCCAATATCTTTGTGTTTTTGGAGATCCCAATTTTTCCTTTCTAAACTTAAAATTACATATATATATATATATATATATATATATATATATATATATATATATATATATATATATATCTTATGTATAGGTGGCTTAGTGGTTAGCACGTTCGCCTCTCAGCGCTAGGCGTACCCGGTTCGAATCCCCATTTGGGTGGAGTTTCCATGTTCTCCCCGAGTCTGCGTGGGTTTTCTCCGGGTTCTCCGGTTTCCTCCCACAGTCCAAAAACATGGATCAAGTCAATTGAATTCTCCAAAAATTGCCCCATATAGTGTGTGTGAGTGTGTGCCCAGCGATGGATTGGCGCCCTGTCCTGGGTCTGTCTGCCCAGCGTCCGAAACGTTCTCCCCTGGATGGGCATGGGGAACCCCACCACGAACCTACTAGAGGATAAAGCAGGAGATAATGAATGAATATATATATATATATATATATATATATATATATGTGTGTGTGTGTGTGTGTGTTGTGGATGTTTCTGTTAATACATGTTAATACAATACATGCTGTGAGCAATAAATTGCAAAAAAAAAAAAAAACCCTGACGTATCAAATATGGTACAAAACAAAACTCACAATTGCAATGTGTTATTAAAATAAATGCTTTTAAATTTTACATATGGTTAAATAAACACTCAAGTTTTAAAAATGTGGAAGTTTCTGGGAATCCTTTGATGGTGTGGGTCCAGTATAGGGGATCGGTTTTCTCGGACAGCGAAGTGGAGTGGGCAGGGCAAGCGGAGATTCCGGCCGCTGTGAATGGAATGGAAGATGCCAGGATGTCTAAATTTATTCTCATTCTATTATCATTAATGCTCTCTCAGGCCTTATAAAAAAAGTATTGTTTAAATAGTGTTGTTCACCTCTAATAATCAAATGATTAGGACATTTTGAACCATTAAGACAAGTCTATGGCATTTTGAAAGTTTTATTACACAGTATTTTAATAACATTAAGACGATTGCAAAAGGGCTCAAAAACAGCATGATAAAATGGGTAACCAGTAAAGTTCTGAAATATGGGACAGGTATTTCTACTTACTTTTGGAATATTTATCTAAAGCCAAGTCTCATAAATCACATATTCTTGTCGAGTCATCATGTGGGCCTGTCCTTGGTTAGTACAGTCTTATAAAATTACAAAATAAAGATACACACGGCTCCAGACAGAATGACATTAACATTACAGGGACATTATACTTTCAGAACAATGTTCCATCAAACTGGAATTAATCCATTAATGTACTAATATGCTATTTCTGCTAATATGGTAAAATACCACAAAAAGAAGAACTGACTCTAGTCTAGTAGGTTTCTTTGAAAATCAGCATCATTCTTTCAGGACAGGAGGCTTGGACCCACTGGGATACCTGCGGAACACCAGAATAATTATGGCAGGAAAATATTCTGAGCTTTAATATTTTCAATAATCCTTTATATTAACCTCAAATAATACAATTTTCAATTTTGGACTTACATTTACAATTATTACATTACATTTTATTTTTAAACTGATTTCCTCCCGGGCAGCACGGTGGCTTAGTGGTTAGCACGTTCGCCTCTCAGCGCTAGGGGTTCCCGGTTCGAATCCCTATCTGGGTGGAGTTTCCATGTTCTCCCCGTGTCTGCGTGGGTTTCCTCCGGGTTCTCCGGTTTCTTCCCACAGTCCAAAAACATGGATCAAGTCAATTGAATTCTCAAAATTGCCCCATATAGAGTGTGACTGTGTGGAGTGTGTGCCCAGTGATGGATTGGCGCCCTGTCCTGGGTCTATCTGCCCAGCGCCCGAGACCTTCTCCCCTGGATGGGCATGGGGAACCCCACCGCGACCCTAATAGAGGATAAAGTGGGAGATAATGAATGAATGAATAAATGATTTCCTCCCACCAGTTAAAAGACACAGTTAGTCTTAAAAACAGAAAAGATGTACATTCTTATTTGCACAAGCAATGTGGTGAAGCTATTTTGGTGACTGGGTCATTTGAACAACAGTTAAGTTTTAAAGCACATTTTTTACAATAGTTATTGTCTCAAGGCAGCTTTGCATTGCTCTAAATCTGAGCCCTCAAACAGCAAGCCGAAATGATACAAGTAAATCTCAATAAATGAGAATACCCCATAGATTCTCTAACTGAATACAAGTCACTCAGGCATGAACAACTCCATAGACACAAACCTTTCGTATCTGGAGAGTCAGATAACATTGAACAAACTGTATAGAAAGCCTTAAATTTCATTCATTCATTCATTCATTATCTCCCGCTTTATCCTCTATTAGGGTCGCGGTGGGGTTCCCCATGCCCATCCAGGGGAGAACATCTTGGGCGCTGGGCAGATACACCCAGGACAGGGCGCCAATCCATCGCTGGGCACACACTCACTCACACAGACACACTCTATATGGGGCAATTTTGAGAATTCAATTGATTTGATCCATGTTTTTGGACTGTGGGAGGAAACCGGAGAACCCGGAGGAAACCCACGCAGACACGGGGAGAACATGGAAACTCCACCCAGATGGGGATTCGAACCGGGAATCCCCAGCGCTGAGAGGCGAACGTGCTAACCACTAAGCCACCGTGCCGCCCAGCCTTAAATTTAAGAAATAAAAATTTAAAGATAGTTAGTTTCAATTCTGGGCGGCACGGTGGCTTAGTGGTTAGCACGTTCGCCTCTCAGCACTAGAGATTCCCGGTTCGAATCCCCATCTGGGTGGAGTTTTCATGTTCTCCCCGTGCCTGCATGGGTTTCTTCCCACAGTCCAAAAACATGGATCGAGTCAATTGAGTTCTCCAAATTGCCCCATATAGAGTGTGTATGTGTGCGTGCCTGTGTGAGTGAGGGTGTGCCCAGCGATAGATTGGTACCCTGTCCTGGGTGTATCTGCCCAGTGCCCGAACCACACGTTCTCTCCTGGATGGGCATGGGGAACCCCCCGCGACCCTGCTATAGGATAAAGCAGAAGATAATGAATGAATGAATAGTTTCAATCCCAATCTGGGTGTTTTCCCCGTGTCCGTGTAGGTTTCCTCCGGGTTCTCCGGTTTCCTCCCACAATCCAAAAACATGAATTCAAGGTAAATTAAATGCTCTAAATTCTCTCATATAGTGTGTGTTTTTGTATGTGCCTGTGCCCAGCAATAGATTGGCACCCAGTGCCCCAAACATTCTCCCCTGGAAATCACCACCTCCGTAGAAGAGTAAATGGAAAAAAAAATGAATGAATGAAAATGAAAGCAGCTCATCTGTCACATTAATGTTGTCGTTAACACTTGTTCATAAAATCAGTAGTTGTGTCAGCTGTGCTTTCATCGCAGGCAGCAGCCTCTGACTATCTGACCATATGTCCACAATTCTGACTGATGCACAATTAGAATGATGCTGCCATCATGTGGTAAGACCGAATTACATTTTAAAAGTTTGTTACTTTTTATGAGCCATAAATTATAAGCCTGGGTTGTTGGGCCGGACTTTGATATTGTTGAAAAAAAACAACACTATAAGGACTGAGGCTCAGTAGGGGACTCATCCTCCTTGAGAGTCTGGGCAGTGTTAAAAGTGCAGGACACCATAATAATAATAATAATAATACATTTTATTTCATAGGCGCCTTTCTGACACTCAAGGACACCTTACAGTTTACAATTGGGAAAAAAAAAAAATAAATAAAAAAATGCTAATAATAATAATAAATAAAATAATAAATTATGACAACAGTGTACAGATTGTGTAATGATCAAGTGTCCATTTTTCTGTTTTCAAAAATAGAAAATGATTAAGTTTACTAAAAAACAATAAAATCTTGACAGGAAAGCAAAGTTAATAGATTTGGGTATAACATGTACAGTTGTGATCAAATTTATTCAACCCCCAATGCTGCGAAGGGTTTTATGGAATTCAGTGCACATTTGTAATTGTGTTCATAATGAAATCTTACAAGGACTTGTTAAAGAACTAAATGCAACTAAGATAGCATCAATTGTTTTTGTCATAAAGTATTAAATGGCCTTTTTGTGATTTCTTCATTGACACAATTATTCAACCCCTTTACAACTACCACTCATAAGAACAGAGGTTCATTCCAGTGTTTTCAATCAGGTATTGAAAACACCTGTGGATGTCAACGAGCAGCAATCAAGCATGATAAGCACCAATTAGGCAGATTTAAAAGGACTGTGATACTCAGCTCCTTCTAGACATCTACTGGTGTGTTTACAAGCATGGTGAAGGCAAGAGAATGGTCCCAGAAGACAAGAGAAGAGGTTATTGCTCTTCACAAGAATGGCAATGGATATAAAAAGATTGCGAAGTTGTTAAATATTCCAAGAGACACTATCGGAAGTATCATTCGCAAGTTCAAGTTAAAGGGCACAGTGGAAACGTTACCTGGTCGTGGCAGAAAGAAGATCCTGACCGACTGCTGTGCGCTACCTGAAGCGTAATGTGGAGAAAAATCCCCGCGTGACTGCTAAGGAACTGAAAAAAGACCTGTCAGATGTGGGCACTGAAGTTTCAGCTCAGACAATAAGGCGCGCACTGCATAACAAAGACCTGCATGCCAGAACTCCCAGGCGCACCCCCTTGCTGACTCCAAAGAACAAGAAAAGTCGACTGCAGTATGCCAAAAGTCATGTGGACA
The DNA here is from genome assembly GCA_019802505.1 of Corydoras sp. C115. Classification (NCBI taxonomy): domain Eukaryota; kingdom Metazoa; phylum Chordata; class Actinopteri; order Siluriformes; family Callichthyidae; genus Corydoras; species Corydoras sp. C115. The sequence continues at coordinate 389,158 of JAFMOC010000007.1, forward strand.
AGCCACAAAGGTTTTGGGACAGTGTACTGTGGTCAGATGAAACTAAATTAGAACTGTTTGGGACAATGGACCAGCGCTATGTTTGGAGGAGGAAGAACCAGGCTTATGAACAAAAGAACACCTTGCCTACTGTGAAGCATGGCGGGGGGTCAATTATGCTTTGGGGCTGTTTTGCTTCTAATGGTACAGGAAAGCTTCAACGTGTGCAGGGTACCATGAATTCCCTTCAGTACCAGGAGATCTTGGAGGAAAATGTGATGGAGTCAGTCACAAACCTGCGGCTTGGGAGACGTTGGACCTTCCAACAGGACAATGATCCGAAGCACACATCCAAGTCCACTAGAGCATGGTTGAACATGAAAGGCTGGAACATTCTAGAGTGGCCATCGCAATCACCAGACTTAAATCCAATTGAGAACCTCTGGTGGGACCTAAAGAAGGCAGTTGCAGTGCGCAAGCCTAAGAATGTGACTGAACTGGAGGCTTTTGCCCATGAAGAATGGGCTAAGATACCCATAGGTCGCTGCAAGACACTTGTGTCAAGCTATGCTTCACGCTTGAAAGCTGTCATAACTGGAAAAGGATGTTGTACTAAGTACTAAAAAATAATGTCACTAGGGGGTTGAATAAAACTGATAATGATGTGAGCACAGTAAAGACATTTGTGGTTATTCCATCATAAATATTATGTTATATTTGTCTAATTTATAAGTGCCTCTTTGATATAATTGTAAATAAGATGACTGAAATGATCCAAATCAATGTCAAACTGGCCAAAACACTTTATTTCAGTGGGGGTTGAATAAATTTGATCACAACTGTATATTTCACATAACTGCTGGTTGTAAATGGATACCTGTAATCTGGCTCATTGTTTGTTACACTGGCTCTGTATCCAGTACCATTTGCCACTCTCTGTTTGTCACATGGAGCACTGCGCAGGGATGTCACACCAGCTCGCTGCTTCTTATCTGGTAGAAACACAACATCAGAATGTTTGCTGCATGTACAGGAAGAAATTCAACAATAAATGCCTTATCACTAAATTTATATTTTTGCTCTCGGAAATCAGCATACATACATTTACGAGTCTCCTCGGCGCTGTTGCTAATCAAACACTCAGAAACTTGAAAGTTTTGCAGACCAGCACTCAGAACATCGGCTCGAACAATGGGAGCACACAGTAATCCAGAAAATGCCACATCATAACCAGGAAACTATGAATACACACACACACACACACACACACACACACACACACAATATTTTTTTAATAACTGGTATGAACATAGACAAATGTAAGTCAGGATTCTGACTGGAAGGTAAAAAAAATAAAATAAAATTGCAGTAAAATATATGTGTATAAGATAAAATATATAATATAAAAAATATGTCTTCTCGTTTAGTTTAGTTTAGACGTCACAGTTTAACTTCACCTGCTACAGTATCTCTCCCCCTCTCAATGTTGCCAACTATTTAGCATCTTTTCAGATTGCAAATTATTACTTTTTAAAAAGCTACTAGCGACAAATCTAGCCACTTTTCTGGTATTACAGTTGTGATCAAATTTATTCAACCCCCACTGAAATAAAGTGTTTTGGCCAGTTTGACATTGATTTGGATCATTTCAGTCATCTTATTTACAATTATATCAAAGAGGCACTTATAAATTAGACAAATATAACATAATATTTATGATGGAATAACCACAAATGTCTTTACTGTGCTCACATCATTATCAGTTTTATTCAACCCCCTAGTGACATTATTTTTTAGTACTTAGTACAACATCCTTTTCCAGTTATGACAGCTTTCAAGCGTGAAGCATAGCTTGACACAAGTGTCTTGCAGCGACCTATGGGTATCTTAGCCCATTCTTCATGGGCAAAAGCCTCCAGTTCAGTCACATTCTTAGGCTTGCGCACTGCAACTGCCTTCTTTAGGTCCCATCAGAGGTTCTCAATTGGATTTAAGTCTGGTGATTGCGATGGCCACTCTAGAATGTTCCAGCCTTTCATGTTCAACCATGCTCTAGTGGACTTGGATGTGTGCTTCGGATCATTGTCCTGTTGGAAGGTCCAACGTCTCCCAAGCCGCAGGTTTGTGACTGACTCCATCACATTTTCCTCCAAGATCTCCTGGTACTGAAGGGAATTCATGGTACCCTGCACACGTTGAAGCTTTCCTGTACCATTAGAAGCAAAACAGCCCCAAAGCATAATTGACCCCCCGCCATGCTTCACAGTAGGCAAGGTGTTCTTTTGTTCATATGCCTGGTTCTTCCTCCTCCAAACATAGCGCTGGTCCATTGTCCCAAACAGTTCTAATTTAGTTTCATCTGACCACAGTACACTGTCCCAAAACCTTTGTGGCTTGTCCACATGACTTTTGGCATACTGCAGTCGACTTTTCTTGTTCTTTGGAGTCAGCAAGGGGGTGCGCCTGGGAGTTCTGGCATGGAGGTCTTCGTTATGCAGTGCGCGCCTTATTGTCTGAGCTGAAACTTCAGTGCCCACATCTGACAGGTCTTTTTTGAGTTCCTTAGCAGTCACGCGGGGATTTTTCTCCACATTACGCTTCAGGTAGCGCACAGCAGTCGCGGTCAGGATCTTCTTTCTGCCACGACCAGGTAACGTTTCCACTGTGCCCTTTAACTTGAACTTGCGAATGATACTTCCGATAGTGTCTCTTGGAATATTTAACAACTTCGCAATCTTTTTATATCCATTGCCATTCTTGTGAAGAACAATAACCTCTTCTCTTGTCTTCTGGGACCATTCTCTTGCCTTCACCATGCTTGTAAACACACCAGTAGATGTCTAGAAGGAGCTGAGTATCACAGTCCTTTTAAATCTGCCTAATTGGTGCTTATCATGCTTGATTGCTGCTCGTTGACATCCACAGGTGTTTTCAATACCTGATTGAAAACACTGGAATGAACCTCTGTTCTTATGAGTGGTAGTTGTAAAGGGGTTGAATAATTGTGTCAATGAAGAAATCACAAAAAGGCCATTTAATACTTTATGACAAAAACAATTGATGCTATCTTAGTTGCATTTAGTTCTTTAACAAGTCCTTGTAAGATTTCATTATGAACACAATTACAAATGTGCACTGAATTCCATAAAACCCTTCGCAGCATTGGGGGTTGAATAAATTTGATCACAACTGTATAGGAGACTTTTTGAGACACATGTTCTTCAGTTTCTGTCCTCAGCGAGCAGGGAGTTCTGCCGGAGAACCCAGCACTCTCAGTGCTCAGTCGCGCAGTCAAAGCAGACCTGCATCGCTCCACGTCCACACTGCAAGTGAAGTGCGCATGCCCAAAGCTGTCACTGACCCACATTGGTATTCAAAACCTTTAAATTGGTGTCCCCATACCATAACCACTGAGATGCCACACCCAACATCAAATAAATTAATTATTAGGATGAAATGTTAATAAAGCTGGCTGAGTCCCAAAGCTCTGGATGTGCACACTAGGAGTGTAAGGGTACACTGTATTTGAACTGTTTGGTATGGGCCACTCGGTTTCTACACACTTTCGCACACAGAATACAAAGGTACGAAACACTCAAGGCATAACTCAATTTAAGAAGTGAGCTCTACACAAAAGCTGAGATGCGAGTTGCACCTTAGATGTCCACCCCTCTTAGCATGCCATGCTGTGTAGCTCCGTTTAGAGGTGGAGCAGGTACCGCGAGTGGAAACGATACATGGAAATTCCATACACAGCTTCATTCAAATCGACAGTGTGGGAGGATTTTGGGTTTAATGTGAATAACACCAGCACTGGAGCAGCAAGTGTAGATTGAACACGTACGGTTGTCGGCGTTGTGCAGCAGTTGGAGGTATGTTTTTGGAACATTTAGAGTGTGCTAACACATACTCAGCGGAATAATCCACATAAAAACCATGCAACCCAACGATTAATCTCAGCTACTTTCAAACATTAATTTGAGTAAATTTACTATTTTTTATATGAGTGACCATGTGCAGGCTTAATCTTAATCCACATTTCAGGCACTGGGCAGATACACCCAGGACAGGGCACTATCGCTGGACACACTCTCTCACACAGACACACACACGCATGTAAATTTACATTCAAACCTGGATCTCCCGCACTAAGAGACGCACGCACTAACAACTAAGCCCAATAGAAAATCAGAAAGTAACAAATCTATTACTGAGGCAATGAGCATGTACAGTAATCTCTTACATATTGCAGGGGTTACGTTCCAGAGACCAGAGATGTAGCTGTGTTGTTGTAATTTTTATATTTGTTTTATATGTGAGCATCATAAAATCTTTGCACACCCGTAAAAATACTTCATATGCAATTAAACACTTTTTAAACTCTCAAACCTACAGAAATTTAGCAACATATATAGCACAAAATGACACAATATACTGAAAACTTTCTTCTTAATACCCCCCCCCCACCCCCCACGGAATTCATACCGAACAGTGATTGTGTACCTTCACATCCTAGTGCACTCTTAAAATCATAGGTTACTAGCTTTCTTATACAAGACAACTTTGTAAAATATGAGTATCCATTTTCTACTCTAAATATGTACAGCAACCGACAGAGATTTGACATGAAGCTTTAATTGGAGGTTATCTTCACTACTGTCCATTAGGGGGTAAGCATGAGTGTGCAAGAGCGAGATATAGAAATCATGTACCTCAGCACAAAATAGTTCTGCTTGGGTCCGTTCCTCTATAGTAATCTGTACTTCATCAAGTACCTGCAGCCGAGTAAGATGCATTAGTACCGATATCCTGTAGTGTGAGCATCTTGTCACCTACATACAATAATACAGATCAATTTCATAAATGAAGAAAAATCTTTAATCATACACGATATAAACAAATGTTTTGGATCACACATTTGAATTATTGAATTCCAGGTCATTTTTTAATTACTACTGCACAGGTTTATAAAATAAAGCAACTCGCTATGCATTTGGGACAACTGTAGGTAAACTTGAGAACTCATCCAGCAGTGTCTGACCTCGCAAAGGTTTTTTGGATTAATAGGCAAAAAATCCTTGACACACTACAAATAGCATTTCATCCAATCATAATTTTATGCTTAGTGCTCTCCTAGGGTCGCAGGGTGTTCCCCATATCCATCCTGACGAGAAAGTTTTGGGCAGATACACCCAGGACAGAGCACCAATCTATCGCTGGGCAGACTCACACTCACACACACACACACACACACACACACACACACACACACAAACACACTCTATATGGGGCAATATATAGCATTACTTTGAATCCATGCTTTTGTACTGTGGGAGGATTCCAAAGAACCCGGAGAAAACCCATGCGGACATGGGGAGAACATGGAAACTACTGTGCTGCCTTTGTATATAATATTACATACAAATCTTATAAAGTCTTCCCAAGAAAATGTAAGCTATTATACTGGCAAAGACGGGGACTAACCTAAATAAGGTACTATTAAAGTTTGTGTAGGTGAATTTGTAAAAGTGTTATTGTTATTGCCTCTTACTTTTTTTAAGGAAAAAAACATTCAAACCTGGATTCCTGGCAGTGAGAGGTGGACGTGTGAATCTTTATGCCATGCCGCTTTTAATTATTGCTTTTGGTATATTAAAATATATTATACTGTATAAACTGTTTTTAACAACAAAAATAATTTGATATTAACTTGTACAAAAAAAGAGACCCTCGGGAGTTTATAAGCATAAGATGTTTCTACATAAATGTAACAGAAAAGTTTATATGAAGTGTATATCAACTGCAGGCTGTAATAAAAGTCTAATGAAACTTCTTTAGCTTGGACAGTCTGTATTTAAGTATGCATTGTAAGATTAAGAAGTACGTTAAAGACTTGATGATTAGTATAAAGTTTATCCGCAAGAGTGAGGTTCTAAAATGTGAATACACATACGCACTCTCTCAATTGTCCTTGAAAAGCTATGTAGTCGAGTTTTTAACTTTACAAATTGCATTCATTTTGATTAAATAGATATTAAATGTTTGCATACATTACTGTGCATTTAGAGAACTCTATTGAATGGAAGGAAGGACGGATGGACGGCAGGCAAGGAAGGAAGGCGGGATGGAAGGAAGGAACGAAGGAAGGAAGGAGGGAGGGGGGAAGGAAGCAAGGAAGGAAAGAAGAGCACATTAGATACAAAAAGGGTGACTCACTGGATTCCCAACCACTGACAGCTGAGTAAGCAATGGAAGAGTATCTAGTTTGTCCAACTCTGCAACATCCTGCAAACCCCAAAACAAACCCAGATTGTGTTATTGAGGATATTCATATATCGGTGGGCACGGTGGCACGTTAGCATGTTTGCCTCTCAGTTCGAATCTCAATCTGGGTGGAGTGTCCATGTTCTCACCATATCTGCGTGGGTTTCTTCCGGGTTCTCCTGTTTCCTCACACAGTCCAAAAACATGGAGGTCAATTGAATGCTCCAAATTTCATCATATAAAGTGTGTCTGTGTGAGTGAGTGTGTTCCCAGTGATAGACAGGCGCCCTGTCCTGGGTGTATCTGCCCAGCGCCCGAAACGTTCTTCTTCTTGGATGGGCATGGGGAAACCCAAGATACACCCAGGACAGGGCGCCAATCTATCGCTGGGCACATACTCACACAGACACACACTATATAGCAAAATTGGCAAATTGAAGCAGCCAATTAACTTGGAATCCAAGTTGTTTTTGAGCCCACACATAAATTAACACACAAACACACACAGGATACTACAATCTCATCTCATGATTTTCTGCTTAATTCTCTGCTAAGTGTGTGTGTGTGTGTGGGGGGGGGGTGTTCATCCGGGGGAGAACATTTCGGGTACTGAGCATATACACCCAGGACCATGCACCAGAGCCAATCCATCACTGGGCACATAGACACACACTATATGGGGCAATTAATAGCAGCTTGAATCCATGTTTTTGGACTGTAAGAAAAAACAGGAGAACCCACGTGGACACGGAGAGAACATAGAAACTCCACAAAGATTGTGATTCGAACTTGGATCCCCAGTGAAGTTGATGTGCTAATCACTAAGCCACCGTGCCACCCTACACTGTTGATCATTTCAGCAACAGTGATGAATGCCATTTTGACAAACACTAAGGTGGCGAAACAAATTAACATATTTAAAAATGAAAAATTACCAGAAGTTTGTTGTTGTTCAGAAAAAGACGTTGCAGACATGGAAGTGGTAGGTATGTCAGACTGCACAGGCGGTTTTCATTCAGACACAGTTCAATCAGATTTTTCTGAGAGATAAACCAACTTTCACAAAGTGTCTTCACCCGGTTCTGATCCAGATTCAGCTCATGCAGTAGATTCAGCCTTTCTAATCCTTCCAACTGCATAATCTCATTCCCTTAAAAGAAAAAGTTTCAAAATAAATGTCTTGTAGACTTATTGTTGTAGTGATTATAGCATTTTTTTTTTCTGACCTGTACTATTTTTATTACTATTTGTAGTATTTTATTATTGTATTATTACTGTGTTTTACTGCTACGGGTTGTTAAATTTCCTCTGGTATAAATAAAGTGTTCCATCTATCCATCTGTCTATTAGGGGTGTAAAGGTACACAGTATTCGTCACGAACCATTCGGTACGGTGTGTGCTTCAAACACTGAAAAGAACAGTACGAAATGCGAGAATATCAGAAATATCAAGGTGGAACTAAAATTAGGAGACAAGCTCTACATCCGAGCTGAGTTGCGAGTTCCACCTTATTGTAAACACCTCTAAGCATGCCGTGCTAAGTGTAGCGAAATTGCACACACTGCTTCATTCAAATCAATCGTGTGGGAGGATTTAGGGTTACTGTGAATTACAGCAGCCAAGTAGATCAAACACGGATGGTCAGCATTGTGCAGAAACATTTAGAACATGATAATGCATACTAGGCAGAATTACGATAAATCGATAACCAGAGCTCATAAAAACGATTAATCTCCGCTACTATTTACACAAATTTTTATGAGTTAACATGTGTTAATTCGCCGCTCCCTAGATGGGAAATCAGAGAGGAAGAAACTCATTACTTATTATTACTCATTTATTTATATGTTTAAGGCTTCATAAACCCTTCCTGTTCTTGTATAAACACTTTATATGCTATTAAACACTTTAATAAACCTACAGAACACTCATAAACCTACAGAAATTAGGTAACATATATAGCAAAAAATGCCTCATTTGTAACGGTTTGGAGAAGTCTGGCTTATTTTAATTCCAGCCAGCAAAAGAGACCTTTGAAAACAGACTCAAACTCAGCTTAGTGTATTTTCTATGCTTGGTTTAATTAACAACATGGCAAATAAATCTTGGTCTCATAAACGGTTGGTCTGTTAAAACTGGAATTAACTGGAAGTGTCCAAATTTCCACCCACAGTCCAAAAACATGGATCAAGTCAATTGAGTTCTCCAAATTGTCCCATATAGAGTGTGTATGCGTGCGTGTCTGTGTGAGTGAGTGTGTGCCCAGGGATAGATTGGCGCCCTGTCCTGGGAGTATCTGCCCAGCGCCCGAAACGTTCTCCCCTGGATGGGCATGGGGAACTCCACCGCGACCCTAATATAGGATAAAGCGGAAGATAATGAATGAATGAATGAATGAATGAATTGTGTCATTGTGTGTGAGATTTGTGTTTAATTGTTCTTTGGGCTACTTGGATGCCTTAAACTCATCCTGAAAAAAATCCAGACATTTATTGACCAGCTTAATAATTCTACAGTGTAGCTGGTTTTCTTCTTAACTACTGACTTGTGGCATTCTCATTTGTAAGTCGCTTTGGATAAAAGCATCTGCTAAATGATTAAATGGAAATATAAAGACATGGAAAATTTGTTTTTTTTATTTATCCGATTCATTGATTGATCGAAAAATAATCAACTGATTAATTGATTATCAAAATAATCGTTAGTTGCAGCCCTACATATATCTAATGAGTTGGGTCCAGCGGTTTCACTGCGTACAGTACAGCATAGGTGCATGTGCACTTTACCCAGGAGTCTTAAAGAGACAGTACACTATTTACCGGCCATTACACAATATAGCGAAAAGTCAGAAACAGAATTAAATACATATATACACAAAAATAAACCTTTAATCTGCGATATGATCCATATGCTGTAGTGGAGGACCATGGTTTCAAGCATTCAATAAATGTGCTAAACAATAAAAAATATCTGACGCTCCATATGAACTGTGACTTTTGTGTACCATTACGCCCCTAATATCTATATGATAGATATTATCTATGTGAGTGTTACCTTGCAGATAAAGGACTCTGAGGTTGGTCAGTCGGCTCAACTGCAGCTCAATTAGGTTTGAGATACCATTGTAACCAATATGAAGAACCTCTAAACTGGACAAAAGAGGTTCTAGACTTTCCCATTGCACACACTCCCTGCAGACAAGCACATGAAAAAAAGGCAAAAAATATTTTGATGTAACAGAGGTAAAAATCTAAGTACTGTCTCTGTAAAATGCTTGCAAATGGAGGAATAGTGGCTTAGTGACTGGAAATTAGAGGTGCTTATGTAATCATCTTTTGTAGAGTGACTACCCATTGTGAAGTTTCTCAGTGACTTACAAAACTTTAGGGGTTTTCTTTGGGTGGGCACTGACACACACTAGATGGGGAAATTTAGATCATTCAATTTACCTCATATCCATGTTTTTGGGCTGTGGGAGAAAACCAGAGAACCCGGCGTAAACCCACATGGACACGGATAACATGAAAACTCCAACCAGAATGGGATTCCAATCTGAATCACAGCACTGAGAGGTGAATGTGCTAACCACTAAGCCACTGTGCCACACAAGGTGGATAATTAACAGCAATTTAAGATAAAAATCTTAATATTTTTCTTACATCAGTAATTGCACTGCAAATCAGCTGTCTTTTGCACATGTAATAAAGGTTGGGGTTTATTGTTGGTCAATTTGTTTAATTTCCTCTTTGTTTTACAACATGTCGGAAAAGAATTTCACTGCTGGCTGTACCGTATCTAACTACGCATGTGACAAATAAATTTGATTTGATTTGAACAATTTTAATGTCTACAGGTTAACACAGATTAAAATTGCTGTCTTTAACACATATTAAAATTCCTGTCTTTAAAGAAAGTACTAAAGAAGAAAATATTAAAAGTGTGTGCATGTCAGTGTTAGAGTATTTGTATGTGTGTGTGTTTACCTGTTGGTCCTGCTCTGCTTTCCATAGCCACTTGAGTGAACTTTTTGATAAAGTTGTTGTCTGCCGCTAAGCTGGCTTTGCGTTTTGTGCCGTGGTAAGATTGTCTCAATACGATTGTGATTAAGAAACAAAACCTAAATTAACACGAACACACACACACACACACGATGCACTAAGTAAGTCTAATCTCATAATCATAAACTCTCTTAGGGTCATGCTCATTTAGGGGAAAACATTTTGGGCGCTGAGCAGATATACCCAGGACATGGCGCTAATCTATCGGCACACAAATACACACAAATAATTACACTGACACATACAATATCCATCCACCCATCCATCCATCCATTATCATTCAGGTGCTGGGCAGGACAGGGAGGTGTACAGACATACATAAGACACACACACAAAGTAAAAAAAGTAACACTCACCTTGACTTTGGGGAGATAGATTAGGCTACCAAAGGATGTCAGATTGTTGTGCTCTAAATTCACACTCTGGAGATTTTCAAACAACTCAGGAGGAGTCAGGTCCACAATCCTGAAACAGAGCCACAGGTATTCACAAGGACTTCTCACACATTTATTCTCACATAGCCTGAAAACAACTACATGAGTACCTGATAGAGCAAGCTAGCATGTCCAGCTCGACGATTTCATTGTAGCTGGTGTGACCAAGTTTTTCTGTCACCATGTCTGCAGTCAATCTTCCTCCAAAAATATCTTTGGCACTCTCAGACTCAGATATTTCCTGTTCAGAGAAACACATCACATTCAATTCAGAAATCTTACAGATTTAGACGGAAAATCTAAAACACACATTCAGAATGCATTTTGACAGATTTTAGGCCTTTCAGTTATTGATATATTTGTGTAGTTTACAGCAGGTATTCTCAACTGGGCCCACATTTTCTCATGGATATTAAGTTGCAACCCACTTTTATATAATACAAACCAAATTTAATTTTGAAAAATAGCTTTTGAAAACACACTGAAACATACATATACATGCAAAATTAATTTAAAAGCAATTACTTTAATAAACTGCAAAACCTGTCCTCAATGAACGAAAATCACACTTCAAATACTCTGCATTCAAATACTGATTTGCGTTTTACAATCTTTGCCTTTGTTGATAGTTGGAGAAACCAGAATCCTGTTACTGAGCAATCAGTGTTCACTTTTAAAAAACGGAGTAGATTAAGGAAGACAAGTTAATTAACAATTTTGTTTCAATTAACTCATTTATGAATTTAACCTTGTTTTTTTATTATAATGTGTTTGTAACCGTTTTATAAAAGCAATAAGGAACTCGAGGTTGTGTATTATTGTAAAAAATCATGAGAAAGGTGTGTAGCTCTACTCCTCTACGCATCCTTTCTAATAACACACCTTTTCCTTGATTTATTCACAAAGAGGCACAACCAAGTTATAAAATGGTTTGTTTACAAATGGCACAGTCATAAATGTGGTTACTGAAAGCAAAATCGTTAATAAACTGGTCCTCCGCGACATAATCCAATCCAGTTTTCAGACAGAACAGTGATTGATAAGTAAGAGGATTCTGGTTTGAATAACAATGAAAAACAGGTACAACTAATACAATTAATATAAACAGCGAGCCGATTTACAGTGAGCACTAAGCCAGTGCTCACTGTAAATTGGCTCGCTATTTATATTCATTTGTATTACATGATTTAAATTAATGTATTGTATGTCATGCATTGCTATGAATGTGAAATGGTCAGAGGTGTACAGTATAGTTAATAATGTCACTGCTGGACAAACAGCTCAGCCAATCAGATTTAAATTCCAAAACCACCCGTTTTATAATTAACAAACCAAAAGGGAGCATGCAGATGAACTTCGAACATTAAAGTAAGTGTGTAGGTTTGTCTTAGTAACATTTATAAAATTACAATGGTTATTACGTAAATCTTGTTTTGTCTTTTAAATAGCTCCACTTACTAGCGCATCATCTCCATGGTGTGAAAAAAGCAACATGGTGTGATGGGTATGTATCCCCATACTTTCAAACCTGCTAATGCTGGGTTAATTGTGTTTTTACTGTGTATCTTACCACAGGGATGCCATCCAGTGCTTTTAACGTAGGCAAGTGAAAGATTGTATACATGCGATAATTTTCCAATCTCTGTACTAGTGGGTTTCCATACAGATCCAGAATAATCAGACTTTTCAGAGACTAGAAGAGACATAGAAACTAATTTAGCATGTAAACAATCAAAATAACAGAATATTTAAATCACATTTATTTTTGCATAATGAAATGAAATGAAAGAATGAAAGAAAATAATAGACAAATATCATTTAACAAAAGAACTATATTCATTTTCTGCTTATCGGATCATTTCCAACCATTAATCTCGATGATGTCATCTGTGCATAGCATGATTTAAAAAAAAAGAGGTTTGATATATAACTGCATTTATTAAAAGCATAATCATTTACATTTACATTTACATTTAGTCATTTAGCAGACGCTTTTATCCAAAGCGACTTACAAATGAGAACACCACAAGTCAGAAGCCATGGAGAAAACCAACTATACTGTAAGTTCATCAACCTGATTGTTATTCGAAGCTGCGCCCCCCCCCCCCCCCCCCTTTTTTTTTTTTTTTTTTTTTTTTTTTTTTTTTTTTTTTTTTTTATAACAGGTATTTGGTAAATAGATGCGTCTTAAGTAGTTTCTTAAAACTGTTTAAAGATTCTGCCTTACGGACAGAGTTGGGAAGATCGTTCCACCATTTTGCAGTGGTGAACGCCACAGAATGAGAATTAGCTCCTCGGTGAGGTGGAATCGCCAGGCGACAATCGTCACTGGAGCGAAGTGAACGAGTCGGAGTGTATTTTGAAAAGATAGAGTGAAGGTAAGAGGGGGAAGATCCAGAAATGGTTCTGTATGCCAGAGTCAGCGACTTGTATTGAATGCGAGCAGCTACAGGAAGCCAATGGAGGGAAGTGAGTAATGGAGTGACGTGAGTTCGCTTGGGCTGGTTAAACACGAGTCGGGCTGCAGAGTTTTGAATTAATTGAAGAGGTCTGATGGTGGAATTTGGGATACCGGCAAGAAGTGCATTACAATAATCAAGCCGGGATAAGACTAGGGCTTGAACAAGCAGTTGGGTAGCATGTTCAGTCAGAAAGGGTCTGATCTTCCTTATGTTATAAAGAAGGAATCTACAAGAACGGGCGGTTTTGATCACATGATCAGAGAGTTTAAGGTGGGAGTCTATAGTGAACCCAAGGTTCCGGACCGAGTCAGTTGGGGAGATTGTGGAGCCATCAATTTGGAAGGTCAGGTTGTGATGGATTGAGGGTTTAGCAGGGATAATGAGGAGCTCTGTTTTTTCTAAGTTTAATTTGAGATGACGGGCCTTCATCCAGACAGATATGTCGGAGAGGCATGCAGATACTCGATTTGAGATGGTGGTGTCATCAGGGGCAAAAGACAGATGAAGTTGAGTGTCATCAGCATAGCAGTGGTAAGAGAAACCATGCGCCTGGATGACTGTGCTCAGTGATGTCATGTAAAGAGAGAAGAGGAGAGGACCAAGTACAGAGCCCTGAGGCACACCAGTGCGTACTTGGTGAGAGTTAGAGATCTCCCCATTCCATGACACTTTGAAGGTCCTTCCTGTGAGATAGGATCGGAACCATTCAAGTGTCATATCAGAAAAGCCTAATTCAGCTAGAGTGGACAGTAGAATCTGATGATTTACTGAATCAAAAGCTGCCGAAAGGTCTAACAAAATGAGGACCGAGGATTGAGATTTGGCTTTGGCAGATTTAAGTGAGTCAATCACAGAGTAATGCTGTCTCCGTGGAGTGACCACATCTAAAACCGGATTGATTGGGATCGAGGAGATTATTCTGATTAAGAAATTTGGAGACCTGTGTGGATACCACCCGTTCAAGTGTTTTAGACAGGAAAGGTAAAAGAGAAACAGGTCTGTAGCTCTCGACCAAAGCATAATCATTAACAAACTACTAATTTGTGGTATAATCTAATCCGGTTTTTAAAGCTTATTGCTGAGTAACAGGTTTCCATTTTTTCTAACAATCAAATTATAGAATGCAGTTTATAAAACACATCAGAAAAATAATGTATTGTATATCACGTAATGATACAAATGCAAAGCAGTCAGAGGTGTGCAAAGTTGCGCTCATGTCGGGCTCTCTCTTCCTGGCTTTAATAGAATAGAATAGAAAGAAAAGAATAGAAATATAAATAGAATAGAAAGCCTTTATTGTTATTATACCCCGCATACACAGTATACATCGTATAACGAGATTTAAGCTCCTCCTTAAAGTGCACATGGAATTATTTATAAATAGAAAAAACAATAGAAAAGACATGTGCAAAAATGTACTGTGCAAATAGACGTGTAATGTGTAAAATGATATGCCAATAAGTGCGGGTTCCCGTTTAGTATTGTAATGGCTTTGGGAAAGAAGCTGCCCCTGAGTCTGTTTGTTTTGGCCCGTATGGACCTGTAGCGTCTGCCAGAAGGCAGCAGGTTGAAAAGGTGGAATCCGGGGTGAGTATTGTCCTTTAGGATGTTGCTGGCGCTACTGAGACAGCGGGAGTGGTAGATGGAGGTTATGGAAGGCAGGGAGCAGCTAATGATTTTTTCGGCTGTGTTGGTCACTCTCTGTAGTCTTCTTCTGTCAGCCTCTGTGCAGCTGGAGTGCCACACTGACACAGCATACGTCAGCAGGCTTTCGATAGTGGAACAGTAGAAGGTCACCAGCAGGCTTGTGTGTAGTTGCTCTTTCCTGAGCACCCTCAGGAAGTGAAGCCGCTGCTGGGCCTTCTTGACCAGTGCAGAGGTGTTGACTGTCCAGGAGAGATCTGCAGAGATGTGTACCCCCAGGAATCTGAATGATTCCACTTGCTCTACACATTCACCATTGATGTACAGGGGTGTAGGGGCGGCCTTGTTTCGTCGGAAGTCAAGGATGAGTTCTTTTGTCTTGGTGGTATTCAGTGCCAAGTTGTTAGTTGCACTCCACTCACCAAGTTTCCGGACCTCATCCCTGTATGCCGCCTCATCACCCCCGGTTATCCGTCCCACCACCGTTGTGTCATCAGCAAATTTCACGATGATGTTTTCTGGGAATGCAGTCATATTTGTAGAGTGAGTAGAGATTTGGGCTCAGCACACAGCCCTGGGGGAAGCCGGTGCTGAGGGTGCGGATGGAAGAAAAGTAAGGGCCCAATTTTACCTGCTGGGGACGGTTGGTTAGGAAGTCCTTAATCCAGGAGCAGGTTGATGGTGGAAGCCCCAGATTATCTAACTTGGTGATCAGAATATCCGGTATTATTGTATTGAAGGCAGAGCTGTAGTCAATGAAGAGCATCCTGACGTAGCTCCCCCGTAACTCCAGGTGACTCAGCGCTGAATGAAGGGCGATATTTATTGCATCTACTGTGGATCTGTTTGTCCAGTATGCAAATTGCTGCGGGTCCAGAGCAGGGGGGAGGCAGGTTCTGATGTGTTTTAGAACCAGTTTTTCAAAACACTTGGTAATGACAGGAGTGAGTGCTACCGGGCGGAAGTCATTTAGGCTGATTGTGGGTGATTTTTTGGGAACTGGGATGATGGTGGCTGATTTCAAACAGGCTTGGATGATGGCTTGTTCCAGTGACAGGTTGAAGATAATGGTAAAGACATGTGCTAGCTAAAGGTCAAACACCAACGCCTGCTAGCAAACTACAATGGGAGCTGGTTAATAAGCGTGCTGTACGGTGGCCAAGCAGATACGTAATGCAATTTAAAGTACGCTCGGGAGGGGGCAGCAAAAAATAAAACTTATACACATTTTTTAAAAATTGATTCTTGGGCATTTTTAATCAATTCAGAATCTCCAGGACTACAAATCGCGAATCTTTCAAGAATCGATTTTTTTCAACACCCCTAACTGGAACTACCTGTTTTATAATTTAATATTTTCAGTATTTAAAGGACACAGGCCACTTATCTGGTCATAGCTGGACATTTTGTATGTAAATAATAGGGGTGTAATGGTGCGTTGCATTTGTTACGAACAAGTAAAGACCAAAAAACACAAGACAGAACTAAAATTAAGAGGCAAATTCTACTCCCAAGTTGAGTTGTAAACACCACTAAGCATGCCATGCATATGAAGCTCAGTTTAGAGGTGGAGCATGGGCCTTGAGTGGAAATGATATATGGAAATTACATGCACTGCTTTATTTAAATCAATATTGTAGGAGGATTTTGGTTTAATATGATTTAGAGCAGCACTGGAACAGCGCAGGTAGATCAAACACGGACGGTTTCTCTGCGTTGAGCAGCAGTTGTGAGGTATTTTTAGAAACATTTCTAATGTGCTAATACATATTCCGCAGAACCATCCACATCTATACCAGAGCTCATAAAAACCTGCAACTCAACAATTAATCTCTTGAAATTTTTGGCACTGGTCGCCTCTGAACTTGCTTACCTTTAGACGATAGATGTCTCGTGAGCCAATGATGTTGTTATTCCCAAGGTAAAGCTCAAAAATGCAGTGTGACTTCTGAATTCCATGCAAAGATGAAATACAGTTGTCCTCAGCAGACAGGAAGTGAAGGTTTGGCAGGCATTCCAACACTGAGCCATCCAAACACTGTAGTTGATTGTTGTTAATGCTAAGACGTGTTAGATATTGAAGCGTACACACTCCTGCATACACACACATGCCCAAAGACACAGTAAAGTATTATTATTAATTAATATCAATTACTGTAAAATAAGTAGTTAATTATTAAGTAGTTAGGTCATTAATAAAAATACTTCTTATTTTTAAGATACTTCTTCTTAAATACTTCTTAAAAACAAATAGTGAATAAATAAATACAAGTATTGCTATTTTATTACAGTAATTATTACTAGCACTGGGGATTCAGGATCAAATCCCAATCTGAGTGGAGCATTTATGTTCCCCCCATGTCTATGTGGATTCCTCAGTGTTGTCTGGTTTCCTCCCACCAGGAGCGTCGTTAGACCTGGGCTTTCGGGGCTATAGCCCCGGTTGTTTTGACAGTAGCCCAGGATCAAATGAGAGCAGCTTTCTCTGGCCGCCTCTCCTCCAGCATCGGGACCGAATGATGGAGTCACCGTCAGCTGTTTGTGCTTCCAAGCTCTGTGTGTGTGTGTGTGTGTGTTTGAGGGAGACAGATATTTTTTCACCAGTATCTGGAGTAAATTTACCGTAATAA
This sequence comes from Corydoras sp. C115, assembly GCA_019802505.1. Lineage (NCBI taxonomy): Eukaryota > Metazoa > Chordata > Actinopteri > Siluriformes > Callichthyidae > Corydoras > Corydoras sp. C115. The sequence goes on from JAFMOC010000007.1 coordinate 406,630, forward strand.
CTATATGTTGTCTGTAAAGAGCAGCTTCTCAGCTTTCAGAAACCGTCAGAATTTTTTCGCAAAGTTATGGTATTTCAAATTAATACTTTATTAAAACCGTCTCATCTGCCACTGACTCGTAAAACGGATTCATACTTTTCTACCAGGTTCGTTTATTCAAACATTTTCAGCCCAAACCATCATTTATTACAACTGAATGTGCTATCCACTGCTGGCAGACATATTTCATATGTAATTAAATTTTATCCAAAATAACTAATGAATGAAGGCGGCACGGTGGCTTAGTGGTTAGCACGTTCGCCTCTCAGCGCTAGGGATTCCCGGTTCGAATCCCCATCTGGGTGGAGTTTCCATATTCTCCCTGTGTCCGTGTGGGTTCTCCGGTTTCCTCCCACAGTCCAAAAACATGGATCAAGTTAATTGAGTTCTCTAAATTGCCCCATAGTGAGTGTGTACCCAGCGATGGATTGGCGCCCTGTCCTGGGTGTATCTGCCCAGCGCCCGAGACGTTCTCCCCTGGATGGGCATGGGGAACCCCACCGCGACCCTAATAGAGGATAAAGCGGGAGATAATGAATGAATGAATAACTAATGAATGAACAAACAAAATAAATGTAAGAAGAGTTTGAAAAATGGATAAATACACTCATGAAAGTGCACTGTTTAAAAAGGACAGAGAAGGAATAAGGGATCTGGGCTAAAGCCCCTGATGTTTCTAAACCCTAAAAACGCCTCTGCCTCCTACAGTTCAAAAACATGGATTTAAGATAAATTGACTGTTCTAAATTGCCCCATATAGTGTTTGTGTCTGTGTGAGTGCGCCCAGTGATAGATTGGTGCCCTGACCTGGTGCCCTGCCCCAGCACCTGAAACGTTCTCCTCTGGACCCTCCCCCCTCCCCCAACAATGAATGAATGTAGTATTTTAGGGTCATGCTGTCATGCTCTAGCAATATTATAGGAGGTGATACCTCAAAGGAAAATAATGATCCTTTTCAGGATTCAATCCTGAATCCCCAGTTTTAAAATTATAATAGATTTTTGTACCTGGATGAGGACAGACAAAGAAAGAGAGTTTATGTAACATAAAAGTGTACCCTCGAGAGTACTGATGAGATTGTGGTCAAAAGAGAGCTCTTCCAGTAGGGTGCAGTGTTCCAGTCCATGGATGTGTTTGAGTTGGTTTTCATTAAATGAAGCCCAGCGCAGATTTACCAGTTCCTCCAGATTACTAATACAACAAAGGTTCTGAGCATCCAGATTCAACACTGTGACCTACACACACACACACACACACACACACACACACACACGCACACACCCACCCACACAGACAGACAGACATATATATATATATATATATATATATATATATATATATATATATATATATATATATATATATATATATATATATATATATATATATATATAAAATTGGTATTACATAACCAGTTAATTTTTTAAATTATATATATATATATATATATATATATATATATATATATATCCATTCATTCATTCATTATCTTCCGCTTTATCCTCTATTAGGGTCACGGTGGGGCTCCCCATGCCCATCCAGGGGAGTGCATCTCGGGCGCTGGGCAGATAGACCCAGGACAGGGCGCCAATCCATCGCTGGGCACACACTCACTCACACAGACACACTCTATATGGGGCAATTTTGAGAATTCAATTGACTTGATCCATGTTTTTGGACTGTGGGAGGAAACCGGAGAACCCGGAGGAAACCCACGCAGACACAGGGAGAACATGGAAACTCCACCCAGATGGGGATTCGAACCGGGAATCCCTAGCGCTGAGAGGCGAACGTGCTAACCACTAAGCCACCGTGCCGCCATATATATATATATATATATATATATATATATATAATTATAAAAATTAACTAGTTATGTAATACCAATTCTTCACTCTCCTTTCTTGTTTACATTGAAGTTCACAAAATGCAATTGCAAATAATCCCAATCCCAATCAAATAATCATCATTTGTTTTTGTTTTTTTTTGTTTTTTTTTTACTGAAAATGCTTAATGATATTTATAACATAATATAATAATCCTTATTGTATCATACTTTCTATTAACCGATCAAGGCCCTTAACTCTGGTCACATGGATTGTATGTGAACTGCAGTCTACATCAGCGATTCTCAGCTGTTCTCAGCCCAGCCCCACAGTTTCTCATGGTCACGATCCACTGTTATAGAATTCAAACCAAACAAATTCATTTTTGAAAAATAGTTTCTTACTTTAAGTAAATGAAAAACTTGTCCTCAATGAACTAAAAATCCACATTTCACGCATTTCAGAATCACTATCAATCTTTAAAAGTATATTAAAGACGCATTTATTTAATTTTGCTTTTAATCAATTCCCTGTATATAAAGGTGTAGATCTCAGGCTTGGCGCTGTTGAGTTGGTGATCTGGTGTAGTCTGTGCTGGCATCTCAACTCTTCCTCCAGCTCATTATTAGTAGAGGGTGTGGCACTGAAATGATGCTGTTCTAGGGAAACCCTCTAAACTAAGTAGAGTCTGCAGTATCAGCCCCTTTAAGTTATGCTGCTCTAATCAGTTATGCCGCAGTCAGATGCTGCACTGTGTCAATCAAACTCTGGTTATTACTTATATGCTGTGGTTTATTAGCTCTAACTGCTTTTCTTGTCTGTTTCTTTTGAGGAGTTGCCAATTCCCTGGAGGTCTCGTCAGCAGTTCATCCATGCCTCGGCTGAAGCACTCTGGCTACGACAATTACTGGATGGAACATGGATTTTTATTGGACTGGCAGTCCTGCAGGACGCCCTCAATGGATTTATATAGTTTTCTTTTGTTTTCTCTACCCGGATTCTCAAGGAGGATGAGTCCCCCACAGAGCCTTGGTCCTCACAAGATTTCGTCCTTAAAATAACAACATAGCATGGATTTTTTCTTGCCACTGTCAATTTAGCTTGCTCTTTGGAGGTTTAAAGGCTTATAAAATACTGTAAAGCTGCTTTGTGACAATTTACTATTGTAAAAAGCACTATATAAACAAATTACTTGAACTTGAACATTTTAAATACTCTGGGTTGGATTTCCATTCTTCAACTCAATTGTGTTTTTGCTTTTTCTTTGATAGGCTGCTGGTTTTGGAAACTTTTTATGATCGCAATATAAGCAAACCATTAAATTCACTTTCACTTTGCAAAGAAAACTAAACAAGGACAATGAGAGTTCACATCCCAGGATCACACCGATTAAATCTGAAGCAACTGGCTTAAACAGAGACATCATTTTCACAAAAAAAACAACAAACTCCAAAGCGTCAACGAAAACAGAGGTTCCACTGTATTTTTTTTTTTTTCAAACTGTCCATGACCCACCTACAACTTGACACATCATTTGAGAAATGCTGGTCTAGATAATGATATCTGCTAAATGATATCATAAGCTTTGGGTTAAACTGTAGCTCACAATGATTTTGTCTGTGTTAAGATAAATATTTATTTCAGATGGAAAGATAGCTCTGTAAAAAACAAGTGAGGAGAAGAATATATAAAGAAAATAATATGAACTTATTAAAAAAGTAAATAACTCACAACATTCATATGACAAACCAAAACCTTTGTTCTACTCTGCATTCTAAAATGTATAATAGGGTAAGGATGCTCTGTGTAACTGCACCAAATACCCTCATTCAGTCATTCAGGTTGTGTTTCAAAGTGTTACCTTCCTTCAATTTGTTGACCCATCTAATAATTTAAAACATAAACCATGAGAGACTGAGAATAGGGTTTGTGAGTGTATACCTTAGTTTTCCACCCTGGTTCGACACCATTAACCGGGCTCCATGGTGATGGTTTAAGCTGCGTGACAAGCTGGGCCACATTTAGCAGACTTAAACAGCGAGGCCGACTTGCATCTGTACGAGAGTGTGAAAGCAAAGACGTCTACACACACACATAGAAACAAAAACGGTTAGTTCTCACATATTTCATACTGCATTGTATGTTTCATATAGGTTACACAATATTATACACTGCATATATATCATAAATTATATATATGTTATATCATAAAGCATATATATGTTTCATTTTATAATATGTTAAAAATGACAAAATATTTCTTAAAAGGAAGGATGATAATATTTGGGGTTTATTGCCATGTTAGCACAATTATGGCTATAAATGTAGAAATTAACATTTCATATTATGTGTTAAGTAATTATACACTTAAAATTAAGGAAGACGTGAATCTGTAATTAACTGCTTTCACAATTTAGAGGTCCTAGGGGTGATGAAGCAGGAGAAAAGAACAAAATGCAGACAGATAAAACAAAACCGAAGATGACACGGTAAATATCCGTTATTTTCCCGTGCTTTTTAAAAGGTAAAAGTAAAAAAAAGTAAAAGTTTACAAATTAAGAATTTCTAAAAATTGCACAAATAATGAATTTCTCTGATCTTTACCTAGTTTATAAAATGTTTGCAATTAAGAAGACCTGCTTTTTTTAACCACAATTTAAGCGTTAAGGGAAAGGTGGAGGCAAAGAACATTAGAACGCATTCAAAACCAAGATTATGTTAATTAGACCTAGTATCCACAAATCTGCTTATAGACCGCCTGCCATATATTACAGAGCCTTTAATGAATATAATAAATCCATCCTTTAAACTAGGTTGAGTCCCTGAAAATGTTATGTATTGTAATGAAATCATTATTAAAAAAAACTAGCACTCCCAACCCTAGCACTCCCAACCCTAACAACGTGTGGGATTCCTCCAAGTTCTCCAGTTTCCGCTGACAGTCCAAAACATGGATTCAAGGTAAACTGTCTGCTCTAAATTGCCCCTATATAGTCTGTGTGTGAGAATGTGTGTGCCCAGTGATGGCACCCTGTCCTGAGTGTATCTGCCCAATAGCCAAAACATTCTCCCCTGGATGGGAATGGGGAAACCCTCCCGTGATCCCAGTAGAGGATTAATCGGGAGATAATAAATGAGTAAATAATACTGTCCAGCTATGGACCAAATGCAAACCTAGTCTTATGACTCCAAAATTTATATCATTTGTATTATCTTCCGGTTAACCATCTATTAATGTCATGGGTGGGGGAGGGGTTCCCCATGCCCATCCAGGAAAGAAGGTTTCAGATAAACCCAGGACAGGATGCTAATCTATCGCTAGGTATACTCACTCACACAAACACACACATAAATACACACTATAATAGGGCAATTTAGAGCAGTCAATTAACCTTGAACCCATGGTTTTGCACTGTGTGAGGAAAGCGGAGAGCATGGAGTTAACCCATGTGGACACAAGGAGAAAATGGAATTTCAACAAAAGTTAACAAAAGACATTTAATGATTTAATAATGTCCTCTAACAGTAACCATATTTCTATCTTTTATCATTTTAAAATCTTAGTGTTGCATTTAACAATAAATATCAAGAGTATTTCATTATAATTCAGTAAGGTATGAAAACTAATTACTTTTAATGCATTGCTTAGGCCTTGCCAAAAATGTTTACATTCTAAAAAACATAAAATGAGTCGTTCTGGTCGTAAAATCTGATTTTCCACCAATAGGATTTAAAGACCAGAACGACCCATTTTATCTTATGTTTTTTAGAATTATGTTTTACTCAGAAGTCATTTTGTCCAGCTTTGACATTATTGACAATAATGCACATCTCTGACCACTTTACATTAATATCAATGCGTGACATAGAAAACATTATTTTTCTGATGTATTCTGTAATTGGCCAATTGATGACAGTTTTTGATCATTCGAGAAATCTGTTATTCAACAATCAGTGTTTACTTTAAAAAACGGTCTAGATCACGTAGTAAAAAAAAACTGCTTATTAGCGGTTTTGCTTTTAATAAACACATTTAAGAATCATACCTTATTCTATTTATTATCACCCCCCTATTAGCTTCATCTGTTTGTCTGTGTCTGGTAAAAAGTTTGCAAATGCTACTTCACCCACTTCCAATGTGTTTGTAACCTTTTTATAAAAGCAACAAGTTAGTCAAGGTTGAATAAATCACAGAAATAAAGTGTAAAGAGGTGGCGCAGTCATAGGCTTGTGGTTAAGGAACAAGCTATGCGACCTGAGGGAATGGGAATGGTGTCCCACCAAGTACAATGGCTGAAGTACAAGGGCACTAACCCCATTGCTCCCCAGGTGCAATATACTGCTCCGGGCACGTGTGCTCACTTTACTCAGTTTGAGTATGTGTGTGTGTGTTTCATTGAACGGATGAGTTAAATGTGTTTGACAAATTTATCTGTGTGTAAACACAGTAGGCAGAATAGATCACTTTATTACTCGACTGGACCCCTTTTGCATTACGCCTAACAACACCTCTTTCCTGTGATTTATTAAAAATGCATGCCCCCTTGTACCTAATTGCTTTATTATAAACACACACATTATCTACACACTTACTGTACTGATTTCAGTTATCACTTGTGGCCAGTCTACTATCATTTCATCTGTAATTAGCACTCCATCCAGATGTGTCAGACTCTTCAACTGACACAAAATCATCCAAAAAGACTTCTGATCCTGTAACACACACACACACACACACACAAACAATTTTTATTAAATTTCTAGTGGGTGAACAGCCAATAAAAGATGATTGATTTGTAATTTTTAAGTGAAATTAACAAATGATTTGTTGTTAGCATCTTTATAAGATCAATATTTTGCAGGTTTGGGTGTGACCCATATTTTGCCCACAACTACACACCCACTTTTTAAATTAACATCACTACCAATATTTTGTAAGCAATGTAATTCAGTAATGATAGTAAGTTTGATGAACCCAAGCAATTGCAAGCAACCGCTTTTGGCCCCCCAAGCAAGATCTGAATTCTCATACTCAGATAATTTTATTGTCCTGTGTACCTGACTCCATGGATTGTGTCTTGTGTCAAGCTGTTGTAAAGAGGGCACTTGTTTGTGCAGGACTGCTATATCATCTATTATTCGGCTCAACTGATTCCAACAAAGGTTGAGCTGTTTGAGACAAGGAAGTCCTCGAACACCGCGAAGAGATGTGATCTGATTAAAACTGGCATCCACAAACTCAAGACTAGGCTAATTAGACACAAATTAAAGACAAATTAAGTTAGGAATATATGACAACACTACAAAGAATTCATTAATTCATTCATTATCTTCTGCTTAATTTTCTTCTAGGGTTGCGGGGGGGGGGGGGGTCCCATGCTTGTCCAGGGGAGAACCTTTCGGTTCTTAGGTCCTTTGGTTTCCTCCCACAGTCCAAAAACATGAATTTAATGTAAATCAAATTAATTAAATTACTCCAGTTTCCTCCCACAAACATGGATTAGAGGTAAATTCTCTAAAGATTCTCTAAATAGCCCCTATATAATTAATGTGTGTGTCTGTGTGCCCAGCAATAGATTGGCACTCAAAACATTCTCGTCAGATGGGCAGGGAGAACCCCAGTGACCCTACTATAGGTTTATAGGTATATAGAAGATAATGGATGGGTGAATGGATATCAATAAGAGCATCATTAAATGGGCACCATGTTTTTGTAAATGCAAGACTGCCAAGACTCATGGAGTACTTATTTCAGCAAAGTGCTATCAAAGATGGAGTGCAATCATTATGATACACAACTTTCCATACAGACCGCAACCAGAGGGGCAAATGTCACACTAGTAAGCAGTATAACCCCACAATGTCACAATGGAGATGTGGACTACTGCCCAGAGAATTAACGTGGGATATGGGCTAAAATAGAAAGTGGTGACCCCAAACACAACTTAAATCTTACTACTTATTTATTAGGCTTATTTATTATACTTATTATGCAGAAATTATTAATGAAATTAGTAAAAGTGTCTTACCATGTATGAAATATCATTGAGGCATGTGAGCTCGTTAAAGCTTATTGTAAGATGTCTCAGTGATGTAAGGTGAGAAATCTCTTTAAGACTGCTTAGATTATTGCCATGAAGATTCAGTACCTTAAAATAAAAATAATAAAATCACAGTAAAACAGCCAATCTTTTTTATTTTTCATATATATAATAGCAATTGTGTCGAAATCTCACTAACTGCTATAAGCCAGATGTTAGTCAAAATTGTGGGATCCTTATCAGTTTCTAAAGACAACTAGACTTTAGTTTTAGTTCATGTATAATTTTACTTCTCGTTTTCGTTTATTACTTCAGCAAGGCATGTGGAACTAAAGCTTTAAGATCTATAAGTGCCTTCCTGATTAAGTATTATGAAAATTCTCTCCTTTTAGTTATAGTTCTAACCAGTGGGGTCATCATTTTACTTTTAATTTTCCTGCTTTTGAGGTGTTATTGGAGAAACCAAATGAGTTAGCTTAAATACACCCAAAGATTTTGTAACATTTGGGCTAAATTTAGCAATAATACAGTGACTAAAGCTGTAGGAGTTTAGCAGATGTTCACGTAATTTTAGAGATATTTTATTTTATACTTGTTTACAGGTTAGATATCTGGTATTTGTATTGGTCACACGACCAAATAAAAGGCCATTTTAATGGATATTGTTGGTTTTCATTTTTAACATTAGGGTCACCAACAATTAAAACCTTCTGGAGAGAAAACTAAAAAATAAACAATATCCCAAATTTGATTATAAATTCATCATAAGGACCAGGAGATCTGATTAAGGATTAAAATGTTCCCGGTCGGTATGCAGAAGTGCCTGTGTTATGGCTGAGTCTATGAAGTTTACAAGGTGCCTCTTAGAGTTACCAAAGTTTACATTTATAAAAACAACAATATAAAAACAACACTTACTGTGATTTGACTGAGGATGTTAGCTCGCGCCATGGTCAGAATGTCTTTCTCATCCAAGCTGAGAAGTTTGGGTGAATGTTTAAGAGTAGGTTGGAGAGCAAGTACCTGCTCATCCAGGATCTGATCATCGTGAAGGACGGAAGGAACTTCATCAGGAACATGAGTTGGACTTTCATGTTTGGGGTCACATAAGGGATCATGACTCTTCTAAAAAAATGTACACAAATTATTAAAAATATTTAAAACTCTTATCATACTAAAGGCCTACAAAAGTTTTTAAACACTTAGTATATTGTCTACTAGGGGTGTAAAGGTCTGTTGTATTTGTCACAAACCATTTGGTACAGGCAACACAGACACAACACAAGGTGGAAATAAAATTACGAAGCAAGTTGTACTCCCAAGCCGAATTGTGAGTTGCACCTTAGCTGTAAACATGCTATGCTAAGTGCTCAGTTTAAAGGCAGAGCATGGATCTAAGTGCTTTAGCTCAGTTTAAAGGCAGAGCATGGATCGTGAGTGGAAACCATATACCGAAATTACATACACTACTTTATTTAAATCAACCGTGTGAGAGGATTTGGGGTTCCCAGTAGTGATGGGCAGATGAAGCCTCACTAAAGTTTTTGAAGCTTCTTCCTGATTGTGCTGAAATAGCTTCGAGGCATTGAAGTCTTAAACCATGTGGTATTTACTGATCACTCAATATTTGTTCTGATCTGCTGATAACAATCTTTAATTAGTAAAGAATTGCAATAAATACTTGGTTGTTGTAATTATTCAAAACCACAATCAATATAATGTTTTTTGAGAATATGAATAGAAGAAATATCTGTCAGTGGATATTAACGATGTGCATTGTATCTAGGGCTGTATTCAACTACATATTTTCGTAGTCGAATCTGATTCATCAGATTTTCCCTATAGTCGAACAATATGAGGGACAGAGAAGCCACCTGAAATGGTTAAAGTGAGTTGTGATAGCTTTTTTGCACATTTTAAAGTGGGGTAAAATAATTTAATAGTAAATCACAATAGACTTAGTATCTTTAATGCCAGTAAAGTTGTATTGATAAACTGAAATTTTCTGCATTCGTATAAAGTAACAATAACCAAATTTATTGTAATGTGAAAATTTTAAATCAACTGCTCAGAATTGATTTCATATTAATTTATCTTGACAAAAAATAAGCAGTATGACAGCAAACACAAGAAAATACGTAATATTTGCCTTTAATTGGAATGAATTAAAATGTAGACCTTACCTGTGTAATGTACTCAAAATTGATGAGGTATTCTGGCAGTACAAGTTCATGATGAAAAACGTACCAGTGAGTGTGCCACTGCCTGCAACTACACTGTCCTGCGAACGCAAATGAACACATTGTTAACATGCACTCACAGACATATATTTCATTAGGGACTTTACATATACACTCATTTAACACCAATATGTCTTAAATTAAATGATAAACACAAAGCGATAACGCCAAGAATATTTTAGCACACGTTTATTTTGACATTTAAGTTTGTTACCTCCATTCAGCTCCTTCCCTCCATACACTTCTAAATGCGTTCAATAAACATAATAAATCAAACCTTGTTTTTTACACTAGTGTGTTTGTTATATAAAACATTTATAAAAGCAATATGGTACTTGAAGTTGTGTATTATTGTGACTAAATCACAGGAAATAGGTGTAACTGTTCTCCACTACGCATCATGCCAAATAAAACCTCTTTCCCATGATTTATTTCCATTAATGCACGTATTAAACAAGTGGAAAACATCCACCCCCCCCACACAGACAAACACACCTGTTTCTTCAGCTGTTTTGTCTAGTTGTTGGTCAGTACTGGCTTTGTGATACACTGAGTGGGCATTGGGGTAAAGCTTAGAGTCCACTGGGACGCCATCTTGTAATGGAACACTGTGGCCAAGGAACACTTTAGAGATGATCAGTTGACCTAAAAAGCAACATACACACACATGCTCACACACAAATTATAACAATTTGTCCAAAATTAATCTTTCATTCATTTATTCATTTTCATTCATTTATTCATCTTTAAATTTCTACATTGTGGGACTAATAAAGGTATAATCATTTTCTTCTGCTCAATCCTCCCACTAGTTTCGTGTGTGTGTTGGGGGGGATTCCCCATGCCCATACAGAGGAGAACGTTTCAGGTGCAGAGCAGATTCACGTAAGATAGGGCAGAAATCTATGGCTAAATATGGGGCAATTTAATATGGGGCAATTTTTTGAATCCATGTTTTTGGACTGTGGGGTGAAACCAGAAAACCCGGAGGACACTCACGCAGACATGGGGATACCATGGATCACCCGGCGCTGAAAGGCGAACATGCTAACCACTAAGCCACTGTGCCACCCCAAAATAGTTTTACTTAATAAATGAAAATAATAAATAAATACAATAAATGGATCAATTAAGTACAGTACATTAAAAACTTTTGTAAATACTCTTACATGACACTGCCACTGTCACGTTTTTCATGCAATGCTGTGCAGTGCTTTAATGTACTTTTTATCAGTATTTTCCAGATTCATTATATTTTATCAATTTCCTAAAATAGTTGATCAAAAAGCTAAAAAAAATTGCTTCTTTTTAAAAAACAATTCTTTCAAAAGTTTGTCAAAACCAATTGTTAACAAATGTGTTGTCTTGTACAGTATATATTTTTTATGTTTAATATATTGTCAATATGGTTATTTATTTATTTTTTATCCAATCTGGTTTCTATTAATGAAATCTATTATTTTTTCTCATAGCAAGTGTTTGTGAAAGAGATGTGTTTTTTAATGTTTCTTATAGATGATTAGTGACTCGTTTAGAAGTGGTGAATGATACAGTGGGAATTAGCACTACAGTAGGGTTAGATCACCATGCTACATCACTACAATTCATCCACCCATCCATTATCTTCTGCTTAATCCTATTCTAGGGTCATAGAGAGATGCCCATCCAAGGAAGAATGATTCAGCTGCTGGGCAGATACATCCAGGGCAAGGCGCCAATCTATGGCTGGGCACATACTCACTCACACAGACATACACACAAACACACTCTATATGGGACAATTTTGACCATTCAATTTACCTTGATCAATGTTTTTGGACTGAAACATTTTGGACTGAAACATGGAAACCAGAAACCCAGAGGAAACCCATGTGGACATGTGGAAACCATGGAAACTCCACCCAGATTGGGATTCGAACCGGGAATCCCTTGTGCTGCGAACATGTTAACCACTAAGCTACCGTGCCGCCCATCACTCCAACCCAATAAGTGGTTTTCTCTGTCCTCCACAGAGATTCATTGACTATTTGGAGCTATGTCTTCTGTTTCTCCCTTTACTGTCCTAATCCAAGGCCTGATTGGCATCGATTGTTGTAAATGTGCCCCTTACCATGCTTAAAAGGCACAAGGTCTATAAAACGTTTGGCCCCATTGTTAGTGCTCTTTTCCTGTGCAAATCTTATACGTGCTTCCTCACACAAGTAGACACTGTTGGAGAGAGGAACCGCTTGTTGTCTTCCCAGAGACTGTGAAAGACACACAGGGAAACAAGAATAAGAATAAGAGTGCTACTTTTCTTTCACTTTTCTTTTTTTTTCATTAAGAAATACACAAATAACAAGGAGTTTTCCACTGTTGCTTCTGCTTGTTCTTAGGGGGGTTGGGATAAGGACATTATAAAGCTGCTTTGAGACAACACACTGTTGTAAAAAATACTTATGTAAATAAATGAACCTGAACAGAAATGTTGAACATATGTATTACACATTGCATCCAATGAATACATACAGTCTTGTGAAAAATCTCACATATTTACATAGGGAGGACATACAAAATACATTCCATAGCCAGAAGGCAAAGCTCTCAATTTACCGATCAATCTACGTTTCTACCCTCACCTATGGCCACGAACTCTGGGAAGCAAACGAAAGTATGAGGTTGCAAATATAAGCGGTTGGTTTGGGCACTCATGGAGGGGCTCCATGTCAAGAGGAGCCAGCTGAAGTGGTTCAGGCATCTGTGTCAGATGCTTCTTAGATGCCTCCCTGGTGAGGTGTTCTGGGCATGTTTAATCAGGGGTAGATTATGATTCTTGGTTGGCCTAGGAATGCCTTGGTGTGCCTCCAGAAGAGCTGAAAGAGGTAGCTGGGGATAGAGATGTCTGGGCTTCTTTGCTTAGGTTGCTGTCCCCATGATCCACACCCTGATAAGCGGTGGATAATAAATGGAAGGATGGATGAATCAAAAATGTAAATCTTTGGTTCATCAAACAGGATCTTTATATGCCGTCAAGTAGGCAAAAGGATTCCACATGGTGGCATCAACTGTCAAACATGAAGGAGGTAGTGTGATAGTCTGGGGCTGTTTTGTTGTTCTGGATCTAGGGTCGGGGACTTATACAGAGTGAGAGGCACCCCTTAACCAAAATGGTACATTCTGCAGAGCCATGCAGTTTGCAGAGCCATGCAGTCAGCTGTTATATCTGTTAAAGATGGCAACTTTGATGATTTGAAAGCTTAGAAGACATTTTGGTCTATAGACCAACTCCTTCCCTTTCAATCGGTTATTTGTTAGTGCATTGAAACATTAAACTAAATAGTTCTAACAAAATTGACCTGTAGTGTATATCTATTAAAATATTTTAATAAATAACTATTTCAATGAACACTCATCTTAATAGCCGCTCAGACCGATTGAGCTACCCAACTGCCTAGGGATCTGGCACCTGAAATGTGCTGTGCAGTCACTCAAATGTTCAGTACAAAAGTATTAATCTAAATCTAAACTGTCTTCAGTCTATCAAATGTAACACAGGGAAGTGGTTTTGCTCATAAAATGGCACTATAAAATAAAAGTAAAAAGTAAAACAAAAAGCAGTCATTAAAAGTTTGATTATACAGCACAAGCTAAAAAAAATCATTGGTGTCCCACTGCCCACCATTTAGGACCTTCACCTACAAAGGACAAGGAAAATCGTTAGACTCTTACCATTCTGGTCACAACATACTTCAACTACTTCCCTCTGGCAGATGCTACCGAGCACTGAACACCAAACACCAGGCACATAAACAGTTTCTTTCACCAAGCCATCATGAATACTCAATAAGTACTCCTTCAAAACCTCATTAACACACCAAGCACAAATACACCTACACATAAGTATTTCTTAACATGTTTATTATATAGTGTGTATATAGTGTGTAAAGTATATATATATATATATATATATATATATATATATATATATATATATATATATATATATATATATATATATATATATATATATATAATTCTACAGTGTAGCTGGTTTTCTCCATAATTAATAAATGTAAATATATTGTATTGTAGTCAAAACTATTTTCCTTATCTGGTGTCCTTTGGGTCATCACCAGTGGCTCATCCATAACATTGCCAGAGCACTACAGCAATGATAATTAATAGACAGATCCTGGATTTCTTTTGGACTAGTGGCTTTGCAGTCCTGCCAGGATAGCCTCAATAAATTGATTCAGTTTTTGGCTTTCAAAATATTATGCTTTACAATTACACAATCTGTACATTGATGTCCTGAACTGCTAATGCTGCCTGGTAAGGAGAGGATTTCCTCGCTGTGCCTCGGACCTCACAAGGTGTTCTTTTTTTAAAAATCATCAACAGCAGGGAGCTATTCCCTGCCACTGTTGCTTTAGCTTGCTCTTTGGGGGTTCAGGCTTAGAAAACTGTGAAGTTGCTTCAAGACACATGAACTATAATAAAAAAGTGCTATCTAAATAAATAAACTTAAAAAGTGAAACTTTATATTTTTGTTTGATAAGCTATAGGAAATTGTTTGAGCCATCATATTGTGTAGCAAACTGTTTATTATAATGTGTGCATCTATTTTTTTCCATGCAACCTTCATTTGGGTCAAGCATTTTGACTGCTTGAAAATAATTATGTAAAATAATTCAATAAAAAAATTACTTGGTACCAGATAACTTTCAGCTGATTTGAATCCATTCTCCAGAATGTCCATGATCTCATTACTTTCTGAGCTCTTCTCTTCATCCGACACATAAAAGAGATGCTCCAGACATTGTCTGTAGTTTCTATTGAGCACACACACACACACACACACACGCACACACACACACACACACACACACAAACAGTATAAAAAATAATCCCGGTAAATGTAGCTGCCCAGTGTAAGATGTTCATGATAGCAATGAGGCACTAGAGGGTGTGCATTATTGTGAATAAATCACAGGAAATTGTTGTGTGGTGCGACACATTTTTTTCTAAAATTTAGTCACAATAAAACACAACCTCGAGTGTCGTATTGCTTTTATAAAGCTAACACACTAAAATAAAAAACAAGGTTTAATACACAAATGTGTTAATAAACTGATCTCCCATGAAAATGTTGGGTAATAGGTTACTGACTTCTGAGTCTTTATTTCCATTCATGGTACCTGATTAAAAAATAATGTTCTGTACATCATGCAATGATACAAATTTAGAGGTGTGCATTTATGTCTAATGATGTTATAGTTGGAGAAATGGCTCAGCCAATCAGATTTAACGACCAGAACCACCGGTTTTATAAAAGTACTTTAAAACTTAGGTTAAACAAAATTAATATGCATGAATAGCTTAATTGTGGACCCATGCGAACAAGGGAAGAATATGGAACGCCACCAAGATTGGGAATTGAACCTGGATCCCCAGGATTGAGAGCTAACCATTATGCCACAGTGTCGCCCTCAGCTAGTGTAATATGTTCATAATATTTGACAATTTGTGGTCATATGGAGCTTCCTGTGTTTGACTCACCGTATTAGAGAAGGTGACTCCTTTTTGTCTAGCAATGCATGCAGTTTATCTTCAAAGCGCAGATGCAGACCACGATTATGAACACGAAAAATACTGTTGATCTTGATGCCGGTGATGTGAGGTTTGTAATCCAAAGCACAAAACCGAGAGAGCAGGAGATTGTAACAAGAGTTAAACCTTATGAAGAGAGGGAAGACAGTGAGGCCAAATAGAACAGCATGAAACCTTATAAAGATAAGAAAGCAATGGTACAAAAACATTCATTCATTCATTCATTATCTTCTATCATTATCACTTAATCCTCTACTAGGGTCGCGAAGGGGTTCCATATGACCATCTAGGGGAGAATGTTTTGGGCGCTAGGCAAAAACACCCAGGAGAGGGCACACACTCACTCACACATAGACACACACTAAATTGGGCAATTTAGAGCTTTTAATTTACCTTGAATTCATATTTTTGGACTGTGGAAAGAAACCAGAGAACCTAGAGGAAGCCCACATGGACACGGTGAGAACATGGAAACTCCCCCAGATAGGGATCTTTAGTGCTGAGAGGTGACCATGCTAACCACTAAGCCACTGTACTGCCCAGTACAAAAACATATAAAAAATTCTGGGTGGAGTTTCCATGCTCTACACGACTCCCGGCTCTACACCAACCCCGCGAGCATCCTGGCCCATGTCCCCCCCAGAGGGCTACAACGGACATCTCGATTCCTGTGGGACCTTCCTGCTCCAGTGCAATCTCTTCTTCACGAGCCATGCCTACTTCACTGACCAACAGCGGATAGCATTTGTACTCTCTTGCAAGGTAAGGCTGGAGAGTGTGGGCAAGTCGGTGTGGAATTCAGGCTGATGTCTTTACCAAGCTAGATCTCCGCACTGCGTACAATTTGGTTCGCATCAGGGAGGCGGATGTCCTCACCACCACAGGCCATTATGAATATCTAGTCATGCCCTTTGGCCTCGCCAATGCACCCGCTGTATTCCAGGCGTTTTTTAATGATGTTCTGCACAACTATCTCGATAAATGCATGCTTATCTATATTGACGATATCCTTGTGTATTGCATGAACATTCACAAGCACCACACGCAGGTGCGCGCCATCCTGCGCCGCCTATTACAGCACCAGCTATATGTGGGGCAGAGAAACTCACTCGGGTGAAATTTTTGAGATACACCATCTCACGCGCAGGGCTGCAGATGGAGGGCAGTAAAGTGCGTGCCATCCTGGAATGGCCCGTGCCCTCCACAATACATGTACAGGGATTTCTCGGGTTCACAAATTTTTTTATCAGAAATTTATTCGTGCTTTTAGTACCATTGTCAAAGCCATTGTAAGCCTAAGCGGTTAGTCTGGATTGTGGATGCGGAAAGGGCTTTTGATGAAAAACAACAATTTTCCTCAGCTCCACTGTTGGCGCTCCCCGACCCAGACAAACCGTTCTTAGTAGAGGTAGCTGCCTCCCTTGTAGGGGCGGGGGCCATCCTGTCACAGCGGTCCGGGACTCCAGCTCAGGTTCATCCCATCGCTTTTTTTTCCCAGAAGTTTTCTCCGGCGGAGACAGCAAACTCCTAGCATTTTAACTCGCACTTGAGGATTGGCGCCACTGGCTCATGGGAGTGAACTTGCAATCTCACGCAACCTACTGTAAAGTGCTTACCACTTAAGGGTCTCCCATCTGCTTTCCAGACCATGGAACAACTCTTCCAACACGTTTTCACCCAATTTGTTATTCCTGAGGAAAACTCTCGGATCGTGGGTTCCAGTTCACATCGGCCATGTGGCGAGCAAAAAATTGGGTACCTCTATAAGCTTGTCCTGCAGACACCACCCGGAGACTAACCGGTTATGCAAGTGGTCGCATCAGGAGCTAAACAAGTTTTTGCGCTTGTTTGTGTGCCAGAACCCGACAGACTGGCCACGGGCTTACTCTGTTCCAATGCGTGCTGGGCGATCAACCTCTGTTCGCGTTGTGGGACCCGGAACCCTCGGATGCACCTGAAGTGGATTACTGGTTTCGCAGGAGCGAGGGGTTCTGGCAGCAGGTGCAGCAGAGGATCCAACAGTCCATATGCCGAGCCAAGGATTGGGCCGACTGGTACCGCTACCGCGCACGCGCAGCCGAGTACAAAGTGGGCGACCTGGTGTGGCTTAGCACTCGCAATCTGCGTTGTTCAGGCTCCTACAAACTTCTCCTGCACTACGCTGGTCCATATCGGGTCGTCAGGCGCATTAACAAAGCGTCCTTTAAACTGGCTCTTCCCCATATATGGAGGGTTCACGCCTACTCAAACCGTACGTGGCGGGGCCATTGGAGTCCGGGTGGGCAGAAGTTCCGCGCCGGGGTGTAAGGATCCGCCTCCGATATATAGGGTCGCCTTGCATTTGGACACGCTTCTGCAGGGTGGGCTGTTACAGTACCTGGTCAATTGGGTGGGGCTTCGGGCCCAAGGATCAAAGCTGGGTGGCGGCGGAGGATATTTTGGACTTGCACTCATTTAGGAATTCCACACACATTTTCGGGACTGCCCTGCTCGCAGACCTAGGGGTCGTCCTCGAGGCTAAGTCCACCATGCCTTCTGTCTCCGGGGGGGAGGGTAGTGTCACACCTTCTACCGTTAATGTCCCACGGGTAGATGGCACTGCGCGTTGGGCATCACCGGAATATTGAGTGGGCGTACTGGTTGCCCCGTCCTGGGGCTCCACCTGCTTTGGGGTTATTTAAGCTTTGGGCTGTCGCAGGACATGCGTGTCGGTACATCTCCAGTTGGGTCGTAAGCCTTTTTTCCTCAGTAGATGCTATTTACCCCGCTTTAACCTTACCTGTGTTCTTTATTCAGTGACTCGGGCCTTCAAGCCAACATTATGGACTGTTAATTTGCACCTTTCTCTTTGTTTCCTGCCTGCCTTTGTTCTGGCAGGATTGCTGCACGCCACTCAGGACCACAGGGAGCATTTCGCGGCTTCTTGGTTTTTTGCTCCGGAGGTGTACGTGGTGCAGAGTTGGCTGTTGCCACTTTAAAAAAACTGGTGCTTGTTTTGAACCCGACCGGTCGCGCTTCCTTTCATCCATGACAATTTGCTGCTCTGAATTGCCACTATATAGTGTGTATGAGTGTGTGCCCAGCGCAGTAAGTGGTTTCTTCCCACATTCCACAGAACTTCTCCTTTTAAAAGAGGCTGGTGGTTCCCCGTGCCCACCCAGGAGAGAACCGCTGGGCAAATACACCCAGGACAGGGTGCCAATTCATCGATATAAAATGAGAAGTTCTTTGGAATGTGGGATGAAACCACAGTAAACTTATGCAGTCACAAGGACAAAGAAAGAACCTTCTTCACTTCCTTTTTTGTGTGGGGCAAAAACGCTAACCGGGGGCGGCATGGTGGCTTAGTGGTTAGCACGTTCGCCTCTTAGCACTAGGGATTCCCGGTACGAATCCCCATCTGGGTGGAGTTTCCATGTTCTCCCCGTGTCCGCATGGGTTTCCTCCGAGTTCTCCGGTTTCCTCCCACAGTCCAAAAACATGGGTCAAGTCAATTGAGTTCTCCAAATTGCCCCATATAGAATGTGTCTGTGTGTGTGAGTGTGTGCCCAGCGATAGATTGGCGCCCTGTCCTGGGTGTATCTGCCCAGCGCCCGAAACGTTCTCCCCTGGATGGGCATGGGGAACCCCCCTGCGACCCAGGTATAGGATAAAAGCGGAAGATAATGAATGAATGAATGAATGAATGAATGAATGAACGAATGAAAAATGCTACCTACTGCACCACTCTGCCACCCATTATGAAGTGAGAACTAAACAAAATTAGCCAATGCACATCAAATAAGTAGTCTAATGTTTAAGACTGTTTTACAGTAAATATAAAGTAAATATAGTATCAATGATGTTAATGATAAGATACCAGGTATCACTGCTTTTTCCCTCCTCAAAACGGATGTTTCCCACAGTCTCCAGCTCCATATTAAGAAAGAGAATCAGCATTTCTTTCCTGTCTGTTGCTCTTGCAACATTCTCCTGAAAACGCACTTCTGCTCTGAAAAACAACAAACACACATGCACACAATAAAATATGTCAGTTAAACTAACACTAACTAACATTTAACCAGAACTTGCTTTACTTGATCTGTTTAACACAAGGCATCAGTGCTGGACACAAAAGAACACTAGGAGCTAAACTGGCGCTTGTTCCTGCATTTGCCAGATGTTCCAAGAGAACCCTATGAGTAGGGGTGTAACAGTGCGTTGTATTTGGCATGAACTGTTTGGTACAGGCATCACGGATTGATATGCACTTTCCCACACAGAATCCAACAGTATAGAACATGCGAAGACTTAACAACACAAGGTGGCACAAAAATTAAGAGGCGAGCTGTACTCCTGACCCGCGTTGCGATTTGCACCTTTGTTGTAAACACCTCTCAGGAAGAAACAAACTTTGACACAGAGAGAACATGCAAACTGCATTTTTGAATCAAAATTGTTATTATCTACAATCAAAATTAACATACAATACACATATAGTCTATTCCTATAATCTGTTACAAATTATATTTGGTTCAAACAAAAAATACTTTTATAACTAAAGAAAAACATTTACACTCACTCTTCGAGTTGTTGCTCCCAGCTCTTCAGCCTTTTTCTTATAGACTCTATTTTATTATCCAATTCCTCCAATTCAAATCCTAAATTGGTGCTTGTGTCCTTATTTGGCGAGAAGTTTTCTACTCCCCACAAGTATAAAGTTTTTCCATCTGCAGACTCAGACTTCTCCAGCTGCAGAAAGAGTTTATTAGTAAGGTATTCACAGGAGATACATAATTATGTAGATTTGAATTTACTCATAGACATCAAACAACCTTTTGTAAGAGAGATATATAGCTTTGTTTTGTACTTTTTACATACTATTTGCAAAATCCAGGGAAGCCTTTTCCTCATCCCCGAACGTTTACTTTAATCTCATACATTCTTTACATATTTCTGACTGAATACAAATATGCACAGTTGTATCCAACTTTCAAAATATTTCAAATTAGAATCTATTTTTATTTTACATTCATTATCTTCTGCTCTACTAGGTGTTCCCCATATCCATCCATGGGAAAACGTTTCTGCAGATACTCCCAGGACAGGGCGGCAATCTATTCCTGGCACACTCACTTACACAAACACACATACAAACACACTGTATTTAGATTAAGGCAATTTAGAGCATTCAGTTTACCTTGAAGCCATGTTTTTGGACAATAGGAAGAAACTGGAGAACCCAGAAGAAACCCACGCAAACACAGGGAGAACATGGAAACACTACCTAGTTTGGGGTTTGAACCTGTATGCCTGGCGCCCACTGTGTCCCATTTTTATTTTGATTTATATAATGTGTTTGTACACCAATCTCTACGCTGGTAAACTTTACAAATCCAGCTTCTGCACTCAGATATAAGCTACATCATTACAAATGGTTGTACTTGTAAGGAATATAAAAAATTATTAGTTTAACAAATATGATCTTCATGCTAGAATAATGTGTTATGGGTTTAGAAAAAGATAACAACATAAATGACTGCTGGGAAATAAGATACAAGTTTAATGCTCATTGGGAAATGATACGATAGTTTTAATAATCTGTATTTTCATTAATGGTGCGTGATCTAAATTAATGTATTGTACATCATGCATTTATAAAACAGGTAGTTTAGGTATTTAAATATGATTGGCTGAGCCATTTGTCCAGCCGTGTCATTGACAATAACTGCTTCACATTTGTATCAATTCGTGATATACAATACATTATTTTCCTGATGTTTTTGACAAACTGCGTTCTGTAATTTGGCCACTGGATATCAGTATTTAATTGTTAGTGAGACCTAAAACCTGTTACTCAGCAATCAGGGTTCACTTTAAAAAAGAATAGATTATGTCGTGGAAGACAAGATTATTAATGTTTTGCTCTCAAAAAACGCATTTCTGAATCAAACCTATTTAAGTATAAGTTTTTTTTATTACAGTATGTTTCTAACAGTTTTATAAAAGCAAAAAAAGAACTCGAGGTTGTGCATTATTGTGAATAAATCACAGGAACGAGGTGTAATTGTACTGTGCTATGCATCATGCCTAATAACAACTCTTTATGTGATTTATTCACAATAATGCACATCTCTCTCGTGTCTCATTTTATTGCTTTAATATACAAATGTAAAGCAGTCAGATGTGTGCATTATTGTCAATAATGTCAAGGATGTATTTTGTTTTTCCAGAAATGTAGTGTGTGTGTGTGTGTGTGTATGTGTGTACTAACGTGTTTGAGTGTATAGGTAAGCAGTCGTATTTTCTCTTCGGGCATCTGTTGCATTTCTTTCTTGAGCTGCCTCAGTTGCTCCTTTGTTTCACTAAAGTGCCTCTTAATGCAGTGTAACCGCATATTGTAGTACATCATCTTCTTCTTTACAGTACACTGACATTCATGCACACACACACACACACACACACACACACACACACACACACACACACACACACACACACACACACACACACACACACAGAGAGAGAGGATAATTGTTGTATCATGTATAACAGCCAGACAGCAACAGTTTGCGACAGTCTTCAACTGTTTCAATGATTCCTCTGTGTGTACACTGTCCTTGCACTTTGTTACCTCTTTACCTAGAGCAGACATGCGCCTACGGGCCAATCACTGTGTTATACATTTACATTACACTTAGTCATTATAATGTGTTATTTATGGCTAGCTTTGTTAGAATAAATAAATAATATTTTTTTATGTAATTCCACCTTAACCACATGATGGCATCAGCTTTTCTAATACTATCTGGCTCTGTGACACAGAGAATTGAGGATATATCATCAGATATTCAGAGGCAACTAGGGGGCAGATGAGTGGCTTTTAATTATTTCTTTTTAGCCTGTGAATAAAATCACCAATGCACCTGACTACTGAATTTATTGGTGCAGTAATTTGCTTGTGGTTTAGGAACCAGCTTTGTGACATGAAGGTTCCCGGTTCAGAGTACCATGGCTGACCCCAATTGCTCCCCAGGTGCCGTATTCAAGGCTGCCCACCGCCCATGTGTATGTTTCACTGCATGGATGGGTTAAATATGGAGGACAAATTCCTCTGTGTGTACGCACAGTAGGTAAAAAAAATCACTTTATCACTTTAAGAGGTGTTGATAACAACATGGATGAGCATCTTGACCTTAAATTTGAGATATTTTATACAGTTCAATGTTATCTGACATTCAATATATTTTACAGTTGTTTACTTTAGAGTTCACACCAGAGTGGCTCATATTCGGTTACATTGCCATTCAAAAAATGAAGGCAGTAGTGAAAATGAAAATTGTTTTATAACAGTATAAAAACATTTGTGGTAAAAAAAAATGCCTGCAAACTATTGGCCAAGGCATCTTCAATTTTCTTTTATTTGGCCCTTTTTTTTTCAAAATGTTTGGACACAGCTGACCTAGAGTGTACGTACCTAAATAGTGTTCTGCTAATGTTTAAATGTGTGCATTTTAATATTCTCATAACCATAATTCTATAATTGCTAATACCTTCTGTAAGCTCAACCCATCAGGTCATCAAGACTGGGGAATTTTTCTGTGAATAGATTATGTAAACATTACCTGATGTTGCTAGAGTTTATGCAGTGTATTGTTACCTAATAATAGCATTAGCATAAATAAGAGATGCTCTTAATGTATGTGAATGTATGTGGAAAATAATAAAATAATAATATAACATCATATAATAGCATGTCCATCCATCCATTATCTTCTGCTTTATCCTCTACTAGGGTCGCGGGGGATTCCCCATGCCCATCCAGTGGAGAACGTTTCGAGCGATGGGCAGATATTAAGCCACCATGCCACCCAGTATTATTATAATACTGGGACACACACTCACACAGACACATACACAAACACACTCTATATGGGGCAATTTGGAGAATTTAATTGACCTTGATCCATGTTTTTAGAGTATGGGAGGAAATCCATGCGGACACAGGGAGAACATGTAAACTCCACCCAGATTGGGATTCGAATCGGGAATCCCTAGCACTGAGAGGCAAACGTGCTAGCCACTAAGCCACCGTGCCGCCCTATAATATAATATGTAATATAATAATAATAATACTGGGTGGCATGGTGGCTTAGTGGTTAGCACGTTCGCCTCTCAGCGCTAGGGATTCCCGGTTCGAATACCCATCTGGGTGGAGTTTCCATCTTCTCCCCGTGTCCATGTGGGTTTCCTCCGGGTTCTCCTGTTTCCTCCCACAGTCCAAAAAACATGGATCAAGTCAGTTGAGTTCTCCAAATTGCCCCATATAGAGTGTGTTTGTGTGCGTGTCTGCGTGAATGAGTGAGTGTGTGCCCAGCGATAGATTGGCGTCCTGTCCTGGGTGTATCTGCCCAGCGCCCGAAACGTTCTCCCCTGGATGGGCATGGATCCAGGGGAGATGCGCGACCCAAATATAGATGCGCGACCCAAATATAGAGGAAGATAATGGATGGATGGAATAATAATACTAATATAACATCAACATAAATATCTTTATATTGGGCTATCTCACTGCCATACCTCAGCTGCATCCTTCATCAATTTTGAGGAAACGTCATATGAGTCAAGCCAGTGCAGAGTTGGGATGTGGTACAGGACATGTGTTGAATAGTTACACAGCATACACACTGGGTTCTGGCGGGACTGTGGGTCCTTCAATCCAAGTTTCCTCAGGTTCCTCAGGTGTGCTAACTGAGTCAGCTCCTGCCAAATATACTCATCAAGAATATTCTTTCTGCATGAAGCTATAAGTTGGCTGTGTGTTCTATTGAATATTTAGAATATTACTTAGAATAAGAATTAGAATTATTTACTCCACATCTGTAGTAATAATAATAATAATAATAATAATAATAATAATAATAATAATAATAATAAATAAAGAAATAGGCGGCACGGTGGCTTAGTGGTTAGCACGTTCGCCTCTCAGCGCTAGGGGTTCCCGGTTCGAATCCCCATCTGGGTGGAGTTTCCATGTTCTCCCCGTGTCCGCGTGGGTTTCCTCCGGGTTCCCCGGTTTCCTCCCACAGTCCAAAAACATGGATCAAGTTAATTGAGTTCTCTAAATTGCCCCATATAGAGTGTGTTTGAGTGTGTGAGTGTGTACCCAGCGATGGATTGGTGCCCTGTCCTGGGTGTGTCTGCCCAGCGCCCGAGACGTTCTCCCCTGGATGGGCATGGGGAACCCCACCACGACCCTAATAGAGGATAAAGCGGGAGATAATGAATGAATGAATGAATGAATGAATAAAGAAATAAATCATCACTGACCTTAAAAGAACTGATCATGTTCCCTGAAAGATTGAGGTTTTCAAGATAATGGTTCTGTTCCAGACCATTTCCTGCAGAGAATTGACACAAGTTTATATACTGATTAAATGAAATCTATACACTGGATAATTCAACCTGATGTGGTCTTGTACAGTTGTTATATATTTATTTTTCAATTTATATTTTATATATATATATATATATATATATATATATATATATATATATATATATATATATATATATATATATATAAAATTAGAGAACAATGTATGAACATTACATTAAATAATAAAAAAGAATGTAATATATTTTGATCAACAATTTTAGGAATTTTTTTTGGGGTGGACCATGCCTCTAGAACAGTGTTTTACAAATAACTGAAGTATTTCAACATAAAACCTTTATTTTGCGAAATAAAATTTTACTGATCATAATTAGATAGCAGTAATAACTGTAGCAGAATTACTACTAAATTTCCTGAAGGCTACAACAGTCACCAATCTGGACAACCTGCTGCCAGAGGGTTTTTAGTGACTTTTCTGTTTTTGCAAAGTCAGTGGAAACTTCAAAAATGCTATTCTTTAGAATATATATACAATTTATATAATATGGATAAAATATTGTATATTTATATTTATATATGTGTGTAAAATGTATAAGCGTAATTAGAAAAACAAAGTTACAAGTGTAGAAATTGATTTAATTGATTTAAAGATTTAAATGAAGCAGTGCAAAACTCAAATACAATGAAGATTTTTTTCATCCACATTAAACCATACTCACCAATAGTTACAATTACATTATCAGCCAGATTGAGTTCCTTAAGGTTCCTGAGCATGTTTAATCCCTGTTACAAAAACAGAAAGGGTCCAGACAATGACATTTCAGTAATTAAGATACACAGACTGTATCTCAGCCTAGAGACTGAAGTAAATCTTAAATCTTTGAATATTCTATACTAAAAGTGTATAAATGATTATTTATTCATTTATTCATTAATTTATCATCGTCCACTTAATCCACTACTAGATTTGCAGGGTGGGTTCCCCATGCCCATCCAGACAAAAACGTTTTGGGTGGTGAGCAGGTACACCTAGGACAGTGTGCCATCTCTGAGCATTCAGTTTACCCCAAATCCATGTTTTTGGACTATGGGTGGAAGACGGAGAAACCAGAGTAAACCCAGGCAGACATGAGGAGAACATGGAAACTCCATCCAGATTGGAATTGGAACCTGGATCCCTAGCCCTGAGAGGCAGACATGCTAACCACTAGGCCACCCTGCACTGAAATTAACTTATTTTAATTAAAAAATAACTTATTTAAACTTACCTTGATCTCTGAGATAAGGTTGTTGTTTAGCCATAAAACATCCAGATTGATTAGAGTATCAAGTCCTCTAATATCAGTGATCTTATTATCATAGAGAAAAAGTTTCTGCAGCTGGAGACAATTCTGTAAACCTGAAATCTTCTACAAGGAAATAAAATATATAGTATATTAAACACATCTAACTATATCTGAAAAGACTTAACATAACTATTTAAGGGATTAAATAAATTTGAGCTACTGTATATGTGATGCCACAAAAGCCTTCATGATTTTAAAAGCACTATTTTAAGTCTGTGGTGGTATATAATCAGTGTTAAAATATTCAGAATTGATTGGTTACAAATGATATATTCATAGTGGGTGGATAATTAAGTATCTCCAGTTTACAATGTATT
Organism: Corydoras sp. C115; assembly: GCA_019802505.1. Taxonomy (NCBI): domain Eukaryota; kingdom Metazoa; phylum Chordata; class Actinopteri; order Siluriformes; family Callichthyidae; genus Corydoras; species Corydoras sp. C115. Next base: position 433,404 of record JAFMOC010000007.1, read on the forward strand.
TCTTGGAATATAGGAGGAGAATAATGATATACAAATACAACAAGAATAAAGAGAAAGTATACCTGACCTTCCAGTGTAATAGCTCCACAGCATAGTTAAAATGATTTTAACTATGCAAACAGAGTAGCTAAATATTGTAATCTGCATGTGCTGTTTAATACAACATGGAATAAATGTGATTTTTATAAATGTTACAACAACTGTAAGTCAAAACATAATGTAAAGAGCTTAATAGGAACCTTCTAGCATTAAAGTTACCGTTTCTGGGTTAAGGACTGATTTTACAGCACTTCTAATTAACCCTGCAATATATTTCTATTGTTTTGCAACATTCCAATAGAGAACAAACAAAATTACAAAGTATATCACCTTTAAAGAAAATTAACAAATTGTTGTTCCGAACTAAGAAAATGCCTCCTTGAGACATGTAACCATGTTCAGAATGTCTTTGCAATCAATTTTTTCTATTATATTTGTCTTAAATAAGATCAAACTTACATCAAGCTGACATTCAGCCACCCAGAGCTCCTGAAGCAAGGGACACTCATCTAGTCCCTGGATTTCTTGTATGTTTTGACCGACAATGGTGAGTCTGATCAACCCGGGAAACAGAGATAATCCCACCATTCGGGGAAACCCAGAGAAGAAAGCCTCGAGAGCTTCGACCTCTTTTGCCTCCTGGGAAATGTTCTCATACGATATAGCATTGCAAGAACACTAAGATAAAAGAAAGCAAAAGCAAGCATAGCAATAGATTACTTGAATTATTTTAATAATATTGCAGGATGAAATTAAAGTGCTATTAGATGTGATAGATGTGGGAATGGCAGTTGATTTATTGCTGGCAGAGACAGTGCTTTAAAAAACTTCAATATTGTTTCCTTAATTTAATAAATTTAAAATTTACAATTGAATGGCCTGTGAGAAGCAATTCTTAAGAGAGAGAATAATAATACAGCCCTCAGATTTAGAGAGCTCTAAAAGCAAAATCCAATGTAATCTGACCACAGGAGAAACCTACTTCTCCACAGGGTGGGTTTTAGGGTTTTTAAGGTTGTACTTGTCTCATAAGCAGCACAGTCCACACAGGAATTCATATAGCTTGTGTGAAGGAAGCGCTGAGGGGAGGAGCGGCAGAGCCAACAGTTTTGTTCGGGGAGATTAATACGCCTAATGACTTGTGCAGCCTATAAAAGCTGGTACATCACATACCAAGGAAAGAGAGATTCCATGGGCCAATGGAATTCCAGTCCTAATTCGTACACACCCCTTGTTAAACTTTGGTACTGATACCCAGGAATGAGGAAGCACATGGAAAGACGTCACCTGCCATTCAATTGGCATGTTCTCCAGTGGGGGTGCCTGCCCTTGGCCCAAGCTCTCTGCGTTCTGGGAGCACAGACACATGCAACATGGAAACTCCACTCAAATATGCTAACCACTACACCACAGTGCCATCCAAGTTGATATATTATTATTATTATTATTATTATTATTATTATTATTGTTGTTGGCGGCAAGGTGGCTTGGTGGTTAGCACGTTCGCCTCTCAGCGCTAGGGATTCCCGGTTCGAATCCCCATCTGGGTGGAGTTTCCATGTTCTCCCCATGTCTGCGTGGGTTTTCTCCGGGTTCTCCGGTTTCCTCCCACAGTCCAAAAACATGGATCAAGTCAATTGAATTCTCCAAATTTCCACATATAGAGACATATAGAGATTTGTGAGTGTGTGCCCAGTGATAGATTGACCCTAGTAAAGAATTAAGCAGATGGATGGATGGTTAACCATGCTATTTATAATGAGCATGATGACATTATCAATGTTAAGGTGGGTATTTATAAAGGCTAAGGGAAATTTTGTTTTTAAAAATAAGAACTAAACACGAAAAGGTAGATAAGTTCGGAACTTGTATGTATGTATTTCAGATCTGTAAGCTACTTACATTAGTAAAATGAACTAAAATACTTTTTAACATCTTACCAGATCTTTTATAACGTCCTCATCTCTGTTGTGAGCTGTTTGTTCAGTCTGAATCATCGTGTCCTTTCAGAACGTCATAGACGTCGGCGAATTCCTTTAAAGTCAGACAATAAAACTTTTTACTGACAAAAATATACGAGCCTCCGGAGGTGGCGTCGTCTTTTAGTTAATAAGACACAAAAATTGTAGGTACTAGGTCTCGACAACCTCAGTATTGGGTGGTTTTAAGCGAATTTTGATACAAACGTTTAAAGTATCTTATTTACATGTTTACGTTCTTCGGTCACGTGCACTGTTGCTAAGGTGACATCCAACGTGTACATGCATGCTGACCACCAGGGGGCGCCAACAAACCCTAAATTAAATTATATGCATTTGTGGAAACTCCTATTTACTCATTTTAAATAGTTTTAACAAAAAAATATGATATTGTTACAGTTTATACTTAATGTATTAATATGCGTCTCCATTTATGCTACCAGCATTTTAGTGGGACCTCACCTCATCTCGCCCATTCTGGCATACACTACTTATAAAGATGCCTTAGCTGTGTTATGAAATGTTCACTTGTTAACTCATTTACCACTCTCTACATAACATTTATTACATAGTGAACAGATTATTAAATAACCTTTCACCTTCAAATTAATTCATTATTTTTTATCCTAGGGCGACACAGTGGTTAGCATGTTCGCCTCTCAGCACTAGGGATTCCCGGTTCAAATCCAATCTGGCTGTAGTTTCCATGTTCTCAGCATGTCAGCATGGGTTTCCTCCGGGTTCTGTGGTTTCCTCTCACCATCCAAAAACATGGATCAAGGTCCATTGAATTCTCCAAATTGCCCCATATAGAGTGTGTTTGTGTATATCTGTGTGAGTGTGTGCCCAGCGATAGATTGATGCCCTGTCCTGGGTCTATCTGCCCAGCACCCAAAACGTTCTCCCCTGGGGAACCACCCCTCAACCCTAGTAGAAGATAAAGCAGAAGATAATGGATGGTTGGATGGATTTATTATCCTCCAATTATTCCTCTATTAGGGTTGAGGGGGGAGATGCCCATACAGGGGAGAACATTTCGAGCACTGGGCAGAGAAGAGAACGTGCTAACTACTAATCCATCGTGCCGCACGGCTCCCTCCTAACATACTACTGTAATGGAAATGTATGATCCAGCTTGTTTTATATTGCATAAAATTGATCCAATAAAAGTAAGAACTGTTTGAATGTTAGTTGATATAGAAAGCATGTAAACATGTATATTTATATTTGGTCATTTATTGGACGCTTTTATCCAAAGCGACTTACAAGGTAAGCACAGGGTTAATCACAACATCCCTGGAGCAATGAGGGTTAAGGGTCTTGCTCAAGGATCCACATTGGTAACTTCAGTGGACCTGGGATTTGAACCCCCAACCTTCAGATTGATAGTCCAACACCCTGACCACTGAGCTACCACTCCCACACATGTGTCCAAACATGTATAGGTTTTGCTAGATTATTTAAAAATGTGAGATTCAAAGCATAAAATTATATGGATAAAACCATAAAAAAACATTTTAATAACTACTGGACATTTATAATTAATACCAAAAATGTTTTACTATGAATATAAATACATTTCATCATTATTTTGTCGGGCAGCACAGTGGCTTGGATTCAGGTTAGACTCGCAATCTAAGTGGAGTTTCCATGTTCTCCCCGTGTGCATATGGATTTACTCCCACAGTCCAAAAAAAAAAAAGAATGAAGGTGAAAAAAAGTGAATTGAATGCTCGAAATTGCATCATATATTGTGTGATTATGTGGGTGTGTGTCTGTGTGAGTGAAGGTCCCCAGAAATAAATAGGTGCCCTGTCCTTGTATATCTGCCCCGAAATGTTCTCCCCTGGATGGGCATGGGGAACCCCTCCACAATCCTAGAGAAAAACCAGAGGATTAGGCGAAACAAAATGAATGAATTAATTAATGAATATATAAAAGCTAATCGGCAAGGTGGCTTAGTGATTAGCACGTTCGCCTCTCAGCGCTAGGGTTCGACTCCCCATCTGGGTGGAGTTTCCATGTTCTCCCCGTGTCCGCGTGGGTTTCCTCCGGGTTCTCCGGTTTCCTCCCACAGTCCAAAAACATGGATCAAGTCAATTGAATTCTCCAAATTTCCCCATATAGAGTGTGTTTGTGTGAGTGAGTGTGTGTCCAGAGATGGATTGGCGCCCTGTCCTGGATCTATCTGCCCAGCGTCCGAAACGTTCTCCCCTGGATGGGCATGGGGAACCCCACCGCGACCCTAATTGAGGATAAAGCGGGAGATAATGAATGAATGAATAAAAACTAATCTTTATTAGCAATGTCAATTACTTTAACTGCTTTCATCCATTCTCTGGCTGACTCTTCAGCATTTGGGTCCGTCAACCTCTGTCCCCCTCCTAACATACTAATAAAAATGTTTGAACCATCCTGATTTACACTTCATGAAATTGGGCTCAAATAAAAGTAACAACTGTATATATGTTAGTTTATATAGAAAGCACATAAACATGATTTAGCTAGATTATTGAATAAAGTGGGATTTAAAGCACAAGAAAAACATGGATAAAACCATAAAGCAACATTTTTGCTGGACAGCCATACTCAGTACTAAAAATGTTTTACTATGAATATAAATGCATTTAATAATTAGTTTGTCTGGTGCACAGCCCATGCTGTTGTCTAAACTGGCTGTTCTTTTGTTTTTTGCTTTTGTTGTTTGTTTTCTTTCTGAGTTCTTTGGGGTTTTTGCTTGTTTTTGGTATTACTCATTATAGTTACTCATTAAGATGACTAGCCTCATTGTGCTCTGTTAAATTATTATTGTAATAATATTTCTTGAAATATATTTTTGAAGGGGCTTTTATTTGTGAAAGCTGTGCTCTATGCTGCAGGCGCTTTAGGGGGACTGCAGTGTTTACCATGTGATTGCCCCCTCCTCCTCTCCTGCTTTCTCTCTATTGTAGCACCAGTTTTTCATCCTTCCATTGGCACTATCACATAAGGCTATCCCTGCATCCTCTTTTTTCGCCTCTCGCTTTCATAATTGATGCTGTTTTGTGGTAGTGAGGACAAACAACAGGCGCATAACGAAAAAATAAAGCACTAGGAGGAAAAAGCAGAAAGATTCTGTCTTTTCAGACATGGACTGTGGAAAGGAGTGTTCATGGAGCGGATGGAAAGGCCACGGTACTGCTGTGAATTTGTTTGTGGGCGTGTGCATGAATTAGCTATATGCAATTAAATGTTTTTGTAGTATGCATGCCATAATATGAAACAGATGTTATGCAAATATGTAGTAGTATATGTCACAAAAAATGTATATATTATTTGAGTCATTTATTAAGTTACTGGATTGAATGAGGACATTAATAATAGTGTGTTGAGGTGTGGTTGAAGCAATTGATATATTTTATATAAATTATATTTAATATACTTGCTGGAAAGTGAAAATGTGTTAGAGTGGTTGGAACTGTGTTTATGATAAAGCCTAAAATAATTTACTTGGATTCATAAGGTGAATGATATTTTATTCTGGATGAATTTGTGAGTGATGCTGGGTAGCTTTTGTTCTGATCTCTTTTTTTGCAGAGTCACTGTAGGCAGGGTGCACAAACAGTATAGCTAAACAACACTAATTTACATCTTTTTTTGGCAGCAATTATACAGCCAAAATATAGGTCATATGTCGAGAAGGGTGTGGTCATTTCCCCCAAATTTTCATTTTGCATTTTGATTTAAAATAATAATTGATATATATTTTTAGTATGGTAAACCCTTTGTATCCGCTTAATTCCATACTAGGGACAAGGGTTGCGGGGGACAGATAGACCTAGGATAGGGCGTAAATCCATCACTGGGCACTCTCTCACTCACACACTTATACCCTATAAATGGTCAATTTATAGGGGAGCAGCCAATTTAGCTTGAATCCATAATTTTGGACTGTGGGAGGAAACTGGAGAGCCTGGACAAAACCCACACAGACAACATGGAAACTTCACCCAGATTGGGATTTAAACCCGAATACCCTGCGCTGAGAGGCAAACATGCTAACCACCAAGTCACCGTGCTGCCTGGAGTGTGTGTTGTTGAGTTGTAAAATAGTGTATGGCGGTATTTGCTCAACCATCTGGCTCTACTGTTATCAGCACTCCCCCTGCTAATATCTCTGGGTTCCTAGCTTCCACTCTGCACTATGTAGGGATCCTCACTCTATCCTCTGATATCATGGTGGGCCCTCTTCCCCTCTCTGGCATTGGGAGCTTCTCACTCGACTCTTTAACTCCACTGATCTCTCTATGCACTCAATGCAATCAACAAGTTTTTATGCCTAAAACGTTCTCCCCTGCATGGGCATGGGGAACCCCCGTGACCCTAGTAGAGGATTAAGTGGAATGAATGAATAAATAAATAAATGGCTGTCACACATATTACCACAAAATAAACTATAAATCTAAAATTGAAGGCTCTTCCAAACACTGGCATTGCTCACAAAACTCCAGCCTTTAAAAACATGTCCATTACGCAATACACCATGCAGCATCCACATAAAAACACATAGAACAACACAGAGAAAACACATAACAACCCATAAATCTTAAAAAAAACAGAGGTAATTCACATCCCAATCATCTCCTGAGACTGATTATGTTATGATAGATTTCATATCATCTATTTCCATCCATCCATCCATTATCTTCCGCTTTATACTATATTAGGGTCGCGGGGGGGGGGGGGGTTCCCCTTGCCCATCCAGAGGAGAACGTCTCGGGCGCTGGGCAGATACACCCAGGACAGGGCGCCAATCTATCGCTGGGCACACACTCACTCACACAGACACACACATAAACACACTCTATATGGGGCAATTTGGAGAACTCAATTGACTTAATCCATATTTTTGGACTGTGGGAGGAAACTGGAGAACCGAGAAGAAACCCACGCGAACACGGGGAGAACATGGAAACTCCACCCAGATGGGGATTCGAACCAGGAATCTCTAGCGCTGAGAGGCGAACGTGCTAACCACTAATCCACCGTGCCACCCTATCATCTATTTCATATTATTAAATTAATTATAAATTAAATATAAAAAAAAAAAAAATATGTATATATATATATATATATATATATATATATATATATATATATATATATATATATATATATATATATATATATATATATATATATATATATAAAATAGGACGGCACGGTGGCTTAGTAGTTAGCACGTTCGCCTCTCTGCGCTAGGGATTCCCGGTTCGAATCCCCATCTGGGTGGAGTTTCCATGTTCTCCCCATGTCTGCGTGGGTTTCCTCCGGGTTCTATGGTTTCCTCCCACAGTCCAAAAACATGGATCAAGTCAATTGAATTCTCAAAATTGCCCCATATAGAGTGTGTCTGTGTGAGTGAGTGTGTGCCCAGCGATGGATTGGCGCCCTGTCCTGGGTCTATCTGCCCGGCGCCTGAGACGTTCTCCCCTGGATGGGCATGGGGAACCCCACTGCGACCCTAATAGAGGATAAAGCAGAAGATAATGAATGAATGAATGAATATATATATAAAATATATATGTTGTTCTTTTCCAAATTTTTATATTTGTAAGGAATACAGTGTTAGTGATCATTACATAAATACTATTATCACTGTGGTTTAACAGTTTGGATGACCTGACTGTCATTCAAGTCATAAAACAGACATAACCCCTCTTGGTTATGACAGCTAGTTCATAATTTGACTGAGATGATCAGGGAAGCTGGTTTGGAGTCATTTATCATGTTTTCGTATTCCCAGATTTGGGTATCAGAGTAGCGTGCTCAGACACAAAGAGGACTGGAGACAGGATGTGCCAAACCCAAAAGTCTGCAGCCACAGAAATAAACAAACATGACTTTTTAATGCATCTGGAACTCTTCCTCCCTGCTTTCTTAAGCCTCAACAACTCTTTAATTTCTTGTAAAAACACACAGACAATAACTCTTATTCTTCAATTGGTTGTCTATTATGGTTGTGGTTTACCATTGGAAAGCATTGTATTTTTCATTGTGGCAGTTTAGTTAGTGCTAAGTGTGGCTCATCCAGAGTATGAGTTTTTGGGAACATAAAGGGTGCGGTTTTGAGAACATAAAGGGTGCGTCTTAATTTTTTCATTCATTCATTCATTCATTATCTTCCGCTTTGTCCTATATTAGGGTTGCGGGGGGGTTCCCCATGCCCATCCAGGGGAGAACGTTTCGGGCGCTGGCCAGATACACCCAGGACAGGGCGCCAATCCATTGCTGGGCACACACTCACACAGACACGCACACATACATGTGAAGAACATGAAAACTCCACCCAGATCAGGATTCGACCTGTGCTAACCACTATACCACATTAAAATCTACCCATTAAAATATGATGTAAAGATGAAATTAAATGAATGGTGGCACGGTGACTTAGTGGTTAGCATGTTCGCCTGTCAGTGCTAGGGATCTTGTCTGCATGGGCTTCCTCTGTGCACCCAGCAATAGATTGGCGCCCTGTCCTGGATGGCCCGAAATGGCATGCCATCCAGTGTGACACACCTCCCCCGCGACCCTAGAGTAGGGTAGGGAGTAAAGTAGGGAGTAGAGGAGAGTAGAAGATAGTAAATGAATGAATGAATTTTAAAGTAGTATCAGATTGGTCTGACTCGGCTAGGAATACTAAAACTATTTCTAATAATTTCTGTTTGCAGTTAGCACACACACACACACACACACACACACACACACACACACACACACACACACACACACACACACACACACACACACATATATCAAGCTATTTGCAAGAACAGGTGAAGGCTACTCTCATTTATAATTGTGTGTGTGTGAGTGTGTGTGTGTGTGTGTGTGTGTGTGTGTGTGTGTGTGTGTGTGTGTGTGTGTGTGTGTGTGTTCAGAGCAGGCTAATGCCTGTGGGACTTCTCACTATTTCACTCCCTCTCCTCCCCTAGTTCCCACCCACCCCAAAACCCTCCCTTGCTTGTTTTTATCTCTTCCTTTCCTTTGTGTGTGCTCAGCTGCTGCCTTTCTTTCTTTCCTTCTCTCTCACTCCGCAGTCATGGGAGGCTCAGGTCAGTCATTTTTTTCACTTTATTTTTAGCTTGCTGGCTTGAAAATGCTCTCTTCAGCAGATTGCTAGCTTCATTCATATCAATATTTCTTATTTGGGTGTCTTTGTTGTAATAGCGTGTGTTTGACAGATGACAGGAACTGTCTGTTCTGTGTACGGTGTGTGCCCTATACACATTTGTCTACAGCTGCAGCCTTAGCTGTTTTTAAATAGCAGCAATGTAAGCACAGACATTCACAGTATGAACAATATTTTGCTACACAAAGGTCTATCTGTGTGAGACAAGCCTACGCTAGTACATCTAGTCATGACATGACTGGTAAAAAAATAATGCGTGTTTCAGAAGTATGAGAGTGTTTCTGGAGTATGAGAAGTATGAGTATGAATTATTTTTATAACATAGTTAAAGAAGCATCTGGTACAGGTGGCAGTACTATGTCACAACTGACTTGTAATAGTTAAGTTTAAGCTTAATCTTAAACTATGGATCACTACATCTCTGTCGAAATCAACAGGAAGTAATGATTATACAGATTATAATAATAATTTAGTGCGGCACGGTGGCTTAGTGGTTAGCACATTCGCCTCACAGCGCTAGGGATTCCCGGTTCGAGTCACAATCTGGGTGGAGTTTCCATGTTCTCCATTTTGTCCGCGTGGGTTTCCTCCAGGTTCTCCGGTTTCCTCCCACAGTCCAGAAACGTGAATCAAGGTCAATTAAACTCTCCAAATTGTCCCATATAGAGTGTGTTTGTGTGTGTGTGTCCATGTGAGTGAGTGTGTGCCCAATGATAGATTGGCACCCTGTCCTACCCTGGATAAGCATGGGGAAACCCCCGCGACCCTAGTAGAGGACAAAGCGGAAGATAATGGATGGATGGATGGATGGATGGAATAATAATTTTGACTGTGGTGGAATGGTGAATTAGTGGTAACCACATTTGCTTCTCTGGGGATCCAGGTTCTAATCCTGATCTGGGTGGAGTTTCCATGTTCTCCCCGTGTGTGTGGGTTTCCCCCGGGTTCTCCAGTTTCCGTTCAAGTAGTTTATTCATATAGCACTTTTTACAATAGTACATTGTCACAAAGCAGCTTTACAGTGAAAATAAGCCTAAACCCTCCAAAGAGCAAGCTAAACGACAGTGGCAAGAAAAAAACTCCCTGTTTGTTGTTTTTTAAGGAAGAAATATTGGGAGGACCATGGCTCTGTGGGGGACTCATCCTCCTTGAGCGGCCAGGCAGCATTAACAGCGTGGGACATCTATGTAAAGATTTAGAAGTGATCAGGTCTCCATATTCAAAATGGGAAAATCTATAACAATTGGAGAAACTATATAAGTCCATTGAGGCCACCCTGCATGATTGCCAGTCCAATAGAAATTCTATCAGGTTCTATTCAGTAAATTGTTGAGAGCCATTAACTCCCACAGTCCAAAAACATAGATACAAGGTAAAATGGATGCTCTAAACTGCCCTTATATAGTCAGTATGTGTGTGTGTGAGTGAATGGGTGAGTGTGTGCCCAGCAATGGATTGGCATCCTTTCCTGGGTGAATCCACGCAGCACTTCTCTTTCCTTGGTGGGCATGGGGACTCCCTCAAAAAACCCTATTAGAGGATTTAAATAGAGAGGAAAATGTTAAATGACAGTGTGACATATTGTAAAAGTAGCTTTGACAGCTTTTGACAGATGTGTTAATCCAAAAAGGAAGTATAAAAGTTTTTCTAAACAATGATCTTTAACCGCCATGAACAACTGATCAAATTAAGCAGAAGTGTAGTACTGATGGATGGATGGATGTGCTGGTTCTAATCATTCAATATGTTGGTTCATTCATGTGCTTGTGAATTAAATTCAAAACTCTTCTAGTTTTGAGATTTTAAGTGCAATGAGCTTATCTCATTTTATCTCATTATCTATCCTTATACCAGGGACTAGGGCCATGGGGGGTTCCCAATGCCCATCCAGGGGAGAACATTTCAGGCGCTAGGCAAATACCCAAGACAGGGCGTCAAACTATCACCTGGCACACACCCAGTCACTCAATCAGATTTCATTGAGGGGCAATTTAGAGCAGCCAATTTGCCTTAAATCCATGTCCTGTTAATGTAGAAAAAACCTTTTAAGATATTTTAACTGATGGTTAGACTTTTGAAAGTCTAAATATTTTGTAAATAGTTCATGCACGCTATCTTGTGTTAATTATAAAGTGTTTGTGGTTTTTATTTTCCATCAACATGAAACGATTTAACAAAATAGCATTAAACATTTGCTTATGATGGCCGTAGTATTTATGTTTATAACCATAAGGAATTAAAAATATTCAAGGCAATGTCTGAATCGGCCCCCTCTTACCTTCACTATATCTTTCCAAAATGGTGGAACGATCTTCCCAACTCTGTCCTTAATGCTGAGTAATTTGACATCTTTAAGAAACATCTCAAACCACATCTATTCCACAAACACAGTCAGCTGTGTCTAAAAAATGATTTAACATAATAGCATTAAACATTTGCTTATGATGGCCTTAGTATTTACGTTTATAACCATAAGGAATTAACAAGATTCAAGACAATGTCTGAATCGGCCCCCTCTTTAAGAAACATCTCAAAACCACATCTATTCCACAAACACAGTCAGCTGTGTCTAAAAAATGATTTAACATAATAGCATTAAACATTTGCTTATGATGGCCTTAGTATTTACGTTTATAACCATAAGGAATTAACAAGATTCAAGACAATGTCTGAATCGGCCCCCTCTTTAAGAAACATCTCAAAACCACATCTATTCCACAAAAACAGTCAGCTGTGTCTAAAATCTGGACTAAATACGGGCAGAAAAGGAAGGCTGTAAAAGGGAAGCATACTGAATAAAGAACACGTCATGATAGAAAGGTTAAAGTAATATATCTTGAAAACAGAAAAATGCATTATTTCAGGAAATTGGGGGGTGAAAAGGGGGGGGGGGGGGCGTGTGGTGTGTGAGACCTACAGGGGATTACAGTTTGTTGAGTGGGTATCCCACTAAGTTTGATGACGAAACTTGGTACAATGAGGACTCATGTCCGAGGACGACACCTGTGGGTTTCGTGGGCATGTTTTCCAACAGGGATACATAATACTGGCCCACATATTTCCCAATGTTTGGGGTGGAATAGAGAGAATGAAACTAGTGGAAATTCCAGTCGTGGCATCGAAGCAGAAAACGACGAAAGTGTGATTCGTCGTGAAAGTGCTTGGGACCTTCCATTCATGTGGGCATCTGAGCAGGGGCTGAACGGTGAGAGGTTCTTAAGGACCGGTATGCTATGAAGTGCAAATGCTAACACGCTAAAAGAACATGCCAGAAACCCATGGGCACATGGAGGTGGAGCCTCGTGAATACAGTGATCCCCCTACATCTGTGCGACGTCTGTGTGTATCCTGAATCAGCTGAGGGGCAGTATGGGCAGTATAAAATCATCCGCTGTATGCTGTACGCATCTGATGTGTGCCTCTTTGTCAAGTACAATATCAAATGAGCATAATTTTTTTTCTTTAATTATTTTTTTTTACAAGCTGGCCTGCTCAGGCAAGAACATGTCTGCGACCCAATTTTGGGTCGCTCATTTCCGAGAAAGTCAAAAGTTTGGGCTGGGGCGTGAACCTCTATTGGAGAACATGCCCGCAGACTCGCAGGTGATGTTCTCCGATCAGATGCATCCTCATTCCTTGTAGGGAAAACAGTGCATTTATTGCTGACACTACACATTCACATTCACAAGACATACTGGACTTTACAGTATTCCTTTACATAAACATGCTGTGTCCACCTCCCACCAGTCCTGTGGGTCAATGGAAAATGCTCTCCCAGTGTTATGTGTTAGTCCTTGTCGGCACACACCGACAACTTTGCCTTCTCCCCTGCCACAAATCAATTCTGTGATTTATTTTTTTCTACTAAATTAAACAATTGAAAGAATACCCAGAAGTCATGGGTCCATATTTGACAAGGATTACATATAGTATGTCAAATAAATGTGCAAAAGGAAAGAGTAACATTTACATTTTGAGCTCACATTGTAAACCTAGTTATTGTAAAGTGTGTCTTTTATATAAACCAATGCTTCCTCATATTTAGTGGGACTGTGTAGGAAGCCAACGGCAACACTAATTCAGTAAAGGGATAATCACTTAGGAGTCTAGTGCTCTCTCTGGTTGCTCTTTTCAGATCTGATGCTGATTGAATCCTTTGCCACAGCAGCAGGCTCTCAGTTTCCATGGAGACTGAACTAGATTGAGAGGTGTAGGTCTTCATAAAAAGATGTTATGTATTTCTCATTTATTAAGGACTTACAGTACATGGTTTCAATTGAAGAAGATTCACTAAACAACTTAATGCAACAAACTACTGACTTTTACGCCATTTTCAAAATATTTTAAAATTGTCTGATTTCGCACATTGCTGTCATTGCAATCATGAAGTGGAAATGTACAAAAGTGAAAAAAGTATATATTCATCTTATATTGATAATATTGGCATTCTTCAAAAATGTTCGTAAAGGTCTTGAGGTACGAACGCATAACTCTTAATATAAATCTGATTGGCTGAGCCTTTGTTCAGCCGTGACATTATTTACAATGATGCACACCTCTGACTGCTTCTGACTGATTTGTATCCATGTGTGATATACAGTACATTATTTTAAATCATATACCATTAATGAAAATACATTTGTTTTTTAGCAGACACTTTTTATCCAAAGTGATTTACATGTATCCCAACCTGATGATTGGTGTTAAAACACACGGACAGAACCCCTGAAGCAATGAGGTTTAAAGGCCTTGCTCGAGGGTGCACATTGGTAACTTTAGTGACTTGGGATTTGAACCCTCATCCTTCAAATGATGGCCCAACACCCTAACCACTGAGTTACTACACCCCTTATACAGATTAATATTAACATAAAGTAGATTCCCGATGAGCACTAAGCTGGTATCCTGTTACTCAGCAATCAATGTTTACTTTAAACAACTAGATCACATCACTGAAGAACACTAAAAACTCGCAATACTTTTAACCTAATTAAATACTTCAGTTAACCTAACTTTTATGTTGGGTGGAACTGTGGGAAGAACCTCCCCCCGATCAAACCCCAGCAAGCACAGGGAGATCTTGGGAACCCTAAACATAATGACTATACGTGCTTATTACTTATCAAAAATGGGTATTTATTTAACTAAAAATGAAGCACTTATTTTGCAGCTGGTCTGGTTGTAACAGAAAAAAATTTAACTTAAATAATTATACGCTTCAATCAAATGCAGCTGGATTCTGTGTGAAATTAATTCCCAAAGCTGAAATAAATGTAATGCTTTAGATTTTCATTAAACATGAACAAACACTGAAACTTTTAGATTTATATTCACTAGCAATGGATGGATGGGAATATGGACCTCACCCCCACAACCATAGTAGAGGATTAATGAGATGGAATTGTAGAACTCAGGCATTCACAAGCTGCTGGCTAAAACTAGAAATTGGCTGGTAAACATATAAAATGACTAGCAAATAGATTTGAAAATCAACCAGCTGCAAAATTTAGTTTTCAACACAGGGGATACAGTACAGTTGTACAAGTACAACCTGTGAGACACAGCCAGCTGTTCTTTGATAGCAAACAAGAAATAACCGATTAACACAAAATGATTAATCATTAATCAAAAAATATTAATTCAACATGCGTAACTAACATTTTCACAGCAGCTATTCAAAGTGTATTTAGAAAAATATATTTTATGTAAATTAATCTACTGAGTAACGTGGCAGTTGCTCTTGTTACTGACAGAGCAGCTTTAAACACCATTGGGGTCATTATCTATATGTAGAAGACATATCACTTGACCACAAACTGGTCACACACTGGAGGAGTCTGTCAGAGGATCAGGCAGATGTACAGCCCAAGGTCAAAGGAGTGAGGACTACTAAATATAAGATCCAGAAAGACTGGAGCAGGGGTACATTATTATAGAAAAACAATTGGCAGTGCACTTTACAGTACATTTTAAATTAATTTATTTATATATAACTTTTACTTCTAAAAAAGCACAGTGCATTCAAAGCAGCATTATTATTTCCCAAACCGTTAAAGCCCAGTGACATGAAAAACTTCCTGGTATTTGCTTTTATAAGAAGTAACACTTTTTTTGTATTTTGTTCCACCATAGGAACATCCATACTTTGATCTCCCTCTTTATTAAAGCCATTGAGTTTAGCCAAAATATACAGTTGCTTTGTTATGGAAATAATTAATCCCAATCACAGTGTGGGTTTTCTCGGGTTTTCCGGTTTGTTCCCACAGTCCAAAAACATTGATTTAAAGTAAATTGACTGCTCTCAATTGCCTTATGTAGTCTGAGTGTTAAGTAGGAGTGTGTGAGTGACTGAGTGGACACCCAGTGATACATTGGCACCCTGTCTGCCAAGCGCCCATTGTGGGGATATATAATGGCATTTATAGGGCAAATATAAGTGGTCCTAGTAGTGACCCTAGTAGAACACAATTGGCATGATCAGAATATTTTTTTATTTACAGGTGAACTGATAGCAAATTAAAATGTAATATAATATTTAAATTAGTTATTTTTGTAATACCATTTTAAAATCTGATAATATTTTTTAGTTGTTAAGTGTATTTCAGTAAAAACGTCATGTTGGTGTTCAGTATTCAAATTACTACTCAATCTGTAAGCATGCAGATGTTAGTAATTGTACTTGGTTTGGCAACAGGTAGTAATGGTGAAATATTTGTATTAATCATGGATTCAGTCACAAATGAGTCACGTCATAGCAATTGAGTAAGTGATATTAATTTTGAGGAAAATATGTTAAAATATTCACTGAGTCTCAAAAATGTTTAATTATCAATATAAGGACTGTGTGGCGCTTGGGATTCCAGCACTTGGGATTCCAGGTTCTAATTCCAAGCTGGATGGGGTTTCCATGTTCTCCTCCTGTCCGGTTTCCACCCACAGTCCAAGAACATGGATTCAAGGTAAATTGAATGCTCTAAATTGCCCCATATAGAGATTGTTTGTGTGTGTGTGTGTGTGAGTGAGTGTGCCCAGTGATAGGCCAATCACATCTGCCCAGCACCCGAAACGGGGCATGGGGAAACCCCGTGACCCTAGTAGATAATGAAAAGGATAATGAATGAATGATAAATTAATTAGTTGAAGGACTGGGTGATGTTTTTTTTTTGTTGCAATTCATTTAAGACACATTATTGAGGCTGAGAGAGCCTTCCTGAATTTGGGGCATGTGAGTAATGGCAGTGCCAGCAGCGTGGAGCATAATAGCACTGATTTTGATCGGCATACAGAACAGAGTAACAATTTTGTTTGCTGTTGCTCTGCGGCAGGTGTGCTCACACTTTTCTGGCCCGAGATCTACTTTTTCCAGTGGACAGGTCACCGGGATCTACCAGGATTTATCTTTAATTTTAAGCTTTAATGTTGAAACCTGTTTACACACATCATGTTAATATTGTGGCATCATCATAGAAAACACTCGGCTTCGGGTTGCCATTTTCACACAAATTGCTCTTATTTCAAACACACTACAGCAAATAGCACGGAGAGAGCTTGATTTTAGTACAGCCTCAAGTACATGACACATGACACACACAGCGAGAGAGACAGACCGCCTGCTCTGCGGTATATGTCATAATTCAAAAATCGTGTCAATATGTCATATGTAAACCATTTTTTGTTGGATTATGCCTTCTGGCAAATACTTTCAATTCAATGCATCACTAGCATAAAACAACATAGATTGGGAGCCGTTTTTTGAGAGCCGTTGTGGGCGGAGTTTGTGTATCTGCACTGAGCAGGAGAGGAGGGGTAACAAACAGTGAACACACTGAGCGCGAGAGAAGTTTGCGCAATTAAGAGAGAAATAAATAGCTGGCTAGGTGAAGAAATTGAGTGACAGATAGAGTAGTAAAGTTTGGACATATTTTAATGTGATTGTTTAATATCGAGCTAGCTCAACAAACAACCTGCACAGGCATATTTGAACTGTTTATTTATCAGTTCAATTAGAAGATAGGCGGCACGGTGGCTTAGTGGTTAGCACGTTTGCCTCTCAGCACTAGGGATTCCCGGTTCGAATCCCCATCTGGGTTGAGTTTCCATGTTCTCCCCGTGTCTGCGTGGGTTTCCTCCGGGTTCTCCGGTTTCCTCCCACAGTCCAAAAACATGGATCAAGTCAATTGAATTATCAAAATTGCCCCATATAGAGTGTGTCTGTGTGAGTGAGTGTGTGCCCAGCGATGGATTGGCGCCCTGTCCTGGGTCTATCTGCCCAGCGCCCGAAACGTTCTCCCCTAGATGGGCATGGGGAACCCCACCGCGACCCTAATATAGGATAAAGCGGGAGATAATGAATGAATGAATGAATTAGAAGATAAAAGAAAAGCAAGAGAACCTAATGAAGGTGCCATTGTGTCTACTCCAACTGCTGCTGCTCCTACAATTTCTACAGCATAATCCTATGCAGAGGATCCTTGTTTTTATTTTTTATATTTGTAGCTATCTGTTCCATAATGGGGCGGCACGGTGGCTTAGAGGTAAGCACCCACAGTGGTCACCTCATAGCGCTAGGGATTCCCGGTTCGAATCCCAATCTAGGTGGAGTTTGGTGTTTCTGCCCGAAACGTTCTCCCGTGGATGGGCATGGGGAACCCCCCACGACCCTAGTAGAGGATAAAGCGGAAGATAAGGGATGGATAGTGTTCCATAAGTATGTATATAAAACCATATCATCAAAAATAAATATTTATAATATTTCTACAGTAGTAAATAATTTTATGTAATTAGGTAATAAACTGTTTAAGCTACAAAAAAATCAAGGGAGCCAGTTGGGAGCCGAAAGAGCCAGCTCTTTTTAGAGAGCCAAGCCAAAAGAACCGGCTCTCTGAAAAGAGCCGGAATGTCCATCACTATTGTGTTAGCAGCCGCTTACTGTCAACTAGGGAACAGTTTGAATGTGGTGTATACTAAGAATGGTGTTTGCAGCTGCCATTGGAGTTGTCACCCGTCCTGAAAATACGGAATCGTCCTGTTCTTTGAAAATAAATGTTATTATGCGATTCATATATCCAAAAAAAACATGTCTGTCACACACATCAACACTGAATCAACACTAAATGTAACAATAATGATCAAAAGCACACCCTCCCGACTTTGCAAACGTGTAATGAAATTCTGTGACAATCGGATTCTGCGAACTTAGAGGGCGCTGTTACCAATTTAGACCTGAAAATCACATATCTTTGCAAATAAATGTTGCGATTTGTTCCATGTTTCCAATGAACATCTATTCCAAGTTCAAGTAAGTACTTTATTTATAGAGCGCTTTTTATAATGGTTCAGTGTCACAAAGCAGCTTTACAGTGTTATAAGCCTTTAAACCCCCAAAGCAAGCCAAAGCGATAGTGGCAAGAAAAAAAACTCTGTTATGTTTTAATTTTAAGGACGAAACCTTGGGAGGACATGGCTTGTAGGACAGCATTGTACAGATATGCCACACACATCAACTGAATGTAATAATAATGATCAAAAGCACTCTCCCCCCTCGACTTCGCTAAGTCCCCTCTTCCAAATACAGGTGTAACAATTCTATACCATCATATTCTGTGACCTTAGAGGCCGTTGTTGCATATTTAGACCTGAAAATCACATACATGCAAAAATTTATTAAGCTCCAAACCTGCTTTGTGGGTCTTTAAGAAAAACTGTGAGTCGCTGCACATAAAACTCGCAGCTTTTAAAAAATAAAAAACGCTATTTCACCGCAGTATCCGAAAAGAGAAAACGCTGAAGCAAACTGTAAAGTGTATTGGAAACACTGAAGACACATAAGAACCCAGAAGCATGACATCAGGATAACAGTGATTAATGGGGCTTAAGTCATGACCTATCCATAACAAGTAACTTGAAATATGCCTAAGAAATAATGCTAAATAAAAACTGCTCCTGAACTTTCCACAGGTCGACAGTGAAGATCATTTGCTCTGTTAACATCTCATCATTAACCAATATAAATAAACCAAACATCTTTTTTATCCATTAACATCACGTGTGTGTGTGTGTGTTTTTTTTTCCAGTGGTGGACCTGCTGCACTGGCGAAATCCTAAACAGTCAGGCATGCTGTTCGGTGGTTTGATATTGCTGCTCTTCTCTCTGACTCAATTCAGTGTCGTGAGCGTGATGGCTTATCTTGCCCTCGCTGCGCTCTCCACCACTATCAGCTTCCGAGTTTATAAATCAGTGCTGCAGGCTGTGCAGAAAACCAGTGATGGACATCCCTTCAAGTGAGTTAAGGATAATTTGTAAAGATTGTAAAACAAATTGCAAAATACTCTGTTAAAACTGTTAAACATAATTGCCAGTTCATACCAACAGACATGTAACACAGTTTTCATTCATCCTTCGATCAACATTCATCCACCTTAATTCATTCATTTGTTCTCCATGCCCATCCAGAGGAGAATGTTTCTGGGGCTGGGCAGATACACCCAGGACAGGGTGCCAATCCTTTGCTGGGCACCCTCATTCATACAAAGACACATATGGGGCAATATGGAGAATTCGATTTACCTTGAATAAATGTTTTTGGACTGTGGGGGTAAATTGGAGAACCCGAAGGACACCCACGCAGACACGCGAAGAAACTTCACCCAGATTGGGATTCGAACCGGGCTCCTCTTTTAATACATATAGCAATCATATACTATTTGATTGATCGATTTACTTTATTAATCCCACAATGGGGACATTCAAAATTTTCACCAAATCTAATGAATACTAAATCATTTCATTTACATGCTTGATGCAGTTCAGTAGCCGAAGATGTATATAAAAAAAGCACCTACATTGTCCACCTACATTTGGACAATTGTATACTTCCAAATTTGCAGAAACAAGTTTGGAGAAGGCTCCTTTCTGTTCCAGCTGTAAGCACTTTATGAGGTTGCTTATAAAGTTACCCGATGTTCTGAAACCTGAGTTTTCACAGACGTATGAGTACCTTTTATATAAAACAGTGGAATGAATGTGCAGTATATCCACTTTGAACAACAACAGGAAGATCAGACCTTTATTCTGACTCGTTTACTGTAATGCATTGCTTGCTGGTCTCCCAGCTAGCACAATTAGGCCTCTACAACTCCAAGCCCTCATCCTATCCAGGCTTGATTATTGTAAAGCATTGCTTGCGATCTCCCACCTCACGGCAAGATCAATCCTTGATGGAGCAAATACTGGTTCCTTTTATGTAAAGAAACAGCACTCCTCCCCCAGGTTTACTAATTTCCTGTAGGTAAATAAGGCAATTCTTAATATTAAGCCGAAACTTGCCACTCTAGCCATTGAGGGTGTACATATCAGCACACACTTATGAAGCCTAAATGAATATGAGGGTTGCATTAGAAAGGCCATCCAGTGTACAACTGTGCCAAATAAAGTATGAGGATCTTTCTGCTGCGACAAACTCCTCTAGTTCCATTATGTAAAATGCAAAGATGCCCAACAAAATGGAATAACATATTGTACTTTTCTGGTTATTGATTGTTTACAATTAGTAATGTGCATTTCTTTCCACTTGTAATGACATAAGCTCTGTTTGTGTTTTGTTATTTGTAAATTTTGTATATCTTCATTAGTTATTTTTTTGTCATTTTTATAAAGAAATTTCACCTTATTGTACTTTTTATGTAAGTTATAATTTTGTTTATTTTTTGTAATACCTAGGAGTAGTGAAGCTTAATTTCCTTATGAAGGAATAATTACAAAGGTATCCAATTCTGTATTGTAGTTTTTCTGAGACATGATCTCTGCTTTTTGTTTTTGTATTCAGAGCATATTTGGAGATGGAGATTACGCTTTCTTCCGAGCAGATCAGTAAATACGTGGAAAAAGTGCAGCTGTACCTGAATCACACACTAAAAGAGCTGCGTAGGCTTTTCCTGGTACAGGACCTCATTGACTCCATGAAGGTGAGCAACATGTGAAGCATAGGTCTACGATGAATAAGGAATTCTTCATTCATTATTTTTCGCTTAATACTGCATTAGTGTTGTGCCCACCCAGGGGAGAACATTTCGGGCGATGTGCAGATACACCCAGGACAGGGCACCAATCTATCACTGGGCACACACTCACTCACACACACACTATACATGGGCAATTAAGAGCATTCAATTTACTGTGAATCCATGTTTTTGCGTCTTCCACAACATAATCAAGTCTGGTTTTAGTTTCTCTCACAATCAAATACATCTATCTGGTGGCCAAATTACAGAATGCAGATTATTAAAAACCAGGACAATAATGCATTGTATATCACGCATTGTAAGAAGTGTGTGTTATTTTCAATAATGTCAGGCTGGACAAACAGCTCAGCCAATCAGATTTAAGAACTGGAACTATGAATCAAACCTTGCTTTTTATTATGGCGTTCAATAACAGTTTTATTAAAAAAAAAGTAATAAGGCACTCAATATTGTATTTTATTGTGAATAAAACATGGGAAAGAGGTGTAACTGTACTCTGCTATGCGACGCTAGTAATAACTCTTTCCTGTGATTTATTCACACTAATGCACACTCTCTCGTACCTTATTGTTTACTGATATGGCTGACTGTTGTGTCAGATATTCAGTTAAAGATTTCCTTTGTCACATAAACAAGCATTGCCACAATAATATATATATAAATATATAATATAATAATATATATAAGAGTCCTTTATTAAGTACTTTTGTGTGGTTACAGTTTGCAGTGCTGATGTGGCTTTTAACATATGTTGGTGCGCTGTTTAATGGCCTGACTCTGCTAATCCTGGGTAAGAAATCAGGTCTCACTATACACATCGCTACACTTAAAGCATGTACAGTACTCATTCATTCATTCATTATCTTCCGCTTTATCCTATTTTAGGGTCGCGGGGGGGGGAACATCCAGGGGAGAACATTTCAGGCGCTGGGCAGATACACCCAGGACAGGGCGCCAATCTATCGCTGGACACACACTCACACACACAGACACGCACACAAACACACTCTACATGGGGCAATTTGGAGAACTCATTTGACTTGATCCATGTTTTTGGACTGTGGGAGGAAACTGGAGAACCTGGAGGAAACCCACGCAGACACGGGGAGAACATGGAAACTCCACCCAGATGGGGATTCGAACCGGGAATCCCTAGTGCTGAGAGGCGAACGTGCTAACCACTAAGCCACCATGCCGCCCGCATGTACAGTACTATTTAAAAAAATAATAATAGAAAAAAATTAATAAAAGCCATTCAACGTCGTTGAGCTGATTAATCACTGTAAATGTAGTGGAGTAATTGAAAATAATGAATCCAAAAATGAGAGATCACATATGCTGTTCATTCTGAATAGATTCATTTATTCCATTCCGCTTAATCCTTTAACTAGGATGGTGGCAGTTTCCCCATGCCCATCCATTGTCGTTTCAGCCGTTGGCCCATCACAGGGCGCCAATCTATACTCACACAGACACACAAACTATATAGAGAAATTTAGAGTATTGAATTTTTCTTGAATTCATGTTTTTGAACTGTGAGAGGAAACCCATACGGACAAAGGGAGAACATGAAAACTCCACCCAGATTGGGATTTGAACCTGAATCCCCAGCACTGAGAGGCTAATATGCTAACCACTAAGCCACCATGCTGCTCTTATTCTGAATAACTTAAATTGGTTAATAATTTAACTTAATTTAAATGGATATTAATTTGGTGGTATTATTTTAGTTCGGTCCTTATTATAGGCAAATTGCACATGTTGGTTATAGTGCTATGAAAGATGGTGGAATGAAACACATCTCATCTTCTTGTTTTTTTGTTTTATCCTCTAGAACAGCATTTCACTCTCTCTCTCTCTCGCTCTCTCTCTCTCTCTCTCTCTCTCTCTCTCTATATATATATATATATTTTTTTTTATTTTTTTTTAACTCTAATCTGATTTTGTACTCATCTTTTATTTTGAAAAAAAAAAAAGAGCCGATGAAGAGAGAGGCACACAATATGCTGAATATGCTGTAGTGGAGGACCCTGGTTTCAAAAATTTAGTAAAAGTGCTTCATAAAAAAGCTGAACCGTGAGGTCCACACCACTGTATTAACTGAACCATGAATTTTGGGTAGCGTTTTGTAAATGATTTATTAGCAAAACACACAATGTGAAAGTGCAGATAGGGTGACATGACCTAGTGTAGGCTTTAATAAAACAAATGGTGGTGTAATGTGGGTTACATAACACTAATGTCTTTCTCTGCAGCTGTGGTGACCATGTTCACGGCTCCTGTGATTTATGAGAAGTATCAGGTATGACCCATTTAACTGCTCTGCTAAAAATAGAACCATACTATCAGTGAAAAAAGCTAATGATAGTAAGTTCTTCATTCCCTCAGGTGAATTACTCCATGGATAAGAGACCGTTTTAGAAAAATGTATTAAGCGATAGTGAAATTGGGACACTGTATATTACAGCTTTGCTTCATTGCACATCAGTTATAGTGCTATGAAATACAGGGCAAATGAGTTGTTCCAGACATCTCATCTTGTTATCTTAACAGCAATTCTCAACTAGAGGGTCGTGATAATCTGGGTGTCCGCGACCTACCTAAGCAGTTCTGGACATTCATTCATTCGTTATCTTAGGCTTAATCCTCTACATGGGTCACGGGGGAGGACACGGGGAGAACTTGGAAACTCCACCCTGATTGGGATTCAAACCTGGATCTCCAGCGCTTAGAGGAGAACGTGCTAACCACTAAGCCATTATCTGCATTACCTCTAGATCAGTAATCCTCAACTGGTGTGATGACTTAGAAAGTGGGTTGTGGACACGATTAGGGTGTCTGCGACCCACCCAAGCTGTTCTGGATATCCATCATCTTCCGCTTAATCCTCTACTACGGTAGTGGAGAGTTTCCCATGCAAATCCAGGGGAGAACGTTTCGGGCGCTGGGCAGATACATCCAGGACAGGGCACCAAGCTATCACTAGACACACACACACTCACTCACATACACACACTTTATAAGGGAAATTTAGAGCATTAATTTACCGTGAATTTTTTTTTTTGGTGTGGGTGGAAACCGGAGAACCCGGAGGAAAACCATGCAGATATTATGACGCAGAATGTATGCGTCAGGTGCAGCACTTAGCATTCCTGTTGACAAAGTAACCAAGATGGTGAAATGTAAATATAATCACTCAGTGGATTAGGAAATATATAAAAAAAAAATGTATTAAGTGAAATTGGGACACTGTGTATTACAAGCTTGCTTTATTGGTGTGTAATTATATTATGTGATTTTAAGCGATGGAATATAAAACATCTTGATCTTTCTCTCTAGAAACAAATAGATCAGTATTTGGGACTTGTGAAAAGCCAACTGAACGCCCTGATGGCAAAGTAAGTGGAATCAAAACATATTTCCTTTCATTACTTGAAGCACATGAAGTAAAAAAAGCTAAATAACTAAATGTTGATTCCCGATGAGGCTGTTGTTTTATTTATTTATTTATTTATAAATTATGTGACGTAATTTGGTGATTAAGTGTTCAATTAAGTTTCTGATCTAATCTAAGACGTAATTTATAATTACCTCCCGCTCTGTAAATAGGGGGTGGCTTCCCACACGAACATGTTAACCACTAAAAACCACTAAAGTTTAATTTTTAAGACCATTTTAGTTCATATCTGTTAGTGCAATAATTGTACAGTTCTCTTATTTTCAAATTTTCATTTGCACAGTGTAAATACATAGTTAAATTTGATCTTTATTTTATTTTTCTTATACTCTTAAATTTCAACTTTATGTTGAGAAGTCAGGAAAGAATTTCACTGCTGGCTGTACCATGTATATCTATGTATGTGACAAATAAACCTGATTCTGATTCACTAAGCCACTGTGCCACCCCATAAGAAGACATGTTTCTGGAGATGATTAAATGTGCACAAATGTGTATTAGTTAAAATGTAAAATGTATAGGGACAGTCATAGGCTTGTGGTTAAGGTTCCAGCCTTCCGGCCTGAAGGTCCCCGGTCCCACAAAGTGCTGGCTGAAGTGCCCTTGGGCAAGGGACCTAACCCCAGTTGCTCCCGGGCGCCGTATACATGACTGCTTACCACTCTGGGCATGTGTGCTCACTTCACCAGTGTGTATATGTGTGTGTTTAACTGCACAGATGGGTTAATAGTGTAAGCACTGTAGACAAAATAGATCACTTTTTATATATTTTAAGACAGAACGCAAGTTGTTCTGTGCTGTAATAATTTGTTCTTTTTGTACTTTTTTTTAGGTTAAGGGAGAAGGTTCCTGGGGCCAAGCGAAAGGAGGAATAGTGCTCTAAACCAGAACTCAACAATATCAGTTGAAACCAGCTTTTGTTCTAACCTGATTTCCAACATGCCCTTATTTACAATCCCTTGATTACATCCAGATGGAAATTTATTAAATGTGAATTAAACAGAAAGTTCAGAGCTTTAGTTATCAGAATAGCAACCAGGTAATAACCAATCACCGATTGTTGAGTCCCAAGTAAATATAGCTTAAGATGCTATTAAAACACTAACGTTCATGTATAAAAACTGAATTTGATCGCTCTACCTTCTACATAAATAATCTAGTGGGGTCAGAATGGTCCTATTAAATGAAATATAAAAGTAAGCTGACAGTCCTGTTGATGGATCTCTTTTGAGAAAAATGAAAGAAACATTAAAGTTAAAATCAGATATGTACATTACAGGTTTTGTTATTTTATGAAGTCATGAACTCAAGGGTCTTTAAAAAAATCTTTTTATCATTTATGATGCAATTCTGTGGGGTGGTGCCAATTAACAGTGGTAATTACTGGGACATTAAGAAGAATGCAAATCACTTTTTTGTGTTGCTTCAAATAAAAATGCATGAAGTTTCGTCTCACGTAGTAAATATTAATAGATCAGTTTCTTCTGTGGTTTATTTATTTGCTAAGCAGCTGTAATGATGGCATAGTCACACAAGTTTGAACTCTGTGCTACCTGAATGTGTGTTGAAGTGATGGCTCTGATGTACAGCTCACATGCATATGTACAAACGCACAAATCAGTTAACGCAGTTATCATGTGGTTACATCGTTTTGACTTTTGAACATAGCAGGAACCTGAACCCTGCAACTTTGGTTTTGTAAAACTCAAAATGTGAAAAGCATTCTGTGTCGTCGGTCTATGCGCAGCACAGTCTCCTAGTTATTCACACTCAGCTATTTAAGTGATGATGGAATAAATAAATATTCCGTAATGTGCAGTGGGGTGTGGTGTCTTCTTGCAGTTCTTTTATTCCCACAGAATGAATATAACAAGGGGCGGCACGGTGGCTTAGTGGTTAGCACGTTCGCCTCTCACTAGGGATTCCCAGCTCGAATCCCAATCTGGGTGGAGTTTCCATGTTCTCCCCGTGTCCGCGTGGGTTTCCTCCGGGTTCTCCGGTTTCCTCCCACAGTCCAAAAACATGGATCAAGGTCAATTGAGTTCTCCAAATTGTTCCATATAAAGTGTGTTTGTGTGTGTGTCTGTGTGAGTGTGTGCCCAGCAATGGATTGGCACCCTGTCCTGGGTGTATCTGGCCAGCGCCCGAAACGTTCTCCCCTGGATGGGCATGGGAAACCCCCTCGCGACCCTAGTAGAGGATAAAGCGGAATATAATGGATGGTTGGATGGATAAATATAACAAAGAAATTTAATTCTTGCATTTAAGAATTTAATCCTAAAATGACATTATCGCCTAATTTGCGTGCTTAAGTGACAGTTAAACTGTTATGTGTTTTTTTTTTTTATGGAAGAAACCTTGGGGGACCAAGCATCAGTAGGGCACACATCCTCCCCCACAAAGAGGCTGAATTGGGAAAGCGTTGTCATAATGGCAACAGTAAACTCTATTCACTGAGGACAAAAACTGAAGAGCATTTGTGTTCACTTTAGAGTCTCCGTTACTATTAGATTTGTGACTAGTCACTTATGACAAATCACTAGAGACTGAAAAGTCATAGTATATAGTAACAAAGTCGGCAAAGGTGGACTAGCTAGCAGCCCCCCCACTTGGCCATTCTACTCTTTAGCCATAGTACTTGGTGAGACTGAAATTGTCTTATCCACAAGCCTACATTTGGTTTATAACATGCTCATTTAGTATAGTATCAAGAAATGATACTACAGTATGATATAAAACTAGTAAAATGTCAATATTCACTGTGTTAAAAAGGTAAAATTTGAACAACAACCAAAGGAAATAATATAGGCATCATCCTGTGTAAACATGCCCATGGAGTTGTGGTTTGGGCAGTTATGCAAAACTTCAACCTACAACACAACATCTTAGGGAAAAAAAAGACTCACTGAGAAAAAAGAAAGCATGCTAATAAAACAGCACAACTGGTCGAACATATTTAACAGAACAGACAGACCTATTGGGTAAACTTGAAAAATGTTTTCTAAACTTGATTCATTCATATTTATCAGAAGTTTTAAATGTTATGGGAAAAATATTCACATCATTCCACAAACTTTTGATACCAATAACAGTTCTTTATTCTTAAGGAAACATTGTAACTATTATTTATTATTGTGTTGTACAGGTACCAAGGATATCGAATTAAACTTATTTAGAATAAAGAACATACACCGCGCTTTCTAGCGAACAGGTAAAACAATTACAAATCAGTGGAACATGCTGGAGCAACACAAAAACAAATCAAATATTTGTAAGGATTAAGTACAACATATGAATGCCACTGTTGCATGGACATCTCAATTGTCCAGCAGTATTGCAGAGTGCAACTGAAATAAAGCGCCTTTCGTTCTCCCATGATCGTTTAGAATTACCGCCACCTGCTTGGAAGGGTGAACCTGTCACATGAACACATGCAAAAACATGCAAAGAAGCATTCATGCACACACACGCATACACACAGGTTAAATGATTGTGGATTTGAATATTATTAGTGCAGAATGTTTTTTATTACAGTGCAGGTAAAAAAAAAGTTGTAGTTACCAAATTCTACAAATATGGAATATAAACACAGATCTCATACGAGACAGATTAATTTAATGCAAAGGTCCATGGCCCTGTTCTTACTAAGCAAAAAAAATCAATAAATAAAACAAAAAACCAACACAGATTTTTACGGAGCCTCTAAAGGACAAATAAAAAAAAATAAATAAAAATAAAATTAAAAAAAATTATATATTATTATTTTATTATAATTATTATTATTTGGGTGCACGAGTTATTAAACGGTACATAATCTGACAGTAACCAGCCATGACCGAGATAAACTAGAGTGTGCGGTCTCTGACTTATGGCTGTTTGACAGATGTATGGATGAATAAAAAAAACATGAATACAAATAAATCTTAGATTTCTTAAAATTTAATGTGTAATGTTGGAACCTCTGTAGTGGTCACTGTCTTTATAAGGTTTGCATGTTCTCCCCGTTGCTTGTGGTAATTTTCTTTAACCTCGTTAAACAGTTGAATTGAAATTTAAACTGACAACATAATTGGATTTCAGAGTCTGATTCAATAGAATAGCCATATTGGGAATATTTTAGACATGAATCAAATATCTGGATCATAGAATCACAAAGCAATCGATTCCCTAAAGATTAGAAAACGTCTGCTTTTCTGTACATGTAGCTGCAGAAGAACACTTGGGCTACTTTCATCTCATCTTTGACTGCACACTACTTCTCATCAAGTATAATTGACTGTCTTTAAAATAACATTATTTTCGTATTAGATAGCTAAACTGCCCACAATAAAATGCACCATTAAATGCTTAAACATTCCCAATATGGTTCTATTAAATCAGTGTGTGAAATCCAATCTTATTATCAAAATCAATGCTTAACTGTTTTTGGGAATACCCACAAGCAATGGTGAGAACATGTAAACTCCATTACCATTACTGTTGTTTATTCACATGTAGATCTGTCAAACAGCAATAAGCCGGAAAGCGTATGCTCCATTTTAAATCATATATATACGTAACCATATATATATGTTGTTATAATCATATTTATTTAACTGGGCACAGCCTATTTACCTGATTCCATTTCTCTGAATCTTTGAAGTAAGATGGTGTTTGGTCCTCTCTAGTCGTTTTACCAAAAAGGCTATAAGAAACACAGACATTTATAAAAAAAGATTAAAGCCAAAAAGCAAAAGGTTCCCATTTAATATACTTAATATTTATTACTCTTTGATGCTTAATAACAGTATAATAACAGTTCATGGAAGCTTTTGTTTTTGTATAGTTTGTGATTTTGAAATGAAACCTTGATTTAATTAAATCATACACCGGGTGGCACAGTGGCTTTAGTGGTAGCACGTTCGCCTCTCAGCGCTGGGTATTCAGGTTCAAATCCCAATCTGATTCCATGTTCTCCCTGTCTTAGCATGGGTGTCCTCTGGGTGTTTCCTCCAACAGTCCAAAATCATGGATTCAAGGTAAACGGAATGCTCTGAATTGCTACATATGGTGTGCGTCTTTGTGAGTGTGCCCAGGGATAGATTGGCAACCTGCGCTGGGTATATCTGCCTAGAGCCCAAAGCATTCTCTCCTGGATAGGCATGGAGAACCCCCCTGCATCCCAAGTAGAGGATTAAGCAGAAGATAATGGATGGATGGAATTATCACTCTCATATACATACATACATATATACACATAGCTGTCCATCTGTGTGGGTGTGCCCAGTGATGAATTGGTGCACTGTTTTTGGTGCATCTCCCCAGTGCCCAAAATAACCTTCCCTGAATGGGCATTGGAACCCTTCCAAATTAATTCAAACTATGAAACCAATGTAAATTTATATAGTGTCACTAATAACAAAATTCTAATATGAGTAAATTAAATTAATTGGACTGGCAGTCCTACAGGACCCCTTAATGGACTCACATATAGTTTGTTAGAGTTATTCTATTTGTTAAATATCTGTACATTAGCGTCCTACATTGTTGTTGCTGCCTGGCCGCTCAAGGAGGATGAGTCCCCCACTGAGTCTTGGTCCACCCAAGGTTTCTTCCTTGAATAACAACATAACAGGGAGTTTTTTCTTGCCATTGTCGCTTCGGCTTGCTCTTTGGGGGTTTAAAAGCTTTTCATTCTGTAAAGCTGCTTTGTGACAATGTACTGTTGTAAAAAGAGCTTTATAAATAAATAACTTTAAATTAAATTAAATAACTTTTATTACCAGATTATATATTCTATTAAAATGTTATTTTATAGAGTGAAGTAATTTCTCATTTTAAACTGTGAAAATTAATAATTTACTGTACTTGATAAAACAACTTACTGTGGCATTTAAATGGCTAAATGTTTTTCATCTTATTATCTTCTGCTTAATCCAAGGGAGAACACCATCACTGGGCACTCACTCACACTATATTGGGACAATTTAGAGTAGCCAATTCGCCTTGAAACCATCCATATTTTTAGAGTGTGGGATGAAAAACCCACCTGGGCACAGGGAGAACATGGAAATGCCATCTAAATCCCAAGTGAGCAAGCACGCTAACCACTAAGCCACTGTGCCCCACTCACATATACTTTAGGTTAACAATTATTTCTATTAAGTCCTTCATTAGCATTGTAATTATTCTGACCAGATTAGAAGATCCCGTGCATGGTTCTGTAGTGCAATAATCCGATCTTGAGTGAGATGCAGAAGACCATTCGGACCCTCACACACCAACTGGTTGATGGCTCCTCTTAGTGCATTAATCTACACATTCACAAATACACTTATCACAATGTAGCTGAAAACTGAAAAAAAAATATATATATTTTTTGTAATTTAAACATTACCTCAACAAAATCATCAGCATTAAACTTCACATCAAAGGCCAATTCAATGTCACGCTCTGGAAGAATGGCCTCATGGGAAACTGGGTTTGATCCCAGACCACACAGTGCTCCAATAAAACACGTTTGGTCTTCATTGGTCCTATGTAAACAAAATTGGAAAAAAAAATATATATACAAAAATTTTCTGTGTAACTACAGATGCTACTTTACATTAAACACACACTAATATATATATACAGTTGTGTTCAAAATAATAGCAGTCCAATATGACTAACCAGATTAATCACTGTTTTTGGTATAAATTATATTACCACATGACAAACAATTTGCCGGCTGGTGCAGTAGATTCTTAGAAAGCCAACAGTCTCAGCATTCATGATATACATGCTATTGAGTCTATGTATTTAAGTAATTAATTGAAAGGGGTGTGTTCAAAATAATAGCAGTGTGGAGTTCAATTAGTGAGGACAATCATTCTGTGAGGAAACAGGTGTGAATCAGGTGGTTCGAGACATTGTTCAGAAAAGTAGTGAACTTTGATTAAAAAGTTGATTGGACAGGGTAAAACTTATAAAGAAGTGCAGACAATAATAGGCTGTTCAGCCAAAATGATCTCCAGTGCTTTAAAATGGAGATCAAAATAAATGAAAGTAAAATAGTTCTTTTTTGGGTTCAAGGGCCGTAGACAGTTTGTCAGATGACCCCCAAACTCTGAATTCAAGCCACAGTACACTCTAAAGACAGTGAAACATGGTGGTGCAAGCATTATGATATGGGCATGTTTCTGTTACTATGGTGTTGGGCCTATTTACCAGGAATCATGGACCAGTTTGCATATATCAGAATAATTGAACAGGTCATGTTGCCTTACGCTTAAGAGGAAATGCCCTTGAAATGGGTGTGTCAAGATAATGACCCTAAACACACCAGTAAATCTTGGTTCCAGTCCAACAAAATTGAGGTTATGGAGTGGCCAGCCCAATCCCCGGACCTAAATACAATAGAAAACTTGAGGGGTGACATCAAAGATGCCAAGAAATTCCAAGAAATTCAAATGAATTGTGGGATACAGTCAAAGCATCCTGGGCTGAAATACCAATTGACAGGTGCCAGAGGTTGGTTGACTCTATGCAACACAGATGTGAAGCAGTTCTAAAAAACTGTAGGTTAGTGATTCATAAAATCATTGAGATTTTAATTGAGAATATATATATAACATTTTTCTAATTTTGGTTCTTTAAATGACAACAATGAATTTTAAACAAAACATTTCAGATGCAATTGAAGTTCAGACTTTCAGCTTTAATTCAGTGGGTTGAACAAAATGATTGCATGAAAATCTGGGCAACTAAAGCATTTTATAAACACAATCCCTTCATTTCAGGGGCTCAAAAGTAATTGGACAAATTAAATAATTGTAAATAAAATATTT
This sequence comes from Corydoras sp. C115, assembly GCA_019802505.1. Lineage (NCBI taxonomy): Eukaryota > Metazoa > Chordata > Actinopteri > Siluriformes > Callichthyidae > Corydoras > Corydoras sp. C115. The sequence continues at coordinate 465,879 of JAFMOC010000007.1, forward strand.
GTTTGTAATACTTGGTTGAAAAAACTTTGTTGGCTATGACTGCATGAAGTCTTGAACTCATGGACATCACCAGACACTGTGCTTCCTCCATTTTAATGCTCTGCCAGGCCTGCAGCAGTTTTCAGTTGCTGTTTGTTTGTGGGCCTTTCTGTCTGAAGTTTAGTCTTTAAGGAGTAAAATGCAGGCTCAATTGGGTTGAGATCAGGTGACTGACTTGGCCATTCAAGAACGTTCTACTTTTTTTGCTTTAATAAACTCCTGGGTTGCTTTGGCTTTATGTTTCGGGTCGTTGTCCATCTGTATTATGAAACGCCGACCAATGAGATTGGCTGTGTTTGGCTGGATTTGAGCACACAGTATGTCTCTGAATACCTCAGAATTCATCCGGCTGCTTCTGTCCTGTGTCACATCATCAATAAACACTAGTGACCCAGTGCCTCTGGCAGCCATGCATGCCCAAGCCATCACACTGCCTCCGCTGTGTTTTACAGACGATGTGGTATGCTTTGGATCATGAGCTGTACCACGCCTTCACCATAAACTTTTCTTTCCATCATTCTGGTAGAGGTTGATGTTGGTTTTGTCTGTGCAATGAATGTTTTTCCAGAACTGTGCTGGGTTTTTTTTAGATGTTTTTAGCAAAGTCCAAACTAGCATTTTTATTATTGAGGCTTAAGAGTGGCTTGCACTGTGCAGTGAACCCTCTGTATTTACTTGCATGCAGTCTTCTCTTTATGGTAGACTTGGATATTGATACGCCTAACTCCTGGAGAGTGTTGTTCACTTGGTTAGCTGTTGTGAATGGGTTTATGGAAATTATTCTCCGATCATCTACCACTGTTGTCTTCTGTGGGCATTCAGGTCTTTTTGCATTGGTGAGTTTACCAGTGCTATCTTTTTTCTCAGGATGTACCAAACTGTAGATTTTTCCATTCCTAATATTGTTGCAATTTCTCGGATGGGTTTTTTTCTGTTTTCTCAGATTAAGGATGGCTTGTTTCACCCGCATGGAGAGCTCCTTTGACCGGATGTTTTTTTTAACAGCAAAATATTCCAAATGCAAGCAGCATGCCTAATATCAACTCCAGGCCTTTTGTCTGCTTAATTGAGAATGACATAACAAAGGAATTGCCCACACCTGCCCATGAAATAGCCTTTGAGTCAATTGTCCAATTATTTTTGGTCCCTTTAAAAACAGAGTGGCACAGGTTAAGGAGCTGAAACTTCTGAACCCTTCATCCAATTTTAATGTGAATACCCTCAAACAAAAGCTGAAAGTCTGGAATTTATGTCCATGTCAATTAGATAATTATAACTTGAACATATTTCAGTCAACAGGTAAAAAAACAAAATTTGCGTTACTGTGTCCAAATATTTATGGACCTAACTATGTGTGTATATATATATATATATATATATATATATATATATATATATATATATATATATATATATATATATAATTAAATGTTTCGTTTAATCAATTTAAAGAAAAACAACAGAAGAACTCAGGGCTATGTGACAGTACGAGCATTTCCACAGTACAAGCCCATCCAGAGTGATGGGCGCATCAGGGTATGAAGACAAGCAGGTAAAGTAATGCAGTCATCATGCCTAGTGCCCATTGTACAAGCCTGTGGAGGCAGTGCCATGATCTGGGGTTGCTGCAATCTGTCAGGTCTAGGTTTAGCAACAAGATGTGCTCAAAGAATGAGGTCAGCAGACTACCTGAATGACCAGGTTATTCCATCAATGGACGTCTTCCCTGATGGCAAGGGCATATTCCAAGGTGACAATGCCAGGATTCATCGAGTTCAAATTGTGAGAGTGGTTCAGGGAGCATGAGACATCATTATTACACATGGACTGGCCACCACAGAGTCCAAACCTTAACCCCATTGAGACTCTGCCATCATCAAGATCTTGGTGAAAAGTTAATGCAAATCGTGTGACATTAAAGACGCTTATCAAAACAATGCCACAGCTAATGCATGCCATAATCAAAGTCAAGGCAGTCCAATAAAATATTAGTATGACCTTTTTTTTGGCAGCAAATTTTTTTTTAGCCATATTACATTTTCGCATCATTTGGCAAATGAGCGGTATTGCAGTTGATTTTAAATATCTGGACAAAAAATTTCTTCCCATTTCATTATTTTCAACTTAATCCTCTACTAGGGAGGGGGGAGAAAGTTTTGGGCTCAGGGCGGGACAGGGCAGGACACTATAGATTTGAATGAGCACGTTGGTCAGGTCCCCATGCCTATTCAGGGGAGAACATCAGAGGATTCAAGCTAAAATTGCTAATTTAAATTGTGCATATATAATGTCTGAGTGAATGTGTGCCCAGAAATAAATTGGAGCCCTGTCCTGGGTGCAACCACCCAGCAACCTGAAATGTTCTCCCCTGGATGGGTAAGGGGACCTGACCAAACCCATCCCCCATGACCCTAGTCATTAGTATAAGATTAAGTGGAAGATAAGATCAGATGAACTTAGTAAAAAAAAGCCCTTGTTGAGACTTAAGACACTTTCTGTATGGAGAAAATAGTCACAGGCTTTGTTCAGGTGTTATTTTGAACCATACTTTCACACAAACTTCAGTCATTAAAACTTCCTTCAACCTTTCAAACAATCTAGTCCGTGAGCCAGAACAAAATGGTGTCGAAACAACAAACAGCATTTTAAGTGCAAGCTAATCAAGTTAACATGTTGACTTTGTGCAGTTAATGAAAAACCAACATTACAAAATGCAAATAATGCTACACTTATCAGTGCAACATATACTAACATAGTGTGATATATAGGGGTGAGCTGCAATATTCGCTGATTCGACGATTCGATTCGGAGAACCGTAGTCGACTATGAACCTCATAGTCGAATGTACCATTTTGACCACATGGGGGTGCCCATGGCTGCTGCTAAGCATTAGTTTTTACATGAAATGTCTTTGTTTTCGTTATATATATATAGCCTTTTGTCAAAAAGCAAAAAGCCTTTTTTTTTTTTAGGTTTTTCCTTTGAAGTGGAAAAAAGTCCAGAACGGGTATCCCATTTACGGTGCTCTAGAAAAACAAGTAAAATATTTTTTAAAAATCTTTTTTAAAAACCACGCTTATAGCACCATCTTGTGGTGAAGTTTTAACTGATTCGACTATCAATCGACTATAGGGAAATTTGACGAATCAGATTCGACTATGAAAATCCTTTGTTGAATACACCCCTAGTGATATATGTACCACACAATCTGTACATTGCTGTCCTATGCTGTTGATGCAACCCGGCAGCTCAAGGAGGATGAGTCCTCCACTGAGTCTTGGTCCTTCCAAGGTTTTTTCCTTAAAATATCAACTTAACAGAGTGTTTTTTTTTCTTGCAACTGTCTCTTCAGCTTGCTGTTTGGGGGTTTAAAGGCCTATAACACTGTAAAACTGCTTTGTGACAATGTACTATTGTAAAAAGCGCTATATAAATAAATTACTTGAACTTGATATACATAATACTAACTTAATCACAGAGTGAGAGGGACCATTAATATACATAGAGAATCTGAACAAAACTATGTAATTGTATAAATACACAGTGCATCTATTCTATAAGATAAACAGAAATAAGAATATACCGTATATCTTAAATAAAGAGAATACATAATACAGATTCTTTAAGTAAGGAAAAGTATCTGTCTGTAAGTGCATTTTACCGGAGCTCCATGCATGGTGTAAACAGCATCGTGATGAGAGCAGGAAGGCCGTGGATGGGAGGCATCAGTGTTGTAACTTTGGCTATCAAAAATGAACCTGGACAGAAAACAAACTGTAATGTAACATTGTAGTACAAACAGTAGTGATGAGCAGCAAGTTCATTTACGAAACTGTAAGAAAATTCACTTGAATACTCTTATTTAATACTATGATCTTCATACTTTCTATTCCCATTTCATTTATCTCATCAGTTTAAGTCAGTGCTTCTCAAATAGTGGGGCGCGCCCCCCTGGGGGGTCGCAGTGCGGTGCCTGGGGGGGCGCATAACAAGAAATCACAGAGCAAGTGATATTAAGTGTACTGAACAAACCCTCAAAGAGACAACATGGAATAATATTTAACAGAGATGGCTGAGAGAAAGACGGAGAGAGACAAAGATAATGAGGCCAACAAAAATCAACCGAAAGTTAAAACGAGGAAAGTGTATGTAGCGCTTGGTTTCACTGTAACGAAGGAGGGGGAAAAGAAGAAAGAGTGGCGTGTCTTCTGTTTCTTTAAATGTTGGCAGCGGACAGCGTGAAATAAATGAAGGCGTCACTTAAAGACATTACACCCCGATAACGCTGATAAGCCGCTTGAGTTTTTAATCGAAAACGTGACGTGTACAGCCAGCAATTATAACGCGTTATGAAAGCTACTTCAGAAAAGCAGTGCGCTGCTAAACGGACGCGTTGGAGACATTAGTTCTGATTTCCTAATTTTGATAAAAAAAAAAAAAAAAAACAGCACAAATTGTTGTATTCATTTTTGTTTTGTAGGTTAAAGTGTTAATAAATTGTGCTCCTGAATTAATGTTGCTGATGAATTTGAATTTATTATTATTTATTGATTTTATTTCATTTATTTTTTCAAATTTTTCAGTATCAAATGCCAGTCAGTTCAAAAATGTTTCTAGTTTGAATAAGGATTTCATTCGTTTCTGTTACAAACTAAAAAACAAAGTTAAAATTATTCTTTGTTCTAAGTTGACCTATATTTCTTTCTTTTTTGTTTTCTTTAAACAAAAGAGGGGTACTTATAACAAATTTATAGACAAATCATACTACAGTGGTGTAAAAATACTTTTTCACCTCATTTTGTCATGTATGGGGGGGGGGGGGCACAAAAAGTTCTCTTCTTCCTAGGGGGGGCTTAACAGAAAATAATTGAGAATCACTGGTTTAAGTACTTCGAGATCTCATTTCCAAAAACAATGGAACAATATTTACACATGGAATAAAACTAAACTCTATGTCAATTCTACATTGACAGCTTTTATTCTAGGGTCATATTCTTATATGATGGCTTAGTGGTTAGCATGCCCGCCTCTCAGCACTGGGGATCTAGGATTGAATCCCAATCTGGGTGGAGTTTCCATGTTCTCCTCATGTCCACATGAGTTTCCTCTGGGTTCTCCGGTTTCCTCGCGGTCCAAAAACATAGATTCAAGGTAAACTGAATGCTCTAAATTTCCCCATATAGTGTGTGCTAAGCATAAGATAGTAAATGAAAAAAGTTTTATTATGATTGTTTTTTTAATAAAAGTTTAAGAAAAAAATCACAACACTCTTGCTGTAATCTTATAAAGTTTGAGTGTTGCCATCTTTTTTTTTATGCTTCTTGTTAATTGGTTAATTTATTTATATCTCATCAAAAAAATGTTTTGTGACCAAAATATTAGGACACCACTCTATGACAAGCTAACCACTAAGCCACTTTGCTGCCCTAAGTTTTATATACAATTTCATTACTGAAGCATTCAGCATGTGCAGTTATCCCTCACATATCGTGGGGGTTATGTTCTAGAGACCCTGTGATGTAGCGGCGTTATAATAATAGTATTATTTATATGTTTAAGGCTTTATTAACCCTTTACACACTTGTATTAACACTTCATAGGCTTTTAAATTCTTTGTAAACGCTTAAACCTATTCAAAATTTAGCAACATATATAGCGCAAAATGCTGCAATGTAAAATACTCTGATACAGAATTACATATACTAAACCACAAACCTGCAAAACAGTGAAGCCGCGATAGTGGCAAAGTGATCCGTGATATATATATATATCATATGATGTAGTGAAGGACCCTAGTTTAAAGTAGTTATCCCAATCCCCCCACCTAATTTGTACCGAACCATGAGGTCCACACCACGGTCTGAACTGACTATGTATTTTTGTGTACCGTTACACCCCTACAGGTCAGTTTTAAAACCATTAAAAAACAGAACAGATGGCAGCCTGTAATCGACACCTGATGCACTGAGATTAACTTGTCCTGCGACCAGCATCCTGTCAAATCGATCTTGTGGTTTGTCGTTAACCAAAACAGAGTTTATACTGTCCTTTTCTAAGAGAACTGGTCTGTAATAACACACACACACACACACACACAGAGACAATTATTAATAAACAATTTAATTAACTCAATAAATACGAATAAAGTTAACAGAAATCACAATAAAATAAAGGTTTCTTACCTACGCTGTGTAACGCTGTTCATGCAGTGGAATTTCACCCTGTGAGGACTGAATGGCCCGTGAAGAGGAACCTGCACAGTAACAAACAAAAATCAATTAATAAACATGCTAATTTAATAAAGCAATAAGTTATATTTATATTTCTTTTTTTAACAACAGGTGTTTGTTAAAAAGTTGTTTCTTCGGTAGTTTTTTTAAAAAAAAATGCCAAGTGACTGCCTTATGGACAGAGTTGGGAAGATCGTTTTGCAGTGGTGAACGTCACAGAGTAAGAATTAGATTCCACATCACCAAGCGACAATCATCACTAAAGCGAAGTGAACGAGCCGGGGTGTATTTTGAAAAGATAGAGTGAAGGTAAGAGGGGCAGATGCAGAAATGGTCCTGTAGGCCAGAGTCAG